>PVJD01001039.1:0-312803 GCA_004026545.1 Mormoops blainvillei
AATTGTACTTGAACAACAATTTTAAAAAAAGAAAAAAAAAAAGAGAGAGAAGTCCACTCTGGGGTATGTGCCTGTGTACACCTGCAGTGAAAGTGGGAAGAGTTAAGCCAAATGAACCAGAAATCACTGATAATTGAGTTGAGACAGCATTGCATGAATTTTGCAATCTACTCGCTTCCTTAATTATGTGTTCCAGAATCTATTTATAACAGCAGCCTAAATTTTCTGACCATTTGGTAATTGAAAGATTGAGTATCATCCCAGCAGTTACAGTTTTGATTATCTACTATTAGCTTATCATTAACAGAATGATCAAAATGTATTATTTTATTGTGTCCCTACTTACCTAGTGTTGCAATTATATATATTTTACATATAATTTTAAAAGCACTATAGATAAAACACAGAATCCATGAAGCAAATAATTTTCACATAGCTAATTGGACTACACTGTTGATTTATGTTAGCATGAATTAATTGAATATCCATTGGGAAGTGGGTTTCTTGTAATAGTTCCACAAGGAGTGAATCTTCTTGGGTGACACAGAACAGCTTTATTCATACACTTCTCGAAACTTAATTCAAGGAGATTGATGTGTTGACAAAAATGATGGTTCTCATCTATTTGGGCATGTTGTTACATACATTTTTGGAAGTAAGGAGAAGGTTAATTTAAATTAAAATTGCGCTTGAATTTTATATTTTCTGCCTTCGTACATGTGAGCTTTTAAAAAACTAATATTATCTTATTTAGATTACTTCTTTCTATATTATATGCTTTTGCCTGGTTTTCTCTTTGTGAGTTCTAATTCTTTTAAATGAAGCACTGACATTCTTATATTACTTAATTACAGAAATGCATTTTTAAATGTTATGAAGCTCAGAAAGATTTCAAGGCTATCATTCTTTTAACGACAAATCTCCCTGAGAAATAACTCCTTGAGTTCTTAGCATTAGGCACTTCTTCATACCAGTAGTAAAAACTGTATATTCATTAGAAAGCTTAGAGCAGATGCAATATATATATATATATATATATATATATATATACATACACACACACGTTTTTTCTTTCGGTATTTTATGTCAATATTTTTTCTTGAGTGTCTTTGTAGAATTAAAATAATATAATGTATTCAGAATTTTACAAAGACTTCAAAACTATTCCTTAGTTTGGCTCTTGAGTGATGTTCTAGCTCACTCTCTTTAGGAATGAAATGAAGTGAATGTGCTCAAGGGAAAATATAAAGGTGATATATGACTATCAGGAGGATATTTCCCTGGACGTGTTGCGAAGGGGAGCTAGGTCTGGGCATGGACGTACTTAATTCTCATTGCCATCCTGATTGTCTTGTCCGATGAGGGGTGTGATATTTAGCATTCACTCATTTATTTATTCATTCATTGAACATTTATTGAGTGACCAGGGATATAAAATAAATAAGACCTAGATCCTACCCTTAAAGAACTCATCCTTAGTATTGGGACGGGAAAAGGTACAATATAGTAAAACACAATACCGTGCTGATAAACTATAGCGGGTCTTTGGTACTCAGTGTTAATTGGTTCCTTTGAGTGGCAGCAAGCTATGACCAATGAAGCTTTTTCTCCTGTGGGGCGGCACCTTGACTCATACTAGTCCTAGCAAGTGCGATGAGTAGTGAGCAAGCACCACGTGCTGAAACATTTTTTCTCATCAAAATGCGTCTAGTACCGGGTTTGACAAATTCTGGATACCACGATTACGGAGGTCCCAGTCCCTGTACTGCATTTTTAACATTAGTACAGTTGGCGATACAATGCATTATACAGTAGGGCTATGCTCAGTGCCTGTCAGATCATAACCAGAACTGAAATGAGCTGCTCGGGGAAAGAGAGAAAATGTCGGTTGAGCTGGGGTGAGGAGGATGAGGGTAGTGACAAAGAAAACCTTGGAGGAAATTAGAATGGAGCTCAGCGACCCATGTCAGGATCTGGAACTACCACTGTAATAGCAACAGCACCATCACGAAACTTTTTGAGAACCTGATTGTGCACTTTGGTCCTGGGAGACACCATGGAAACCAAGACCATTCTTTAAACAACCAGATTTCACTGCTACTGAAAAATATGGCCTCAAAAAGATTATGGGTGCTGTGCATTTCATGCAGTGCTTGATAATATTATTGAGACAAATATCAAGATTTTCAGAAATTGAGGTTTGATGTCTTCCCTAAACAGCAAGTGTAAATTCTACCACAAATCTATGATTTCCATTATGCATTCAGTTGATATTAGGGTCATAGATGCACTAGAATGTGCAACATGTTATGAAGTCATAAGCTTTTTTAAGGAATACGTTTCTTTGGAAGTGAGTTCTAACAATCAATGATGAATGTCTGGCTATACTACTTCTAATGAACAATGGTCATTTTCCGGCCTTCTGGGGACTAATCATGTCCACATATGCAAAAGACTTTCATATGTTTTTGTGTCCCTGTAACTGACCAGAGGACTCAATTTGATCCATGCTCGTTTGCTGTGCATTAAGGACAGTGTGGTATCAAGGAAAGAGTAAGGATTTTATAACAAAATGCACCTTAGTTTAAATATAAGCAATGTAACTCAATATCTGTGTCAACTTGGGCCAGTAACTTAATATACCTGACTTTAGTTTTTTAATCTTAAAAATAAGAATGATAATATCAATTGATCAGATAGTTGTGAGAATGTTGAATATACTATCTGATGTACTCTGTGTAGTGACTGGCACATAGCTGGTGCTCAGTGAATGGTATGTGTGAGTGTTTACATATAAATGTAGTCCATTCATTAGTAGGTGTTTCTGAACTGGAAGAGTTGTCAGGTTCATAAAATATTTAAAAATCAACAGATTTTTATAGAGGTTTACTCTGCATCAAGCCCTATACTGGATATTCTGACAATCATCAGAAAAGCATAAAATGTTATCTCAACTCCTGAAAAATCAAGTTCTGGTTGAAAACACAGTCTCTGGGGAAATAGACAATGTCATGAAACAGTAAAATAATAATAATAATAATAACAAATGCTAAGTGATTTTTATGCAGGCTGTGAGCATTATAGCTGTTCAGATTTGGGAGAAAGAGCGGGTAGACATGGAAGTCAGAGCATGACGTGTGCCCTTGAAGGACCTTTATTATTTAGAAAGAGAAGGGGCAGCTGGAAGGCATCAGTGCCGCCATCGCAAACTGGCAGTCCTCAGGCTGAAAGACTTAGAGGAGCTGTTTTATTTGGCCTTCACATTAGCATCTCCAAATGCCAAAAAATGAATTAGCCAACTATATAGAAGTAGGCAAATAAGAACATGGTTTAAAAGGATACTATTTCATTCATTAAGTAAATGTAATACCCCTTTCTAGTTTGGTATCACTATAGAAGGCATGTGAATAATGAGTTAGCTGGGAGGTAACTGACTGCAGAGACTCTATTTTCAGTTGCTGCCTGTATTTTTTGAATTAATATACACAGTGCACGATTCAGCAAAAGGATTTAAAAATAAATTATTTATAGAAAGAGCCCATCAATTTAATATCTTTATAATTTATAAGGTGTAGACCCATAATAACTTTATTTTGTCTTTAGCTTTGGAAAATAAAAGATGGTATTAGTTTAAATTAAGCTTATATGTGGAATAACCATGTATGAGATCTGTCCAGAAAAAACCCAGCCATTGCTTATAACGAGAGCAGTTTGCATGACATCAGTTTAACCTGGAAGTCAAGAAGAGTGGACTGAAATGCACATGTGTGAACAATGACGACTTCACTGTACTAGTCCATGGGGGTGGTAGATGCAGTTGAGTGAGCATGTGTACTGTGTAGCTGTGGCATTCAAAATAACTGAGTCTGCATCAAATTTTGCATTAAGCTTGAACATTCCTCTGTGGAAAATATTTGGATGATTCAGAAGGCTGCAGCTATGGGCAACTGGTGATTGGCAGCTTCATGACAACCACATGCCTGCTGATGCGTCATGTCTAATGCAAAGTTTTTTTTGTGAAACATCAAATCACTGAGGTGACTCACCCCCTCTACAGCCCAGGTTTGGCACCCTGCAACTTCTGGCTTTTTCCAAAACTAAAATGCCCTTTGAAATTGAAGAGATTTCAGACCGACAATGAGATTCAGGAAAATATGATAGGACAGCTGATGGCGATTGGGAGACCTGTGTGAAGTCCCAAGGTGCCTACTTTGAAGGGGACTGAGGCATCATTGTCCTTTGTATAATGGTGCTTGTATGTTGTATCTTCTTCAATAAATGTCTCTATTTTGCATAGTACGTGGCTGGATACCTTCTGGACAGACCTTGTATGTCACTAGATACAGTTTGATTTGGATGCTGTTCAAGAGAATAAAGGCCAGAAAGAATTGACTATTTCTTTAGAAAGTGTAACATAAAACTTGTATTGACAAGCTACAGTAATAGTATCCTAAAGAGTTGATAGGTGACACATGAATTTATAAAACTCAGTAATGAAAACTCAAAACATAATAAGTGGGTAGTTATTATAGACTGGCAACTGTGTTACAGATTACTGTTAGCATTAAACAAAATGTGGTTTGAGACTTGGTCATGTTTGGAGACTGTATGGACACTCAGGGTAGTTGGTGATTATGTAGACAAGATGCGAAGTTGCATATTTTAATGTCGAAAAGTGTTCTAGCAATTCTGTGTTAGGTGCTTCTGACATTGGCCACGGAAGGTACTAAATGCCCAGATGGAAAGACTTGTGGTATAAAATATGTTCATTTCATTTATTTGTTTCCCCGGAGAAGTTGAACTCCCCAAGAAAGTTGACTGTGGATAATATTGTATCTCTTCTAGCTGTAGGAAATAAAAACATAGAAACATAATTGGATTTGTCTGGGAGCTTCTGGAGCCAGGAGGCAATGGAACCAAAGCTCAGGTGTCATGTCCAGGCATCTTTCATTAATTTGGTCACATATTTTTTCCTATATCAGATTTGCTTTCTACTCACGGGTGGCATAAAGACAAATTTTATGAACTCTTAACTTTTTAATCTAAACCTTAGGAAGGAGAAGACTAAATAACAGAGATAATTAAGTTTAGTGGCACCTTTTACCTCAGAAATATATTTTTCGTTCAGAATGTGTAAAAATGTATCTTTTAATCTATACAGAAGTTTTTACTCTAACCTATTAGTATTCTTTGACAAAACATCAGGAAGAGAGAATTGCTATCATTCTTCCCAGGGATATTATATTGCTGGTTTTGTGTTTATCATGCTTTGGGTCATAAAAAAGTCTAAACTTTATTTAGCTCCATCAGCTGTTGACTTTGCAGAGCATGGAGAATACAGCGCGGCCATGCAGAAAGTACCTGCTTGTCCAGTGAGAGTGCAGATATGAATTGGAACCAGTGGCCCATTAAATACCTCCTTTTGTCATTTAGCATATTCTAACTTTGCAAAATCATTGTTAATACAGCATGTTGTACCTGGGCCAAAGAATAAAATTCCTACACCTCCTGAGACTTGGTCAAGTACTGCGAGGTGTGTCCCATTGTTCCGTAATTCTGTACTATTGGAAAGTCTTGCCTAGAGTGTAATTAGGAATCAGAAAACCAAGAAATAGCATAATTTACTTTCTGGCATATGTGTGTGTGTGTGTGTGTGTGTGTGTGTGTGTGTGATTTTCCAATTTTTAGTCGTATTATAATACTTTCCGGAAAATAATTGTTTTTTTTTAAAGTTGCACACTTAAATATTTGCAAATGCTTTCCATAAGAAATCATTTCATTTTTTGGTTCTAAAGAAATTATAAGCATTTTTACTTACACTACATTAAATGAAAGAGAAGATATCTTTGTAATATTGCCATAGTAAGACAATGTGTCCACCATAAGTTTAAAGTCTCATTGTGAGATGTAATTCATTATGAGATATAGTAATTTTTATTTTCCTCTTTAAAAGATAGCGATAAATTTTAACTTAGATGGTACTTCTTTAAAAAAAATTTTAAGAGTAGCTTACCAACCAATTAAGAAGGATTTTTGTCTTAAGAATTTGTCTGTTGTGAGATGGTTGTAAGTATTCTAAATTATGTTTCTTATTCTAGTTTTTACTTCCCCCAGGCTATATTAATGGTACTTTGTGTGTGTGTGTGGGGGGAATTTCAGCAAATATTCCCTTTCTTCTCCCTTTTTGTTTTCTACTGTAAGATACATATAATTTTGCAAATGTTTACTTGTCTGAATAACCAAAATCTAGCAAACATTACTGTAATTAATGGGTATGATTATAGGTACCTTGAATCATTGTTGACTAAAGAGACTGTTCAAATAGAATATTATTTTACTGGTTATTTTTCTAAAAGGGAAGCTCTGGGGTGAAATGGAGCTTAAAAAAGAGGCTGTATGTGTAAGGGGGGGTATGAAAAAAAGGAGGAGGTGAGGAATTTTGGAGAGAGTGGGCTTATATTATATAATTATAGCATGAGGGAGTAGATATTTCAGTTAGTCCTAAACCCAAACAAAGCTTTGAACCTATGGGTATGTGTGTGATTAAGTACAGTGAAATCTCTAACATTGAAAATAACAATATAAACTATAAATGCAAATTATCCTTTTAACAAATACTTTTAACCCACCAAATATTTTAGTAGAAGATTTTGACAGTCTAAGTGGTAGCATTTTAAGCTACCATTTGGGACAGAAATTTCACCCTTGTTCACTTTTTATCCACCTTAGAGAATGACAAAGACTGGAGGCATTTTTATATAGCAGAGACTCATTGAAAGAAGAATTGATATTTAATGAGTGCTTATTCTATGCCAGCCACCATTGTCAGCATTTTTAATAAAACCCATTTAACCTTCACAACAACCCTATAAGGTAGAGACTATTATAATCATTTTGTATATTTAAATAGATGTATATAAATTTTAATAAATAGTATAAGTCAATATTTTAAAATATAGATTTATATTATTATAGATGATGAAATAATGCAAAGAACACATGCGATTTAACCAACCAAATATACCGGGGCTGAATTGAGATTTGAGTGATAGCGGATTGTTGTCACAGTATATTCTTTTAACTAGTACACTATATTACCCTGGAGTCTAATACCTGGGCTCCCAAAGAAATGAAGGTTGATTGAACCAGAAGATTTGATATATGTACCTTCTCTATTTTTGGAGGCAGCATGATTTAATAGTTAGGCACCATACCAAATTTAAGAATTTTATATCCAAGTTTCTGATGTAACTTTTTCATAAATTGGGTGATATCGATCAAGTTGCTAATCTTTTAGACCATACTTTCTACATTTACAAAATAGTATAGACACTTTCATCCCTAGAAATCTTTCATTTAATTAGTTGTAGGAGTAGAGTTATAAAGGTTTAGGGAAGGCAGTGGTGCCAGGGATGTAAGTATATGTCTGAAACATCAGGGTTATTCTGGCAAAATATGCTCAGTTCATTACTGGGCCACTCTATCCCAGTTTTGGCTGATTTTAACAAGGGAGGAGCTTATAGACGACTGGTGGGAATTATCTCAGACTCTTACATATTATTTCATAAAAAATATTTCTGTTTTTCTGTTTTGAAAAATATTTCTATATTTGATAGGTTACAATACTCTGTGAATTAACACTCTTTTAATAGCTTAGTTCCTATTGGCACAAGGTTGTAGGTGTATCACTTTCATAATGACATTAAATCCATCCATTTCTACAGGGCCCTCAGTTTATCTTTAGTGAAAAGTTATCTAAAAAGTAAAGAGGCAAAGACATTTCCAGCACCATTCCATTATCAACACTAGAATTTTAGGAAATGACCACTAAAATGCTTTAAAGAATTAATGAAATAGTAAAAGGTGATTATAAATATAAAAGAAACATTGGTGATGGGGAACTCAGTTCATTAATACATGGAAGGTTTAATATTTGTCATGTATTTTTACATTTAGGAACACAGATTTAGAAGAAAACTTGCCAAATATTTTTTGACAGTGGCTGAAATCTTGAATGTGATGTGAGTTATTATTAAGCTTAGCACTTAAATTTGCATTATAACTTCTTCAAATTATTATGTTGATTCAGAAGTGCCCTCTGTGTCTGTGGAATCTAAAGAAGACCAGGATGTTAAGAAATCAACTTCTTCAGTCGTATCAGTTATACCCCAGGAAATGGGCTCAAAGAGACTGAGTTTTATTTTCCATATTAGTCATATTTTAAAAACAAAGCCTAAAGTAGGTCATCTGCAAAAGGTGATACAATAATGACTATATTAATGATGTATATAGATATTTATGGTAGATACTTTGTTTTAGATGAAGTACCATTGGAGAATTTATTTATTTATAGCAAGCATTTATGGAACTTCTATTACCTTTGTTGGCAAGCATTGAGAATGTAAAACTCAGGCCTTATCCTCAATTAATTTGTAGCATAATATATTTTCTAGTAGTAATGTAACTAACTAAATACAACTATTTATTTCTGTGCACCCGAGAAACACTGATAGAAAATCTCAACATTTCAGGGTAATCCTCTTCTAAATCCAGAAAGGTGATTATTACAATTCTCATATTTACAGATGGAAAAAATGCCTTGGCGAGGTTATGTGAAACTGCTCGGGGCTGCGGCACCAAGTCAGCACCAGGGCTGGATGCAGGCCCTGTCCGGCCTAGCACCGAGACCACTCCTTTTTTTGCCCCATACATCCGCGGAGTGCGATTTACTTTGATGGCAACCACGCGCAGCCCTCTTTCAGCCACCTGTAACAGCCTGACAGGTTTATTTTTGAAAGTTCACCCCAGTGATTTTGTGGGGATGCACATTCTCAACTTACAGAGAAGAACTAGTGAAAAGAGATCATCCCAGTGTGAAATGGGAGTACAGAGCTTGCTTTCTTGGTTTAGTCCTGCTCCATTGTGTGTTCGACCATGTTCGTTACGGTATTCTAAGTGTCTTCCTTGGGCTACGGTAACTGTTTTCTCTCTCTCTCTCTCTTTCAGGTATGGAAAAATTGTATCTACAAAGGCAATTCTTGACAAAAACACAAATCAGTGCAAAGGTATGTGTGAGGGCATCTGAACCTTCCGCTCTGGCCTATGCTATTCAGTTGATAGCTCCTCCCAGGCAGAGGCCCAGGCACCTGCTTCACAGTGATTACGATGTACAGTATATGGCAAACCTCTATAATAATGCCAAGGCTTTCATGACTTATATTTCTAGTAACATTGCTCATTAATTTTTTTCATTAACAAACAAAATGAAAATCACAAATTAGAACAAGTACCAAATTGCTTTAGCATAAAACTAAATTACCTCTTAACAACTTTGGGTTGTTTGGTTTGAATGAAATCATCAGTGATGCAAATTGATTTCCTATATCAAAATGAGGAACTCTGGGAAAAAACTTATCCATGCAAAACACATCGTAATTTATCTGCTTTTTAAAGCTTTAGCAAAATAGGTTGACTAGGAATGAATTTACCGATGGGCCCACTGCATCTAAGCTTTAGCTGTAAACACCTCACGGGATCTCAAAGTTAATATCTTATTAAAGTTGTTTTTTTAGAGGGGGAGAAATATTTCTGAAGTATTTGCCTATGTCCGTGACTCATGTTTCTTCATGTCTTGGAATCCAATACTCTTTTAAGGGTTGCATTATGTTATTTGTGAAATCTATATGGCCTCTCTTACATGACTCAGTTCTTACTGGAAAATTGGAATGTTTCTTGTAGCATGTTACTTGTTGTTCTTGTAATCCAGTCCTTTTTATAACACTGACAAGAAGTAGCGTAGAACCAAGATCATTCTAAACACTGCCTCTGTTTCACGTTTAAATATAGTGTGCACAAGTTTTAGGGATAAATACTCATACTCTGAAAATGTATACTAGCCTATTTGGGTAGTGGTAGTCAGATTTAATTCAGTAAATTAAAAATACACTTTGTGTTTCTTATAAACTTACAAATGCACTAAGTGTTCAAGTACTGCAAGAAAAAATAAGACATAGTGCCTGTCATTTAATAGTTCAATTTCTTATTGAAAAAAAGTCAAGAAAACCAAGAAACTAATACTAATAAAATTATTAGGATCAGTATATCAGCCTAATATATGTGAGAGTGTAACAGAGGTATCTATAAGAGGGGTATCCACAAAATACTGTGGGTAGAGAATGTGGAGATTCTTTTTGGGGGAATTAAGTTTATAAAACCAAGGCACAATTTTAGACTTAAGAAAGGTTGATGCTTAGGAGAAAGAATTTCAGAATGTGATTAATCAGACCCATGTTTCTAGAAGAGAAAAATGCACGTGTAAGGATATTGGTAGAAAAAAAGGAAGGGGTCCAGATTTTGGAGGCTTTAAAAAAAGTTATCCTGACTATTTGGAACTTAATTCTGTATGAACCCCTTAATAGTTTTCTTGAGCAGACAGGTTAGGATTCTATTCATGTTTCAGAAAAGTTATTTTGACAAAAGTAAGTGAAATCAAATTACAAAGGAGAAAAACTGGAGGCAGAAAAAGAGCAGTGTGGATTTGAAATCTGTAGATGAAGAGGAAAATGAGGAAAGTCACCCAAGCCCTGTTAGAGAAAAAGAAAGGGGGGTCACCATGAGTGTTTGCAAAGGTAGAATTGAATATTCTCTATAAAGGTGAAGTATCAGGGTGACTGAAAGTGATATATAAAATGAAGCCTACATGTTGAGCTTTCAAGATTGGGAAAGATAGCTGTGCCATTTGCTGAGGTTGCGGGGGAGAGTCTGACAACACTGAGGAGTTCAAGAAACTGGTAAGACACGGCACTGAAACAACTCTAAATATTTATTGAAATAGCCAAGAACTGAAGCAAGAGTAATATTGGAAAAAGTGACTGATTTAGAAGGAGTCTGTGGAGAAATTGGAAGAAAGATACCAGAGATCTATAGACAATGAAGAAAATGAAGATTCATTGGTTATAAAATTTTATGATATGAGATTCTAGACTGGAGAGTTTAGTTAGGTTGGATGGAAACCATATGAAGTTAAGAGCAAGGGGAACTTCCCCTTACTCTTACAGGTCCTACTTACAGGTCCAGTGGGAGAAGGGATGCTAGAGGAAAAACAAACAAAAAACAACTGAGAGAGCTATGAAAAAATTGTGTCCTTGGGGTGTTAGGTAAAAGATCAAAACCATGCAAATTAAAGCAATTTGCGGTGATAGTTCATATCCTCTCATGTAGCAGACATTATGACATGCAGGCCATCCAATTCTAGTTTCTGTGAAACTGGTTCACCCATTCTTCTTTAGCATTATGCTAAGTTGGTAGAGCCTTTTAAAAATGTCAGTGTGAAGAGCACAATAAAGGACACACTATTTACACTATTGATACTAGTAATTCCACTGAGAACATTGTCCTAAGTATTTTATTCAAACGTATTATTTTAAGTGTGTATATATGCACACCCTTCGCTCTCTTTTATGCTCTGTATTGGAGCAAATATAAGAAGTGTCCCAATTCTAGTTTATGGAACACATGTAACTCTTATATGACCATTGCAATGACAGTCAAGTGGATTAAACTACATCTACTGTGAAAATGGTTATTATAGGTTAAATAAATATAGAAGAATATGAAATAATCTGTACAATAAATATGGAGTTATATAAATATTTGAGAGTCTATTTGCTAATGATTATGTCTGTAGTGGAGCTAGACTCTGGTTAGAAAACTGCCTCTCTGTCTGGTAGCTGTGCGACCGAAGCTAAATCACTCAGCTTCATTGGATGCCTTAGTTTCTCCATCTATAAAATTATAACAATATATATAAGTAATACTGATATAGATGAATAATAATATAGATAAATAATATTGATGAGTAAATGAGTTAATACTTGGATGATGCTCAACAATACTTCGTGTCATCTGTTGTATACAATACTCGCAATATTAAGCAAAACAAGTGTTTGCATTGAGATAATGGGAATATGGATGATAGAGTTTTTTAAATTGAGTTCATTAGGGTGACATTGATTAATAAAAGTATAACAAATACAATTTCTTTTTTTAAGTGTATTTTATGATTATGCTATTATGGTTGTCCCATTTTTTGTCCCCTTTATGCCCCTCCACCTTGCATCCCCTCTCCCATCAGCATTCCCAACCCCTGAGTTCATGTCCATGAGTCGTACATATAAGGTTTTTGGTTTCCTATACTATTCATCATCTCCCCCTATCTATTTCGTACCTACCAATTATGCTTCTTATTCCCTGTACCTTTTCCCTCATTCTCCACCCTCCCCCTCCCTGCTGATAACCCTCATGTGATCTCCATTTCTGTAATTCTCTTCCTCTTCTAGTTATTTGCTTAGTTTCTTTTGTTTTTGAGATTCAGTTGTTGATAGTTGTGAGTTTGTTGTCATTTCACTGTTCATAGCTTTGATCTTCTTTTTCTTAGATAAGTCCCTTTAACATTTCATATAATAAGGCCTTGGTGATGATGAACTCCTTGAACTTCACTTTATCTGAAAACACTTTTCAATCTAAATGATAGCTTTGCCAGATAGAGTAATCTTAGCTGTAGGCCCTTGCCTTTCATGACTTTGAATACCTCTTTCCAGCCCCTTTTTGCCTGTAAGGTTTCTTTTGAGAAATCAGCTGATAGTCATGGGAACCCCTTTTTGGTAACTGTCTTCTTTTCTCTTTCTGCTTTTAAGATTCTCTTTAATCTTGGATAATTTAATTATGATGTGCCTTGGTGTATTTCTCCTTGGTCCACTTTCTTCAGGACTCTCTGAACTTCCTGGACTTCCTGGAAGTCTATTTCCTTTGCCAGATTGGGGAAGTTTACCTTCATTATTTTTTCAAATACGTTTTCAATTTCTTGGTCTTCCTTTTCTCCTTTTGGCACTCCTATGATTTGGATGTTAGAATGTTTATTGTTATCCCAGAGGTTCCTAAGCTTCTCCTCATTTTTTTGAATTCTTGTTTCTTCATTCTATTCCAGTCAAATGTTTATTTCTTCCTTCTGCTTCAAATCATTGATTTGAGTCCTGGTTTCCTTCCCTTCACTGTTGGTTCCCTGTATATTTTTCTTTATTTCACTTTGCATAGCCTTCACTTTTTACTCCATTTTGTATCTGTACTCCATCATTTCTGTGAGTACCCTCATTACTAGTGTTTTGAACTCTGCATCTGATAGGTTGGCTATCTCATTGTTGCTTAGTGCTGTTTTCGTAGTTTTGATCTGTTCTTCCACTTGGGTCATATTTCTTTGTCTTGGTGCTCCTGTTATTTTGTAAGGGACAGAGCCTTACATATTTGCCAGGATGGGGCAACTCATTTGGCTGCATTGTAGCTCTGTATGTGGGGGAGGGGTCCGAGAAGGAACAATGCTGCTTGCTCAGTGGCTTTCAGTCACTTGTCCTGCTACCTACAAGCAAATTGAGCCCCTTTTGTGCTGATTTCTGAGTGGGTGGGTTTGTGGACATTCAAGGACCCCATGGATCTCTCCAAAGAACTCTCCTGTGAGGCTAGGAGTTTCTTTTGCTTCCAGAACCCCCCCCAGGTTTTTATAGCCAAGGGTTTTGAGGCGTTAGTTTCCCTCAGTGGAGCCCTGGGTTACTAGTCTGTCTCACTCCCCAGTTGTTCCTTCCAGCGTATCTGCAGGCAACTGTGGGACCACCCAATCCTCCAGCCTCAGCCTTGCTGCACATCCTCTCTACCCCTCCTACCAGTTTGGATGAATGTTTCTTCCTTAACTCCTTGGTTGTCAGACTTCCATACAGTTTGATTTACTGGCAGTTCTGGTTGTTTTTTGTTTTTAAATTTGTTGTCCTTCTTTGGTTGTGTGAGGAAGCAAAGCATATCTACCTATGCCTCCATCTTGGCCAGAATTCTGGATGATAGATTATTATTAACTTTATATTTCTCCAAATCTGTTATGTTGTCTTTTCAGGTGGAAAAAAATAGCAAAACATTTCTCAGAAAAACTGAGTTGTTTTCAACTGTATTTATATGTTGGTTCTTTCTATGAAACCTGAGTTTCTTTGTCACATTTTATTTATTTATTTAGAATTAATTATCAGAGTAAAGTAGTAGCAGATGAAAATAACAATGATTAGAAGAGAATGTTACCTTTGCTTCTTTAGTTAATAGGCAGTAGTTGAGTTTGTCTTGACCTTTGCTTTCTTTATGAAAGAATGGAAAGGATGTATGAGGTGGCTTTTTCAAACAAGATCAATGAGAGCATTGAGCCTGTAATTAGAGAACACAAATTGGATTTGGTCTTTTCCTAGACACTTGCTTCTGAATCATTTGCAACTTTGCCTCCAGACTAAGACTGTGCAATCAAAACTAAATGTTATGAAGACAGGCTTTATTAATTTTGTTTCTAAAGAAATGGTATGAATTCAGTTTTTCATGAACTGCTGAACATGTGGCATATTATATGCAAGTTAGTAATCAGTGAGGTATGAGAAAGTACATACACTAGTCTCCTCGGAGATGAAAAGAAAAAGCACAAAATTAACCTTGCTGTATTAACCCTACTCTAGACTCTAACTCTATCTTAGCATCTAAAATAAAGGATTTTGTTCTGTCCTGGATCCTTCCCACACCTATTTCTAATTTAGCATATTAAATATTTTAGAGAATTCTATTATTATTTATTATTATTATTATTCTGTGTTAACTTCGAGAAGTCTTTGTAATAAATGAAAAAAATGTACACATTTTGGGAGTTATACAACTGCAGATTTTTCCTCAAAAGTGTTTTATAGTTCAATACAGTGTGTGGCAAAAATAGGTTTACAGTTATGAATATGTGCAACAGAGTTTATTGTTATATTACTATTATTTATTAATTACTGTATTATTTTCCATATGAAGAACTGTAAACCTACTTTTGCCACACTCTGTATTTACTCAATATTGGCTTGTGACCACTATTATTATACATACCAGGCAAAAGAAAAACTATCTAGAAACATTATATATAATAGGAAGCCTTGCTTTTCTAAACATGTATTTATATTTGACTGCATTTAATACTATAACCTACCTTGCTAACTCTTTGGCAGAAATTATTTTATTGGGAAAAAAATTTTAAATAATTTTATGAAGTTTAATACAGTTTAAATAAAGTGCTAGAGTTATATTGCTCTCACCCATTATCCGAATATTACTTTTAACTAACCCATGTCTTATAACTTAACAGAAATCCCTTTTGCCTTTAAATTCCTTATTTTAAAATTCAGACATATTAATATACATAATTTGCTGTCTCTTCTTACTCTACTAAGTTATATCTGTTATTTCTTCTAAGAGTCTCCTTCTCAAGAAGTCCCCAGTAGACTCTTCCTATCCTGTCTGCACACTTACAACACTACCCGCTTTGCACACCATCTGGGAGCAAAGATCCAGTGCTACCTTATTCCTCCCTCATGCGGTCACGATTAGTGTGTGTCCTTTATTTAGGTTATAAACTATTCAGTATTCTGGTGGGAGGATATTGGCAAGGTATGGAGGAAACAGAACGGTTCAGAGTCGTTATTTAAATTCCAGAGGCTTTTTTTCCCCCTCTCCTTGGGATCATTTGATGTCACATCAATGGGAGGGACAAACAGGGCTGGATGGATGTCTTAGGGGCCCGTGAAATCACCGAGGACACCAAAGACATACACATACACATGTCTCCCAGGTTCCTTTAGAGTGAACGTTAATAACTGAGAATATTTATTTATCAGTGTAGAATTATTCTTTTTATTGGCTTAAAGTTATCTATTTTCACTTATCTGTGATTTTATAAATATATTGGAAATTATATACAGTTAAATACAGGACCTGGCACGAATAACGCTCTTTTGTATTACAAAATATTTTATTACAAAATCACAAGCATGTAATTCTGTAACATAATAATATCACACTCAAGCACACCATATGACATTTTAGGTGAAATGTTCAGATTAAAACTATAAATTATTACACCCATATTATTACCCTTAATGACACTTAAGCAGGCGTTACTTCTACTGAACCCTGTATATTTAAAATGATGTGTGAAATACTATAATGTGACAAATATGATATGGGTGTGTTCAGTTTTTTAAAAATTTATATAAACTTGCAATAGAATAATAAATATTCTATCAAATACATATGGGATTTCAAAAATATAGATTTTTTAAAAAATCCACTTTAAGGATTTCCTTCAAGGATTTTCCAATTCAAATCTATACCGATAAAGTTTCCAAATAATAATCTTTCTTGGAGAAATTACAAAACATCTCTAAACATCTGTTTTCTCTGCTGTCAAATAAAGTTATTTATACCTATGATCCAAAAAGAATTTTCAAAATTACATGGAACCATGTTTGTACCCAATAATATGCCTGGCATATACATCAGGTAAATTTTTCTATGGCTGTAAACTTGGATTTCTTCTCGTAGGAACCATATTTTCTAGAGGTGCTACATCTTATATAATTTAATGCAGTCCTGAGTACATACAAGTGTTCGAGGAATGTGTACTTCATGAATTGGCATGTGTTTATTGGGACTGGCTTTGATAATAGCAAAAAGTATAAATACTTAAAGAATGTTTCTTTCACACATTTTGGTGTTGGCTACATGATAGCCCTAAGGATTTTTTGAAGGCCTATAAACCTGATGTCTTTGAGGAAAAGCACATTCCGTCACAGTAGCAGGTGGTGGAATTCATTGTGATTGAATTGGATAGGTTCTGAAAACCAAATGTTTCTTTGTTTACCCTTTGTTATACTGTTTACTCGGTTGCTTCATTAGTTCAAAGGTAAAAAGAAAACAAAAAACCTAAAGGGCTTTGCTTCCTTAGTGTTTGAAACTATAGTAAAAGCATATGTTCTTTAAGGTGTGATGAACTGTCATTTGATTTAAGGGCTGCCATTGTTCTCATTGACTTACTGGTTATTTATTTTGCTATTAAAATAACTATTTTTTCTTTAATTTAGTAAATAAATTAGAACTTCAGAGTATGAAGGAGAAAAACTCATACACATGGCTCAAAAAAACCCAAATCCCAAAACTTTAAAAACAAAACTTGAGTTTGAAAGATGAATATATTATTGGTTATGGTTCTGCAAGGGGCTATAAGTGGGGTCAAATGTCTCTTTTGCTATAAAATATTGGTGATATAAAATCCCTATATCATATGATCTTTTTGAAAACTGGTGTGGTTGCCTCCCTGTTGTGGAATAAGAGAAAACAGCAAGGATTGCTTTTAACTTGTACAACTTCAGTTAAGAAAAGGGCAGTTCATGTAACTTGCTTGGCATCCGGAGAGACCTACTATGGGTCCTTCTGCTCCCGTCAGCCCTGAGTTGGAAGAAATCTGTACACATGAAGTATCTTTGGAATACCTCTAAGTCACTTTTAAAGCTCCAATTTGTCTTTTTTATTTATTTTTATTTATTTTTGTCTTTTTTATTTAAGTGTAGTTGGTATATACATATTATATTCGTGTCAGGTGTACAGTATAATGATTCTACATTTGTATGCCTTACAATGTGATCACCTCACTGTCATTTGTAACTGTGAAAATGTGTCACAATATTATTTTAGTAATCTAGACACAAAAGGACAAATATTTTGTGATTCTACCTATATGGGGTACCTAGAGTAGTCAAACTCATACAGAAGAGCTGTGGGGTGTTTGCCAGGGGCTGGGGATTTGGGAGATGGGAGCAAGTATTTAATGGATACGAAGTTTCCGTTCGGAAAGATAAAGTCATGGAGATGGTGGGGATGGTGGTTGCACAACAGTGCGTGTATATTTGATGCCACTGAGCTATAGACTTAAGTGTTAGAATGATATATTTTATGTTGTTTTATCACAA
Source organism: Mormoops blainvillei (assembly GCA_004026545.1). Classification (NCBI taxonomy): domain Eukaryota; kingdom Metazoa; phylum Chordata; class Mammalia; order Chiroptera; family Mormoopidae; genus Mormoops; species Mormoops blainvillei. Next base: position 17,856 of record PVJD01001039.1, read on the forward strand.
TAAAAAAGCAACCCAAGAAATTCATCCAGAATAATTATACTAATAAAAATCAAGTTGCCGTTGCTCTCCAGAAGAAATAAGAAGTTTAAGCTGCAGATGTCACAGCCGTTGAGGTTCTCAGGGCCTGTCCACTCTGGAAAAGCAGGAGCCGAATCGCCAGGTTTTAGGGAAGCAACTGTTAACAGACACAGCAGGCTCTGAGTTTGAGGGCCATGCGAGAAATAAACACAGTTGATAGTGCATTAAACGAAATCAAGTGGCAAAATCCCAGGAGAAATCTACTATAAGGCACCTTGGAATTTATGTCTTAGGGGCACTTTTGTTACAATAGACGATTAAAGTGAAAACTGTAGCTTTTTTTATTGAAGGAATGACTGAAAGAAGCAAACTTTATTTTTTCTGAAAAAGAGAATTACGTGAACTAGTATTTAAGGCCTCATTTTAAACAAACTATTAAACCACTGTGGTCACAAAGTTTCTCTAGGGTTCTTGAGATATTTTTGAGTTCAAGGGGTTAAAATTCAGAAAAATCTCTAATTTCATATAAAGAAATTACAGTTAATGCTTTTCATAGAGAGGTGATAAAATTGAGAATGATTTGATTAGAGGAAAACTTTTTAAAATTTTATTTTTTAAATAAAAATCAGAAGTATTTAATGCGTACAACATGATGATTTGACCTACATACACACAGTGAATGCTTCCTACAGCCAAGCTAATTAACACATCCTCTCCTCACATAGGTACCGTTTTTGTATGTGTAATGAGAGCACCTGAAATCTACTTTCTTAGAAAATTACCAGTATTCAGTACTGTATTATGAACTGATTATTATGGGATGCATTAGATTTCTAAACATATTCATCCTACATAAATAACAGCAACATTGTACCCTGGAATCAACATCCGCTCATTTCTCCTGCTTTTTTGCCTGTGATAATCACCTTTGTACGCTGCTCCTATGTATTTAACTTTTTTACATTGCACATGTATGTGATATCATGCAATTTTTTCTTTTCTTTCTGTGTCTGACTTATTTGACTTAGCACAATGCCCTCTAGATTCATTCATGTTCCTACAAATGGCAGGGTCTCCTTTTTCTCAGGCTGAATAATATTCTAGTGTGCGTGTGTGTATGTGTTTGTGTGTGTGTATCACAATTTCTTTACTCATTTATCCTTCAATGGACACTTGTGTCTGGGCTATTGTGAATCATGCTGCAATGAACAGGGAAGGGCAGGTATATCTCTTTGAGATGCTAATTTCACTTCCTTTGCAGATATACCTGGAAGATGTATTGCTGATTATCCAGTAGTTTTATGTTCAGTTTTTGATGAACCTCCATACTGTTTTTCATAATGGCAGTATTAAATTACACCAACAATGTAAAAGAGGGGGGGTCCTTTTCTCTACATCCTGATCAGTAATTCTTTCTCTCTCTCTTTCTCTCTCTCTCTCTATGATAGCCACCCTAACAGGTATGAGGTCTGAGGTGATATCTCATTGTGATTTGGATTTCTCTCATGAGCAGTGATACTGAGTATCTTTTCATACACTTGTTGGCCATTTGCATGTCTTCTTTGAAAAATGTCTATTTAGGTCCTTTGCACATTTCTTAATAGGGTTGTTTGGAGATTTTGGCTGTTGAGTTGTATGAGTTTCTTATATATTTGAAATATTAACACTTCAACAGATATATTGTTTGCTGATATTTTCTCCTGACTAAAGAAAAACTTAGCAAGCCAAAGATTTGTATATGAAAAATAGAACTTTTCTCAATCTATTGCAAGTTTTTACCACTGTTTAGAATCAAATGAGAGTAACCCCAAATGAAATATGTATGTACATATCTAATTTTTATTCTTTATGTTAATGTATTTATTTATATATTTGTTATACATATATGATTATGTAAAATAGGAGCAAAATATTTATGGGATAATTATATCATAAATGTTTTTCAAATCATTTTATGAAGATTTACCTTAAAGGTATGTTTCTGTTTTAAAAATCTAATTTTTGTTTAAAGAGTGTGTTGAAATGAAATTCCCATAGGTCTTTGTAACTAAGCACCTGCTGTGTTACATAAACCAAGTAAGTCCTAGAGAAGCCGTTCTGCCTTAGATAGCGGTCAGGGTCTCGGGGATTTTCTTCTATTGTAAGAGAACGTAAGACAATAGTGAGTTAAAATTGCATATACAGCTATCAGATAAAATCACAAGCGTGTATGTTTGAAACCTGTGGGGAAAGTTAATATTTCTATTTTGCATCATTGTATTTTCACTTTTTATGTCCTGTATATATATGGACGATCATTATAACTACATACATCCTATTATGTTGCCCAGTCTAGCCTATCTTTCCTCCCTCTTTGTCCTGAAAAATGTACTGGCAGAGAGCCATCCTGTAACTCTGCTTCTTATTAGAGAAATTTAAAATACATAGATAGGTAGTGTTAATTTCCAGGTAAGACAGTTCCATTTTATGAGTGAACTTTTGTAGACAATAAAAAGGCAGCATGGTACACGAGCTGATGAAAGCATCAGACATGACAGCAAGCCAGGGGATAGCTTATCTGTTTGGGGAGAAAGCATTATGCTATCTCTAATATCCCAGTCTTTTGTAGCACCAAAGTTTTTATCTTGTGTTTTCTCTTTGAATTCCCTTAACCAGAAGAAGTAAACCCTTCAACCTCTTTCCCACCAACCTACCAACCAACCGATCAACCAATGAATGAAAAAAATTAAATTAAGTTAAATTAACATAATAAGTGAATCCCAGAACAGGAGCCAGGAATGGGGTGTTTGGTTTGTTTGCCTAGCATAGAAGAAGACCTTACCAGAATGAGTTTGAGAATGAGTCAATGATGAACTACAGAGTCCTTAGAAGTGTGGTAAGCAATAGTTATAGAGACAGATACATCTATACTAATATGTTGTACAACTCAGCCTTGGTCAAATAGTTGTTCAACATACTAAGAACTAGAAGTCTCTTAGAACATTCCTGTAATTCATCAAAAGGGCAAGTTTGTCTAGTAAAGGAATGTTGTTTGGCTGCAACACTGCACAAAAGTATTTGGATGTGAGTGCTTTTTAGAGTAGCCTATACTAACTACTCTGTTATTTTCCTAAAACCAGCACACTATTTGTGTACTTGCATGGCCCCAAAGGAATCTATATCTTCAACTTTCAATAGCCTGTACCATTGTTCAGTGGACATCAAATAACTTCAAAAGTTATTATTATCACCGTTTCACTAATGAGAAATCAAACTTGGAGATGCTGAGTAACTTCTTGAACATTATGTAGCTAGCATCCAAATACGCCTGCCAAAGCCTATCTCTCCACTATTTGCTCTTCCTCACGCAATATAATCCCCATGAGTACGACCAGCAGTAAATGACTCTGAATGTTATTCATGACAAGCAGACACATGCACAATGTTTTGAGTTTGTATAAAGACAGACAGTTTGAAAGAAATAGGCAGGAGTTTTTACCCATCCACTGCCACACCACTGTAAACAGTATTGATTGGGCATTCTAGTCCTGTTTTGTCATTTAATAGAAGTGTGAGAGAGCATGCAGATTGTGCCTTGAAAGCAGAAACATCTTTTGAAAGTGTTTTGTTCATTTTGTTTTGTTTCGAGTAATTTTTAAATATATTTTAAGAATGGTTTTCTGTTAACTTGAATTTCACACTTAGCCCTTCTCCGTGTTTTAGCATGAAAATGAGCATCAGTTGAGTCAGTCGTGTGTGGGAAAATATCACAGAATTATGGAGGGTAGCGGGCAGACACAGTGCAGTTGACAGTTGCTCTTATTCTCAGGATTCAGAACGAGGCATGTGTTTCCGTAACAGGCCTCTGTGGTAGAGTTCCACAGCAAACGCTCTCTTTTATCTTATTTAAGTTCTGTTTGGCTTGCCTCCCATGTTTGCTCATGGGAATAAGGTTAAGACCCCTGAAGAGGCCACTCTATCCCGATTACTTGCCCAGGCTCCCTTCTTTTCTTTAAATAGCTTGCACTTGGTTGTGCAAAGTGTTTTGAGGTGATTATCTCCTTGACGGATGAACCTGGGCATAAACAACTGTTTTCTATTTGGATTCTAAAAGCATGATAAAGTTTAATCAAAAAGGACTTCTAAATGTTTTGAATTTATGCATGAACCAGTTCTTGTGGGAAAACACCCAAATGCCTGCTAAGGTCATGTTTTTCTTGTTCCTTTTTAAATTTTTCTTTTCTCAAAAAGTTCTTCCCCTGTCTTCATAATTTCTTACTGTCTCAAGTTGCCTTCACATCTCTGACCCCAACCGAAAGGCTGCCTCGTCTTCTCATTTTCCTGTGTTTTAAAGAAACCTTGAGTATTTGTGCCTAGTTTTTTCAACAGGTCTGTTTAACAGGCACATGTTTTACTACCTCAACCTCCCTCTAGAATTCCCTGCCCAAGTTTGAGTCTGAGTTTTTATAATGTTTGGATTGGATTGTAACTCCATTTCTTTTTTCCTCTGGTTTGTGAGAGATATGGGTCTCAGACCTGATGTTCTACCTCCAGATGCCGATCTTAATACTAGATCCTACTTATTGGGACTGTTGAGAAAATTATTTTGCTTCTCCAAAATCATCACTTGTGTTTAGCCTGTTTTTTTCATGGGATTTTTATAGGAAATACCATAATAGCAAGGCATCTATTTCATATTTGTAACTCAAATTATCTCATTCTAAAGTAGGGCCTGGATGTGTTTTGTCAGATTTCTTGTCCATTGGCAGCTATGAAGTCCCTGTGCAGTGGGAACTATAAATTTTGTCTCATGGCATCTATATTCCTCCAGAATGAACAGTGAGCCTTGACATTGCCAGAATTCCTTGAATGTTTTGGACAAATAATGGGGAAAAAAATAAAGGCTTTTCATTTGGTTTTAATTGAACAGTTAAAGCACTACCTGAAGCTCTGTGCTACAACTGGTTTCATTCAGGCTTTGTTCTCTAAACAGTTTGTAGGTGGTTGTTCAGAATTCCCAGCCATCATTAGCTAACTGCACACATGTGGAAACACAGAGGCTATGACCTTCAGATCCACTCCAGAAATACAAACTTGGTCTCTAAGTTTAGAGAGGAAATTCTCTCTCTCTCTAGCTAGGAACTTGGAGTGATGTTTTGCCCAGGTCACACATACATCGGAGCTGTCCTGGACAGCAGGGGAAAAAAATGACCTCTAGGGTAATATGTGCGTCATTAAAACGTGACTGTGTCATTGGTCCAGGGAACAGCAGCTCACTTAAAGCATGCAAGCCCCTTGGAATTTTTTTAAAGACACAAAACATGAGCCCCCCAAATTTGGAAATTATTGATAATTGATTAAATTATTGGTGCTTTATCTGTGAGAAGTCAACCAAAAGTTTAATTTAGAGGGACAGCGGAGATGTCTCTTAATCTGTCAGCTCTGTTTAAAAGCAAAGGTGGTTTTTCTATGACTATCAAGAGTCACTAAACTTCCTAACCCTTTGAGCAAATAAATGTAATCATATCATGTTTTCTCTAAAGAAACAATGTTTTAGGTGTAGAAAAACTAGACAGATGAATGTAATTTATGCATCAGATTACTGAAGTCTCTAAATTAATGTAAATATGCACAAATTGGAAGTGTCTTAACTCCAGTTAAAACAAAAGAGTATATTACAACCATTAAAAGAGGTAATTGTTAAGACTCTGAGACAGCATGGAAAACTAGCTACAGTGAGAAAAAGAAAAATAGAAAAATGTATACTCTGCTAACAACTAGATCAAAACATAATGTATGATGACTACTGAAGATATTTTTAGTTTGATAGGTATCATTACTTGTTGCCATTTTGTCTTCTCTGGACTACAAATTCTTTGAATGAGACCATATTTTTCTATATCTGCAAAACCAAGATCTAGCACATAATAAAGGCTACTAAGTATTTCTCAGGTGATCCATTAAAAGATAGCAAATGTCTAGTAAAACAACAAAAATGAGTGATGTAGAAATCATTTAGCAGTATTGAAATACAAGGAGAAAAAACTTCATTTATTCAATAATGAGAATGTTTAAGGATGAATATCTTCATTAAAACTCAATTACATGTGTAAATTTTTGGGTTTCTGTCATTTGGAATGGGATGTCAAAAATGGTAAACTTCTAATTACTTGATGTGGAATATAAGGCAAAGCTGTCATGAATTGGCCCGTCCTCTCTCTAACACCAGGCTGACTACACTTTTGTGTAATGTGAGCCTTGCACAACTCTGAGACTGAGGGAGAATTCACACTGAGGTCCTTGTGAATAGCACCACCGGAGCTGTACAGTGGGCAGCCTGTGTGGCTGTACTGATGACCCTGGTCAGCACTCATCTCTTTCCGCCATACCCAACTGTTTCCACATCACATGCAAAGACACTTTGGTGTCTGTTCCCTTTGCCTGAAACATCACCACCACCCCCATTTAATAATAAAGTCTGGTATGTATTAAGCACTGACTATGTACAGAAATTATGCTAAGAGATTTATATATGTTATGGCAGTGTTTTCCCAATTGTTATACTTATCATCTTCATTTTCTAGGTGTGAGAGACAAGGAACTTGTCCATCTCTCCACAACTGTGAAATAGCAGATGTGGGTTATAAATTCAGGTTGGCTTTGTTCTAAAGCCTAGTTATTCAATCTCATCCATTGCCTATGCTGTCTCTGCACTCTTCCTTGTCTTACAAAACACAGTGGATGAGCACCAGCCTTCAAAGCTTTATCTTTCCCTCTATTCCTGCTCAAGCTGACTTAGATATCCCTCTTCCATATCTCTTAATAAAACTCTCTGTTCTCTCCAAAGTCTGGCAGCTCTTAACAAACTGGATATAATCAGTGATTATTCTCTTTCATGTTCCTCTTAAACCATGGCCTTATCGAGAGCAAGAATTACGCACTTCTTCAGATTTAAAACAAAAAGACTGTATCTTGTTCATTTCTTGTTCACTTGTGCTCGCACATGCTTGACACATGAAGTATTTATCCAATGAATGTCTGGACAAATAAAATAATGAATGGATTAACCACATCTTAGGTTCTCAATACATGGATGTAGCACCAAGAAATCATCATGCATGTGATCTGGGTTGTGATTAGAAACCAGAGTAAAATTGTAGCCATTTATCACCCAGCTGTAGTGAGCACACATTCTTGTTAAAAACATTTGAAGTTAGGGCTCTTTTGCAGATTCTTTGCCTTTATGAAAACAAGATTTTAATCATGTCTCTTACCTGCTTAAAACCTGTTTGTCACTTGTTATTCTATTCCTTGTCAAGTCCGAATCCCTCAGGATGGCATTAAAGGGCCACCAAAGTATGTCTCAACTCACAGTATTCTTTATTCTATTTCAACATGTACTTTTAACCCTAAACAGACAGTTACTTTACTCTCCTAACACATCATGCTTATACCACCCTCAGGCCTTTACTCAACTCATCCCAACCTCCCAGAAGACCATTCTCTATTGACTCTGCCATTATAAACCAGACTTAAACCACTGAGTAACTTCAAATTCGGCTTAGCCAGTACAAGCTTCCCTATCTACATCAGCTCTTGGTAAAGTCTCTTTTCTATGAATTCTTATACCTCTGTCAGATCGTTCACCACCTAAGGATATTGTTGACTCTTTCCAGCAATGCTTTGGTTGTACTAGTATGGTTGGCCCTGCAAATTTTTTAACAGACACCATGCACCTCTCTTGTTTGAAACCACAAAGTATTGAGTTCCCACTACATGCTAGGGGTCTAGGCTGCAGGTATTACAAACATCTTACCAGGAATAGATATGAATTTTCCTTCAATTAATGACAAGGGAGAAAAATCTTTCAATAGAGAATTGATTAAAGTCCAAAGGCAGTTTCTGAAAATAAGTTTGACTCTCAAATTTAACAGTGATTCTAATAATGCACTGTTGTATTTGAACAGATGACAGCATACAACTAGTTCTGTGCTTGGGTGTTTTGTGTGACTTTAATATTTGGTACATAGCATATGCGGAGAACAGTTCTTACTCTTCTCTGAGAGCTGGTTCCTCTGTGAGTCTCTGTGTTTGGCCTAGGAACCACTTCATGTTAAAAGTCCTCAACCCTATATTTAGCTCAACACTTGGCCAACATCTGCTGTTGGCTATAAATGGAAACCTGGAAAAAGAGTTTGAATTGGTAGGGCGTAAAAACATGGAAGCTATGGACCCTACTCCTAAGGCCATCATATATAAAGAATAACCTCCTTTTGCCTTTATTTAGAGAATATTGCACAGTCATTTCCATTTATAAGAATAAGAACAAGGTAGGATTATCATATTATGACTTGAAACATGAGGGTTCCGCCGTGTCTTAGGAACGAATGAAAACACATGCGTCATAAGACTAACTGAAAACAGACATTTCATATCTGTTCACATTCTGAGTCACTTTGGTGACACTGTGCTCCTGAATTTGGAACTCCTTGAAAAGGGTATTGGAGAGTAAAAGATGAACTTTTCCAGTAACATTTGCTTTAAATGAAAGTGCAATTAAAATTCTACTGTTACAGTACATATATATATGTACATATATACATACACATATATATATATATTTTAGAAACATTAGCAAAAGCATTCCCTTTTCTTATAATTCCTAACCATTCAAGGAAAGAAATAAATGGGAAAGTTGACACCACGGGAAGCTTATCTTCCCTATCTCTCGACCGGTAGTCGTCAGAACCATTTAGCAAGTAGAGACTTGCTCTGTCATTTTTATATTGTGTTGCTTAGTAAATAAGTACATCACATATTTCAAAGTTTTGAACATGAGCATTTAAAAAGGGTGAAAAACTAATTTATTCTTTAGCTGCAACATGTGGTGAGTGTAATAAGCAAATTTTGATTCTCGGCATTATCTTTTAAATTAAATTATCTAGAAACTATAAATACTGCATGAATCCTTCTTAAATTTAATGATTGAAATCTTTGAGACTGTCCACAAGTATTCATGTAATAAGTAACTTAAATGGTCTTAAAATTTTAAGATTTAATATCAAGTTATTAATGTAATTCTACTTATGTATATTTTCTACTTGATATGTGGCCTGGCCTGTTTTACTGTTTCCTTTTTCACCCAGTAACTGGCCCAAAGACTTGAGAATTAACACCAAGGACCGTACAGGGAAATAAAAACTAGAACCAACAAAACAAAACACAAAGCAGTGGCGGGGAGAGCTCTAGTCCTGCCTGTCCCCCTGCAGATCAATCTTGGACAAAGGCTGTCTAATATTTCAAATTCTGTGTCATGTGAATAACCCTGTGTGCAATGGGCTTCCACCTCTGGCATTTAGAATGCATGTATATGAGCTAAGGAGTGTTCTGACAATCCATCTTTTCTTTGTAATCTTTGTAGCCGTTCCAAAAGTCCTTAGCTCGAGGATATATTTGGAAAGTGCTGCTTTTCCGCTCTCCACACATTCAGGTAACCATTCCAAGGCTGCTAAGGTTCCACTCGAGAGGGAAGTTGCTATTACCATTTGGGCTGTGTGTCATAAATGGGCCCTATTATTTTCAGCCAGACCCCTTAGCAACATTTCCAAAGGAGCAGCTCGAGATTTGATTATACGCGTCTCTCTCCCGAACACATCCTTTCACATTTGACATTTACACTGGTTGTGGATTTTTATGTAACTCGTTAGAGAGCAGTCTGAACCTTAAAAAGGTGTTAGTCTTCCTAGAACCCTCGGGCAAAGGAAAGTCTTTTATTGGACTTAAATGTTTTGAGTTGAAAACTGCACTTGTCTGATTGGAAAGTGTTTCAGGGAACAGATTTTGTTATTTTTCTAAGCTACGCTGCAGGAATTGAGCTGGAGATATCACTGACCAAAAGGAATTTTTTTCCTCAAAGAGCTGAGAACCAAAGGAAATGACTCCAGTGTTTAAAATCCTTTTATTTCCTCTGTGGACGATATCTGTGCAGCTGAGACAAATTATTCCAGTTGGCCCCCACCCAGACTTTATGGGAACTGAGATTAGGAAGTTGTATGGTCAAAATAGTCATTGTACAAATTGCTTCCAGTCTAAAAAACCTCAAAGTTCTTGACAAAACCATGATTTCTTACACTTGACATTTTTTTTTTAAACATGGATGACTGACCTATCATTCATTAATTACCCTACCAGGATTTCTTCAGTTCTTTCGGTAACTTCCATATATATTTTTTTTCATTTCTCTTGGTGAGGGGAGGAGGCAGAGTCTGAGAGAGAAACATGCAGCGGGGGTGCCTGTAAAACTTCTCTTTGTGAGACACCACATTTCACCCATTTCCGTCACCTTCCATTTGAAATAAAATATTGTTGGGCCCCAGTGGAGCTTATAAAAATGTGCTTTCTTCCATTCCTAGTTTCATTCTACACTTTTCTTCTTGCCTTTATTTTTCAAATCAGAGCCAAATGAAATGCTGGATGTGACTTCAGATTCAACACCCATAATTTCCTTTGACATGAGCGTGCTCTGGGGAAAGAGAAAGGTGTTCATCACTCTCTAAAATGTTCTGTGTCCTGGGCTTCCCTCCCCAGTCCTCAGAATCTTACTTATTTTTTGTATTCCTTGTGCCTAGTGTAGTGCCTGACATGTTTAGAGGCCTTCAGATGTACTTCAACAATGCAGTGGGCTGAAACAGGTAGCATATGATAGTATCAGACACTTTGAGTCAGTAAGAGAAGGATTCATGACACACTTTAAAATGTCACAACTATTCTCTGAATTATAAACTGTGTGGAGGAGGCAGCAACAGACACAATTCCCTATTCTGAAAAATTTTAATTTATTCCTCTATCTTATTTACTTCATGGGAAGTCATACACCAGAAGGCTGCCTTGCCGTGACTGACTTTTTTCTCTGCTGATAGTGCTACTCAGACTCCCGTGGAAGTAATTGCTCCTCTATCTCAATGTTTTTGTTTTTGTTTTCCAAGAAGTCTTCATATTTGATGGGGATTAGTAGTACTTCTCTTATTTAACATACACCACACATTAAAATGAACATTTAGGCTGACATTTACTACTGAATGGGATTTACATATACTCCTTGCTCAGTCTACTTTGTTGGGTCCAACATTTGTCAAACGTGTATTTTTGGCCAATCCTGTGCTTGGCACTGGGAATAAGAAATAGGGAAGATGTATTGCCTATACCCAAGTACTCAGGGAGCAGGAGGGGCAGATACTATATGTGTATAACTGAAAATAATATGAGCATAATAGCTAATAGCATCTTGTGCCAGTGAGTGATTTATACATGTCAGATCTTCTAATGGCTCCACGTGATTTCTCTCATTTCAACCTCCCGATGAGGTAGAAATGAGGCTTTATGAGGTAGATGTTAAGGTTTTCACAGATGAGGATACCCAGACTCTGTTTTCAAGATCATTCAGCCTCTGAACCTCAGAGCCTGAGTCCAGGCAGTTCCATGTTATAAGCTGTTAACAGCTATGCAGTAGTGCTACAAATAAAGGGCTCTTTGGCAAAAATGAAGAACTGATTAAATTTTTTCTATGTTTGGATAAAGCACAGAGGAAACTTTTAGGGAGGAGGCGATATTTGAACTTGATTCTAAAGCATGAATGGAAGTTTATCAAGCAGAACTGGCAGAGAAAGATTTACCTGGCGAGCAAAGAATGTGGCTATGGCAGAAAGCTGCAGAAGTGCCTGGCATTTTTCTGATGGCTTAAAAGTAGAATGCTTGCCTGTATGGGAACAGTAAGTGATATAACCTGAAGTGCAAACTCAAGTCTTATTGTGAAGTTCGTTGCGTGAAAATCAGAGCAACAAGCATATTACAAAGGGAACCAAGGAGAGATTTATAGGCAAAGGAAGTAATGTGGTCAGAGCTATGTTTTCGAAAGTCAATTCTAGCAAAAGAATTGGAAATGACAGAGGAGGAGGTAAGCTAGTTGCAGGAGACAGGCTAGGAGAATGGATTCTCTCCCTTGCATTCCTCTGTTAGTGTAGCAGGAAAAAAAACCAATAACAAATAAACAAAAAGGAGGCCAAAGGAAGGTAGGTAATCCAGAGCCAATATGGTGACTCCATCAGTAGAGATTTAGCACTTACTTACCCTTGAAGAGCATTTATCAAATTCTGAACAGGCGTATGTACCATGCACAAATTAATATAATAGGTTGTTCTGCCCTTTCTTTTTTCTGTGTCTCAGTACTGAAAGTGCTGATTTCCTTGTAATTTCAAAGATGCATGCTATATTTCCTCGTGGCATTCCATTATGACTCACTCATGTTTAATTCTATCGAGTGAGGTTAACGAATCTTCTATCATGGACATCTAAATTTGGAAGGAATCATAGTGCATTCCCTATTAAGGTCAAGGGTCTTATCAAAATGAATAGTAACTCTTCCATCCGTTTGTAACATGCTTTCAAAGCAAGGCCCCCGGGGTCACTCCTTCCTGAGTGCAGGTCTCCGCTCAAATGTCATTTCTTCGCGAGTACCCCCCCATGACAGTATTATCTAAGGCAGTACCCTATCACTTCCTCACTCTTACCCCACTTTATTATTTTTTTAATAACCCAGGCATTCTATTTCATTTCATTCCATCCTTTATTGTACCAAATCTTTTAAATTATATTATGTTGTATATATTATTTTCTGCCTTTCCCAGCTACATAAAACTTCACGGTGGTACAGATAGATGTTCACGGCAGTTCCCTCAGAGCCTAGAATAATGTCTAGATCACAGGTGGCTGTTGTGATCCTGTGGCCTTTGGAGGTTTCCTAGTACAGTTATTTCTTATTGTTTCTGTGACTTAATAATTTGTTAATATCTAAAAAACAGTCAAGTTTTTATCGGTCTTCCCTACTTTGGAAGGCAGCAAAACATAGCTACGGGGGCTCTATGTTTTCCGAGTAGCCAGCACTCCAGCCCCTCAGCGAGCTTGTGTTTCTAAAACCACTCTCACTCTTAATGGTTTTCAGCTTTCTTTTTGAATGGGAATGCCAGACAATTGAGCTTATTATGTATAAATCTGTGCTGACAAATTAGTTTGCTACTTTTTAATGGAATCAACAAAATATAAAGCACTCCTCGGCCCCTGTTCTCAGTGCTTTATGTAAATTAACTCATTTATCCTTATTTATGTAAATTAACTCATTTATCCTCATTGTAACATTATCTCTGAGTTTCAGAGGAGGAAACTGAGTCAAGGAGAGGCATACAATCCATAAGCGACAACTAGAATTTCAATCCTGATAGGCTAGGCCTGGAACTTTTTAACAACTCAGATACATATGGTTGATGCAACCAGCCTTTTGTATTTAACAGAATGTAACTGTTGTCAACCTCCTTACTGAAAGTTTAAGATCATGATTTATTTAATCTGATTTGGGCACGCAGTCAATTTGAAATGTCCTTTATCTCCATTTTAGCGTGACCCAGTCTTACCCATTGTACAAGATTTGGCTTGCTTTATGGCATTTTATAATCAGAGTCCAGTCAGGAAAACAGAAATGCCTCTAGGCAGTTCATAAAGAGTGGTTGTTTCCATAGAGATGGAGGAGCTAAGAAGCTAAACACAGCCTACAGGGGCAACCCAGAGGTTAGGACAGCAGGGCACTGCCAACACATCATCTAGGTCTGGAGGGACAGCAGAAGGAGGAGGAGTTACAGCAAACCGCTAGCACCGTAGGCCTAGCCATGGGTGGAAGATGGGGTTTCCATAACCCGGATGTTAAGACCATTCAGTGAAAGCAGGAACTATAGAAATGGTGTCTAGTGGGAGCTTGAACCAGGAGCAGATGCTGTAGGAGAAAGAAATACATTGTCTTTTCTTCTTCAGGCTTTTATTCTTCTGCCATTGCCTTCCATTGGCTAAGCCTACTGAAATCCATTTGGCAAAGAACCCTGGGAAATGTAATCCCCAAGAATGCAGAGCAGAAGAAGGTTCTACAGGCCAGCAGATTATTGACAAGCACCCATGAGGGGCCCTCGGTACTCAGAACTTCCCCGCCCCTTCCTTAGCACCTCTCCTCCGTCATGGCATTATAGATGTTGGAACAGTGCTGCCTGCACAGTCACTGCTCATTGACCTTACTGCGTTCCTGCATGTTGTACGTAGTCCTTCTAGTCAGTCCATTAACACTCAGGAGAGCCCTACGTAGTAAGTGAAATTATTATCCCATTTTCCAGATGATGACGCAGCTTCCCAACTGTGGCCCAGCAGTTCCTTTAACACACTGAGTAAGTGGTAGAACCTGATTCAAATCCAGGCTGTCCGGCTCCAATGTCTGTTCTCCTAACCACTGCACTACTCTGCTTCTCAAGATTCCTGCCTTTCTAATTATGCGAATGTCTAGGGCAGGGTACTGAATGTAGCAGCGTCACTTAAACACCTTTGGGGGAAAAAGATTTGTGTTTTTTCCCCTGATTTTAATATTATGTGATCATTTAGTATTCTTGAACTAATATAACCACTTGGGTTTGTTTGTTTTGCAAACTCTTTTTCTTTCTTTTTTATGTTTTAATTGTCTTATCTCCCAGAGTTTGACTTCTATTTGTATGCATTTTCAACTCCATAGCCAGATATTACATTTTTTGCAAGGCAACATTCTTAGGATCAAATAGGCTGATGTGCCTCCTTTAGATGTCTCCAGCATGACCTAGGGAACTGTCATGGACTCTACATTCTTGGGAACCAAATCAGTTTGATTCCTGGGAAGTTAACTTCAGGGAGGTAAATAATCTTACAGTTCCTTCTTTCTATTATCAGTCTACCATTGAGGGTTCATCATGCTTAAGAAGTTTTACATAGGCGATCTCTTTGAGTGCCCACAGCCACCCTGTCGGCATTGGGATGAAATTTTCCAATGTATTTCTTTTGTAGCATTTTTGTTACCTATTCTTTTTCCACTAGTATCATGTCCAATTTCAATAAGAGGAAACTCAGGCTCATGTGCCACACCCAGCAAGTGGCCGGCAGGGGATTTGAACTTATATCTTTCTGGCTATAAAACTTATAAAGGTTTCGTTGAAACTCAATATTGTACAACACAAAAGCCTGCAGAGATCAAGGAAATGTAGCTGTCCCCTATGATGCCTAAAGACGACACTCCTTTAAAAGACACACTGAATTTACAAAACATTTTAGCCTGGAAATATGAAAGGTTCTCTTTAAATTCTTAAGGATGACCTCTTGTGACAAAAAGAGCAGAGGAAAGAATCTGAAGAACAAGTTTATTTTAGTGAGCAAAACATTAATAAATGTATTTTAAATGTAATTGGGAAGTACATTTAATTAAGGAATTCATATCCCTCTCTTGCATTTTGGCTTTTCCTCCATTTTGGGTTTCTGTGTAGGACTGTGTGGTGGGGACTGCAACTTTAAAAAACACTTTTGTAAAATAAGCCCACAGTTTAGCTGTGAGCTCTTTTTTATTCTGGCTCTGGCCTCAAGAACCAAGTTTGACTAGGCTCTGTATCAAAATAAAATCCAGAGAGGCATTCCTAAACTTGGACCTTTTGTCCACGCTCACTTCCTGTTGACCGAGTGACAGCCCTTTCAGCTGGCCTCTGGTCAAGCTGTTTGCACAGAATAAGGAGCAGCTGATTAAAAGTAGCATGAGATGCAACCGAAATGCCAATTCTCTTTCCGTTTTGGGTTTGCTCAAGTCCAAAAGGTCAAAAGGAAGACAGTGCAGCTCAGTGTATTGGTTTGTAATTCCACTCCTACTATGGCTCAGTGATACAACATATTCCGATCCTTGTCTCATCATGGAGTTCTTCAATCTTCAATCTCTGTCCCCTAAACACTGGCTTGTGTGAACATGCTATTAGCCGGCAGGGTCCAATTTCAGTATCAGCGGTTACATTTGGTTTCAAGCTCCTCATAGTTGTCTGTGCTGGGTATGAATCTGGAACTGCTGCCAATTTTCTTTGAGGGCATTTTAGTATCATTATCCCAGCGCTTATGCTATTATCTCTGAAGTGTTGTTTTCCAGCTATTTTCTGCCTCTAAAGACAGGGTGAAACGTTTAGCTATTTTATCAATGAAATTTGAGTGTGCAGTGTAGCTAACTCTTGACTTGTGATTTTCTTTCTTTCACTGCATGGCTGAGGAAATGCTCACTCTTGACAGTGAGGAGGCACCTTAAGGATCACCTGGTCCCTTGATACTGAAATTGTGTAACACAGAGGAGCAGCACGGGCATCACCTGCAAGCTTATTAGAAATACTCCATCTGAGGCCCTCCTAGACCCATTGGTCAGAATCTGCAGTTCAACAGAACCCCAGCATTTCTCGTGCAATTTAAAGTTTGCAAAGCAGCAAGCTGACCCAGTTTGCAGCTACAAATGCAGTTCCGAGAGGGGTTTTCCAGAGTTTTTGAATACTTATAATAATAATAGGGATGTTACTTTGCAAGACTTGGATAGCCAAACTCTGCCTCCTTATGAGTCACACATTTAGACCTTTATTTTTCTCTTTAGCAAACATCATAGGTCTAATGTGGCCTTTCTAATATTTGAAGATAGCGGATATGTTCCCCAACCTATTCCATCCATCCTTCCTCCCCTCTCTCCCTGTCTCACTAGTTCTTTCTGTCTCTCATTCCCTCTCTTTTGTACTCTCCCATGTCTCTTCCCTTTATGCCTCCCTTTTATCTCTTTTCATGCTAAGCATTTTTTTCTGCCATCCCTCACCTTGCCTGGTTTCCAAATTTTTTGACTAAAGCGATTACCATTTTACCAATGAACTCTAGTTGTCAGGTCGCTCTTAGCATGTGATGTCTAAAATGGCATAGAATATATCATTAGATGTTTTAATAAGCATATTTTATCATATGGGTTTATAGAGAAGTACAGGGGATTTTTTGAGAATGATGGAACAAAAACAGAGCTGCCGCTACTGCTGACTGTGAAGAATTTAAAGGCACCTTGCTGGAGAACACCTGGTCACCATGCTCAGGGGGATCCAGTGAAGGACATCATTGTTTCACATGGTCATCACTAGGTTGAGTAGGAAAAAAGATGGGAGGCACCTACTTAAATGAAACCTATGCTAGATAATACTGAAGCAACAGTATGAAAATGTGTAATCATACGATGCTTTTCACTTTGTTAGCTGCTCTCCTAGCTTGAGTGGAAACCAAATTACAGTTGATAACATTCAACTGAATGATAAATGAATGATAACTAAATGTTATCAACTGAAAATACAGTTGATAACATTCCTTGAGGTCCAGGGGCAGTCCAAATAACCATAGCTAGACCCCTAAATAATGTGCTCTTGTGGTTGGTACAAACCTGTCTCATATCGTTTAAACAGCTAAAGTCCTAACGTAGGATTTAGAACTCTTTTGAAATCTAGAGTAGTGCCCTGACATGGGCAAATAAGTAGCAGATTAGGGAAGAGTTGGCCTGAACTCAGATATTTACTGTGAATCGGGGTCTGAAGTGTGGTCCAGCTCAGCCAACCCCTCCCAGGTTACTGGGGAAAAAAGGCATGTGAGGAGTCTCATAATTTCTAGCTAAAGTCTGCTCTGTATTTTTCATGTTTTGCATAAATCAGCTGCCCAGAAGTCCTAAGATTGTACCTTGGTTCTTTCTTGACATAATGTCACTCAAAGAAATAGCAATCGTGATGACATTTCTGTGATTTAAAATAGGGACACTGCCTGATTTACAGCTGGAACTTCCATACAGAAATACCAAGTATGATCTTCTTGTTAAACTTTTAGTGCCTTCCTTTTCTTTCCTTAAATGCTCAAGTACCGATAATTGTCTTTATAATCATCACTGCAACGAAGTTTAAACAGATCAAAAGTAATTGAAAAAATACTAAACATTTCTGAAACTTTCAAAAGTGTAAATAAGTTTAACAACTTAAGTGGCATATATTGTACACTGCCTTCTAAAAATTTGTACAAACCACAGTAACACACAGTAATCAAGCATCTATGATACATAAGAGGTTAATCACTTAGACTACCCCTGGACCTCAAAGGTGTTATCAGTTGCATTTTCATGATCTTTTTATACTTTTAATTTTTATAAGCATTTTATGCTTACTCTAATTTGTTTCCTAGTTCAACTGTCTTTTGGTTTCGAGATACAAAACCACATACACAGTAGGATGCCCTATGGAAAATGTCTGAAAACTTTGAAAAATTACTCTCTAAAAAGAATTTTGGTGGTAGAATAGTCATTTGCTCTTGTGTTGTCTGAAAAAATAAAACATAGATTCTGGCATTGATTTGCTACTCATACTTTTAGGACTTATGAGATTTTAAAAAAGTGAGGTTATGGGACTATATTGATTGATCTAAGACAATTCCTTATACCAACATATGTGTACTTTGACATAGAAGATTTTGAACCCATATCAGAACTGCAGCCTCTCTCCTACACAGAATCTAATCTTTCAAATAATGACTGTAATTGCTAGGAGTAACACAAGTGTAAGTTATGACTATATGGGCAAGATGCCAAATTTGTAGGGTGAAAAAAGGAAACAGATGACCACTAATTTGCATACATCTGTTTTTTTTTATTAATTCACAACATTTTGGGTTCTTTGAAAATGCAAGAAGTCATGAAAAGCATCTCATAATTTTTAGCTGCCTTATTTAGTATAAATCCAAGAAAGAACTTTCTGCTATAAAAAGAGAATTAATAGGAATCCAGAATATACAGAGAATGCATACATCCCATAGGCATTTTGAGTTTGAAATACAGAGTATAATGATTCATTTTCAAATTGTTCATATAGGCTGTTCCACTGGGGTACATTAGTAAAACATGTAATTATTACATGTGTGGGTGCTTCAGTGAGGTCTAAGGATTAATTTCCTAACTGCATTTTATCAAAGAATAGAAATTAAAAGTTCTTTTTTCTATTTTGTGGACTAGAGATGCAACTCACAAATAATGTCATTTTGAAATTATGAGGTTTTGTGAGTTAATGGGATCTATGACAATGTTTATATAATTCCATTAGCCTCTCATAAATGCAGATGGGTAATTATTGGAAAAGAAAACATCTGAAAGTAACTGATATGCTACCGGATGGATAGAAAATTGATTTCACCTACCAACACTGAAGGGAGGGTGGATGGTATGTTTTATAAAATAACAAATAAATATTTTTTCATCTCAACATATTTCATTGCTTCAGACATTTTCTTATCCTTTGTTAGCTTTCCCCTGCCCTCTACTCTTGTAATATGATTTTTCATCTCAAAAATCTTTTTCTCAAAACTCATCCAAGGTGACCCTATTTTGTACCAAGATCCAATGCCTTCCCCCTCTTAGGCTGTTTGTTCTGAGAAACAGATACATGCTCTGTCTTTTATAAAATTTACAATAAATATTCTTACAGAAATGAATCGCACAAAAATCATTCTGACAATAGCTAACATAGCATATCGTAAGCTTCCCAGAAGAATCAAATAACATAGACCAAATTCAGAACTGTAAAATTTTCACCATCAGTATTTGGTTCCCTTAAACTACCAGCCAAAAAAGAAAACTCACCATAATAAAATTTGATATGAACTAAAAAAAAAAAGACAGTTTTTAAAGTTTGCATAGAAAGTAACTTACCCAGAAAATGATTTCAGTCAAGTTAAAATTAAAATACTTTGATGCTATGTATAGAAAATTAACATGGGAAATAAATTGGCTAAATGCAGTTACTATTGGAAAATACTTTATGACAAATTTTTAATGGTCTGATCTAAAGGTTTGTGTCCATCACCTTGAAATAAAAATATCTTCTTGGTCAAAAATTGGCATCTAAATGGTAAGATCAGAATACTCTTTATTTCTAAGAGCTTAATATGTTATTCTTCCTAGGGATGCTTGTTGTTGTTGTTGTTGTTGTTGTTGTTGTTGTTTTCCCAGAACTCCAGCTTTAAATTTTGAGATTAAGCAAAATGAAAATGTAACTGCGCCATCTTCCTGAGGGATGGAGGCTATTTTGTGCCCAGCACCCTGGGGAATGGTGGTCTATTCTCCCACTGCTCAAAGTATGGTCTACAAAAGGGAACAGCAGTATCACCGGGGGATAGCCAGAAATGTAGACTCTTAGTCCAAACCCAAATCTACTGAACCAGAGTCTGCATTTGAACAAGATCCCTAGATGACATCCCTGCCCGTTAAATTCCGACAAGTACTGCTCTGTTCTGATGCCACGCGGTACAGGCTTCGACCGTATGCTTTCCCTGGGTTGTTTTCACTTCAGTTTATTGAAACTGCGGACGACATGATGAGACCCCCACCTTTAGGCCTGTACAGAGGAGTGTGTCTTTTGTTCCTCATTTGTTCTCTTTTCCACTTCACTTGGAAGGTGACATAAATAATGGAATTGGAAAAGAAAACCTTGTGATGTGCTTCAGAGCACAGTTTTGTAGTTAGGATATTTATAGAATAAGAGGTGCCGATATTCCACATGTCCTCGGTGGCGGCTTCTGATGTTTTTGTTGCTAATAAGCGCCTTTGCCTCGGTGTTTGAGCTTCTCAAGTGGTCTTGCTGAGGCAGCAAGAAAAATGAACCTCCGTGTTCCTGCGGGATGTTGGCCCTGTAGTGCATATGATGCTAACCCTCTATCCCTCCCGGCACTGATCATATTTGGACACAAACTTTAGGAACAAAAATAGATCTTGAACTACTGAAGTCTAAACTACGCTTGGCTAGCTCATTTGGGGATCATTGTAAGCTGTCTGTAGTCACGTAGCAATTCCCTAGTATTTTCCCCCTTTTCCGTGACTTGTACATTCTTCTAGAAGCCTGGTCAGCTAACTATTTTGGTCTTCAGTCTGTTTACTTTGTTCTTTGCAGTAACAGAAGGAGTACCATTCTGAGTCTCGGGAGGCCTGAATTAGTACAATACCTGTTAATGTTGCAGATATTCAATAAATGTTAGTTCTTTTCCTCTTTCTCATTAGTAATAGATAGACGGACTTTTATCTTTTAGTTTTTTCATTTTCCTCATCTACAGCAAAGGACTAGACTAAGAGACCATGTATACGAGCTACAAATACGGTTCCATAGATCTGTTATTATTCATGTGCTTTTCCGGTTGGTATGTCTTAAAACAAGAGTCCCTTGGAACACTAGGATTCGACAGAGATGCCTGAAGTGCCTTTCTAGTTGGGGGAAGCTGAGTGAATGGGCGTCCAGAATCCCTGCTTCCAGCACTTGGACCCTGACCGTACATACTATGGTTCTTCATAAAATTTGCATTGAGAAAAAATGATAAGCTCTTATGAAATAAGTGTGAGACCTGATTCTCTAAGAAATTAAAAAATATAATTGATAGTGCAAAGCACATCAAAATGGCTCTAACTGGAAACAACAAAGCACATGTACGTGTATGGACTTCTAGTCCTCTCTTGGGGCAGCAACAAAAATCAGAGAAGCATGACTCCAGAATATGTTTTGTGTGACTTAAACCCCTGGATAACCTATACAAGTTTACTTTCTGATTTTTGAGATTTCTGTTTAGACTTTATTTTAAATATTACTACCTCAGAGCCTTCTGATGATTAATCTTCTCTCAGGTGTTTTTTTCTTACTTTGCATTTTTAAATGGTTATGTTTTGGGACAATTCATTATGAAGTCACCATAGGTCAGAAACATTTAGACCCATATGGTTGGATTCAATATCCTCATGCCAATTTCATTTTAATGCTGTTATCTTTAACTGCTATTATCTATTAAATACTCCCTTTGGAGCTTAGACTTCTGCTCAGTTCTTGCTATGGAGATTAAGACAATCTGTTTCTTATCTATTTGTTCTGCCAAGCATTAAATACCCTATGATAAAAAGCCAAGCAAGTATTTACCAAGTTCTTAATCAACACTATGGGTTATTCCTTAAGTCTCTCCTAAATGTGTTGTATTTTTCATGTCCATTTTATTGATGGAAATGGAAATGCAAGAGTAATCGAACATCATGACTCAAATTCAAAGACCAGGCTGATGTCCCTGGGAGTCCACGAGTTTTTTTCCCTATTTACCCTCCCATGTTGTGTTCCATCTTCACTGAATTCCACCTATCACCTGTTGTGACAACAAATGTTTCTGAAAGATGGAGTATTTTCTCTTCTCAGCAGTCTGGGGACAAAGGTCATGTCCCAGCAACATACTGAGCAAGGCTTTTACCACCAAGCACATTCTATTTGGAAACTCAATCAGTTATTCTTGTATACTATCTGGAGTTTCTGCCAATGGAAGGGTCAGGCTGACTGGACACCTGTGACTCCAAAGGTGAGCCACTAAGAAGTGGCCCTCTCCTTACACCCATCTTGATGAGTGAAAACAAGGACACAGGTTCCCTCACTCTTCTAAGAAACCTTTCCTTCTGTAGTTATATACAAATTTAGACTCTGTAATAAGGAAAACAATTAAAATGCTTCCTATCTTATAGACATGACATACTTGGGAGATAATCCCCATCTGTTCCACATGACAAAATTACCTTCAAGAAATTTAAGATGGCCAGTTTAGTTGTATGGATTTGGTTGGAGTTAGTTTAACCTCTTGGTTAAATATCATAAAGATATTTAGCAGTGAGCACTTAGAAGAGTTTATTTCAAATCTTTGAGTTGGTAACAATGTAATTTTACTTTGACCAAACCTTGATTACCCATCAACCTTCAGCTGTGGTTCCACAGCTCTCAGCAGTATAGCTGACATATTATCCACTCGCCCTGTGCGTCGTCACGTAAACTTGGTAAGAAATTTTAACTGGAACACATTAATTAGTTAAAAGGCTTTTTTGATGAGAGAGATTATTGATTAAATGGACGTATTTGAAGAAAAGAAAGCCCAGCACAAATCGAGAAAGTAAAAATCCAGTCACCATTATGATATGTGTGGGCAGCTGCCGTTATGCAACTGCCAAACTAAATATCAAAGGTGTATTTTGTTCCCATGAATAAAACTGACTGCAAATAATGAAGCCATTTAGCACATAACATACAAGATCATTTACCTAGTGTTTCTCTATTAAGGACATTCCATTGTCAGAGAGAGGGGCTCGTATAATTTTGCTAAATTTCCTTAGGGGTTTTCAGAGCAATTTTGAATTAAAGCAATAAAAAAGATCCTCTTTACTTAGCAAAGGTTGGTGTATTAGAGATGGTGATAACTATATCATGATAACATACGAAGGTTTTACAAATTTCACTTAGTGATTTGTTTTAATCATGACAATTTGCATGAGATGGTAATGCATCTTTCGGTAACCTCATTTGCTAAATGATAAAGATCACCTCCATTAAGTTTTTATTACCTGCCACTGCTCAAATTCTTTGACTGTAGTTAAACAAGAGCTAATTACCATCTCTAGTAAGTTTATTTTTCCCTTTGCATGTGCAGTTCTCCTGATTAACTTTTTCTACCCTCCTGAGATCTCTGAAGATTCAGGATATTGGAGTTTTCTCAAACCTGGGGTCCTTGGAGCTAGAGTTTGGCAAAATCTCGTCTACATCACAGTCTCTTCCGCAAATTTTCCCTTGATGCTCAAGTCATAAAGAATTTGTGAGACCCATAATACAAGATATTTATCTAATAAGGCATTTAAATATGAGATCAATGGTTAATGTTATTGCTCTCTTTTTATCGGTATAAATAACAGTGGAATTATAACTGATCAAGAGGTATTTAATTTTGGTGGGTTTGGACTGCATGACTCATCTCATGAGCTGATTTAACATTTGAGCAATAATTCTATTAGAATTATTTTCCTCTTACTAGTAAAGTGATTTACTTCTGGTCTATAAGTCATCTATTGGTTTGATGTGTCAACAACAGTTGACATACGTTTGAGAACAAGCAACAAATAGTTGCCCGAATAGTTTCTGATGTGTCTTAACCTTATTCATCTTTCATTCTCATCCTGAAGCTCCGAATCTACAAATTTAGCTACACATGTGTAGTGGTGCCAAGAAACGGCCTCTGAACCAGTTGAAAGTTAGCACTGTGCGTGTTCTCAAATTTCTTTCTGATTTAAATTACTTTTCTAAATAGAGAATACCTGAGAAAGACAATGCCAAGGGCGTCTTGGTAGGCATGTGTGCCTACACATTCACAGTGGGAGCCCCTGTGCTGTGGTAATCTCATTCAATGGAAGCTTGGGCATTTAAGGGAAAGACATGGTGTACTTGTGTGTGTCAGTTTTTTAACAACCAAGTGATGCCAACATTCATAATATGCTAGATCAGCATATTTTACTTTTTTAAGACTGGCGAAAAATAAAAAAATAAAAGAATTGCTTCCAGGGTTACTGAACGATTATTAAGATTGCTCCTCTTTGCCTTCCTCGTGGTTTGACCATGCGTTGCATCTGTTCTGTTGTAGTTGTGTGCTCTGCTCCAATAGTTAACTGATTTGGAACATATGCTATTGTAACTGTGCCGTGATCTCTGTCATATTTCGCTGGCATAACCTTGCAAGGGCTTAGGAGGACTCGGAGACGTGTCAGAAGAGCTCACCAACCCCATACGTTAGCCGCGCTCCAGGCAGGGCTGCAGAAATGAGCTGCAAATTCCTAGCAGTATGTTGAGTGTGCGATTTATTTGTTTGCTGGGCAGGTCAATTAATTATTTCACTGTGATGCCACCCTAAGTTGTAAATAGAGAGAGAAAATGAATTGTCACATTCCGTGCTCTCTCTCTTACCACTTAGGATGATAAAAACAGTTTCTCCCCTGAATGCAGGTGATAACCAGAAATATGAGGATTGGGCAGCTTGAAGGTGTTGGTCAGTGTGTCTCAGAGATGCAATTTGAAATGACTTTAAAGCGAGTGTACTCATACTTTCACAGCCTTTAAGTTCTTGCTTGAGAGGGTGTCTGTCTTTGCCATTTTAGACTGCTGTAACAACAACAACAACAAAACCCAAAACAAAACAAAACAAAACAAAATGAAATACAGACTGGATGGCTTAAATAACAAACATTTATTTCTTATACTTATGGAGGCTAGGATGCCCAAGATCAGCATGCCTGCGGATTTGGTGTCTGGTGAAAGCTGTCTTCCTGGCTTATGGGTAGCTGTCTTCTGATTGCAGTCTTACTGGAAGGGAGCTCTAGTCTCTTTTTCTTCTTATGAAGACACCGATCCCAATCATGGGGGCTCTAACCGCATGACCTCATCTGGACCTAATTACTAACCAAAGGTCCTCTCATCTTTACCATGCCATTGAGGGGTAGGACTTCAACATATGACTTTTGGGGGAACCCAGACATTCAGTACATGGCACTATTTTAAGGTAAGAAAAGAAAAATAATAATTCTTATTTCATACTTGCTACATTGCATGCTTTATTTTTCGGAGACATGAAAAATGATGGTGTCACCAAATTTTCAAACTTATTTTCCCAAAAATATTTGGATTGGTTATTGTGTTAAAAATTGAAAAAAAAAAACATTTCTAGACCTTTTGCTGAGGGAGAATGGAGAGAGAGGAAAGGAAGATAAAACTAACAAATGGGGGAGAGTGGCTAAAAGACAGTTTTTTTCTAGTGCAAAGATGAAGCTTCTAGATTTGTCATCACTGAATTGCTATTCCTATAACCTTTGGAAATAATTTCTCTTCTTCCCAATTTGAAAATATATTTATATTGGCAAAATGGAACATTGGCACGTTTTCATTAGTTTAAATGGAATTTGAAATGGTTTGTTAGGGCCCTAACTTTGGCCCCAAAGTTCCTTTACTAGGTGAAATACTAATTTATTTTACTTGGAAAGAAGAAGCATTTTAATAGAAGAACGTTCTGGCTTCTCAATTGCCCCCCTTGGCAACATCATTTTGAAGACAGGATATGCTAGTGAATACCCTGAAATCCTAAGAAGTAACCAAAATACCTTAAACTGAATTCCTTGGATAGAAGTCATTGGGAGACATTCTTGTGCCATCTTCACAAGAACTGCTGAAGAGCTCTCACAAAAACAGATTCTACCTCTCAGACTGTGAGTCTGGATCTTTTCCATTTTATCATGAATTATGACTATTACTACGTGAGACTGGCAGGTATTTCAAGTCCTCTGCTTGGTCTGTGTGTGTGTGTGTGTGTGTGTGTGTGTGTGTGTGTGTGTCCAAGTTTTATGAAATTTGGCAATCACGGGCCAGATAATTCTCTGGCACTTTGGAAAACAGACTCTGCATATTATGTTAACTCAATGTGTAGGCTCTGCCCTAAATGTAATGCATGATTCTTATTCTTGGGCAGTTTATCACATATCATAGAAAAGCACTACAGACTTACACTGGGTTTTACTTGATGAACATGAATAAAAATAAATGTGGATGCACAGAAAATCAATCAAATGCTGTAACATTTATGTTGCCATCACGTACATAAACACATTTATAAATGGTTTGGCCTCTGTACAGTTTATGTACCCTGGATTCCCACAAAGACGTGAGGTGACTTATAAAAACATATACTTTACAGTGGATATAATAAACCCGAATTAGAAATAGAAAACCAGAGCACTGACAGGAAGTGGAAGGAAATATATACTGTTATTGAACGCTAAGCTTCCTGGTAACCCAAACAAAAAGAGACACAAATAAAGAACATTGTTCCCCTTATTATAACTGAGGAAGTTCTTCAGGAGAGGCCAAAGTTTTTCCTGGCAGAAAATTCTAAAAGAAATGTTCTTAATTTATTTAAGTAAGAGTTGCTTGGAAGCCAGTGCGTTTGAATTTGTCTGGTGCTTAAAAGCAGCGCTTAGGGTAAGATTTATGTTTCAAAATTACAGGCTTTGGATTTTGTCAGCATTACTTTTATAAATATCACCCTATTATAAAGAGAAGATAATAAGCAGCAAGTGGTTCACTTTGGTGACTTAGTCCTTGTGGCCAGTAAGGGCACATGCATCTGGGAAGCAGCATGGGGTCCAGCCAGCCTGGGTTTGTACCCAGCTGTATGTCCTTGGTCAAGTTCTGTGACCTCTGTGACCTTCCATTTATTTTTCATGAGAAAATGTATCTAAAATATCTGTCTAAGGTCATCACAGACTGTAGCATGAAATATTGATGCTAAAGATGAAAGAAAATATTTCCTCACTTGTTATGCTTACTTTCCCACTGGTCACTAGTTTTAACTTACATAATAGAGGGAGAAGACATACAAATGAATGAATATAATCACAGAAATTGTCACTAAAGTCTGGGCTTCTGACTCAGGTAGTTCCATTTGGCAGCCAATACCACAGTTATTTAGGATTTGCAGGAAATGAGTGATGCTGGAGATGTGAGTTTCCACAGCTGAGGAGCTACCCTTTTGGAAACAAAACACTATTGTTTCATTTACAATGAAAATCTTTTCCAAATTGGATTGCACTCTTTCTTGCTTTTGAAACGTGAATCTACCAAATAAACACAAATTCTTTTAGCCATTAGTGTTATTAGAATTTATTCTGCCCTAATCCAGGGCTACCTCCAGAGTACTTTGCAGTCATTGTAATGTTGGTCCTGCACAAGGAGCCCCAACCTCTCGTGCACTTGGAATCTCTGAGTCACGCTGTTCCTTTACCAGCGCTATGGCCACTTTAGCCCCTTCTGATCTATTACATCTAATGTGCTCAAGATTTGAAAATTAGGTAACCAAGCTCGTTTTAACTGAATAAATAAGAATAAGTAGAATCTGGTCCTCTAGGTATCATGTACCTGGGTTTTTATACATTAACTCTGTACCTTGTCTTCAGTTCCTTGGAACCCATCTACACTTAATTGCTGGTTTTCACTATGTTTTGAAAAGGTGAAGGGTTATTCTGTGTTCTCTGAGAGTTATGAAAGACTGATAAGACATCAGGACTACCCAACGTGCACAAAGTTGGAAGTCATTAAAATTCTCAAACGCTTGAATATTCAGCTATATTCGGTAGTAGAGAATCACAGCTCTTTTCTCTGTTTACTTAGGAATTATTCACAAGAGGTAGCTGTTAATTCCTTAAAGAGTTTGAGGGAAGGAAACATTCATCTTCTTCTCCATAGGTTTGTCCAGGATTTAGCGACACTTACCATTCAAGCATCCTTCTGTTGTCTCACCTAGATGCTACTTGGTAATAGTCTGTCCTTTTCTTCATGTTCCATTCACAGTGAAGAGGAAACACGTTCTATAACAACCCCTAAAGTATTTTTAGTTAATTACTAAATATCTTTAAGTTTTAGTTTTCACTTGAACTATATTATACTTAAATCTTTCTTTGTCCATAGGTTATACTTCCTAATACATGGTTAATGGAACATTTTTGTTTCTAATCTATTCTTTAAAGCTAGAGGGACTTGAGACAGGAGTAAATGTTTCCCACATGACGGATTGGAAGGGGAACATACATCTTATACTTTCCCTGATATATATGACTACACAATTTCCTTTTCTCTAATTTGGTTCTGTCACATTTATTGAAGCTTCCATTAGGTAGTTAATTTACTTCTTTTCTCTTGACTCTACTATATAAAACTCTGTACTTGCACTTCATTTGTTCATTAATAACCAATAGTCCTGCCTAATCTTGCTACTGTGTTTGTAACATATCGAGTAGTATCCAGGATGCTTCTACCAGTTCTCCTACTAACATTTCTTATGCTCATAATCTGTGCCGGGCTCCGGGATTAAGGCTTTGCATACTCGATTTCAGTATAGCATCATAATAACTCTCCAACATAGGTAAAGTTATCAACTCTACGCAAGAGATGAGAAAACTCTAGCCAGAGAGATTAAGTGATTTACCTTAGTTATCTAGCAGACCTGTGGCCTGGAACTATATTCAGGCAGGGCAGTGTGGACTTACCTCTCCCTGCCAGCGATCTGAGTGATACGACTGATACATGGCCATGGGACTGGGTTGGTGCCTGAGAACTTCTATCCACTCCTAAAATGTTTCTGTCAGAAAGAGTGGAGATGCATCTTTGGGCTCATCTCCATTTGACTTGGGGTTCAATTTCTTCACAACCTGTGAAGTTTCTCAGAAGTGTTCTACTCTGCCAAGTTGCATTATTAAACTCATGCAAATGCTAGCAACTAATCTTCCCTCAATTGCCTGTACTTGCACATGATTTCAGGGAAATGAGCAGAGAAACAGGCAGAAAACCATAGCCCCACAGCCATTGTGTGACTCCCGGGGACATGAACATGTATAGCCAAGTTTACCCTCCACGATGCCTGCCTTAGGTGGGTGGGCTCAAATTTCACAGTGTTAAACATCAGATGAATATAAAATAGGGCTTAAAGTACCTTCTATATATGAAATACTCCCAAATATGTATTCCAGGCTGAACTGTCTTCCCAGAAGTACAGCCTCATGAACCCAAATACCTGTCACTTATTCTGACAGGTAGGTGGTGTTCTTTGCCCCAAATCAAGAATTAACATTCCCAATTTTTAAATGGCAAGAGAGGTGACAGTTTTCTCCCTGTTAACTGCTCTGTTCCCTCTAATAAGTGTAGAGCCATTTCTAGGTTGGCTGACAGTTGTAACATTGGAATAATTCTTCCTTCCTTTTATTTCACCATCCCCCAGGGACACTTATGTCAAAGACTAGCTTCTATTTTGCCTTTTGTAAAAAAATCAGAGAATCCGTTAAGTAATCTGTAAAATACTGTTCACTATCCATGGTAAAGGTAAAATTTAATAGTCCATAAGAATTTTCAGAAGCAGTAAAAATATTTTTAAATGATTTAGATTTAAGAGACATGATAAAACCATGGTATGTTCACTGTGGAAAGAATCCTCTGGCCAGCATCCCTTCTGTGAATGTCCTGAACGTGAGCAGAGGACAGAGCCTGCCACATGGTCAGTGGTAGGGGGTGGGGACCAAGAGCCTGAAAACCATGTTTCTCCTTGATCTCTGAGAGATGTGTTTGTTAAGTTATGGATTAGAGGTTAATGTTTCTATCAAAAAATAAACCCACAACCTTCTTCACACATGCGTGGGGCCAAAGGTCTACATTTTCTGAACTCAGTTTGAAGTAAAACCAGAAAAGAAAAATATAAAGCAAGAAAAAATGACCAACGAAACCACAATATTTGAATAGTTCAGATTTTTTTTGAAAAAAAATATTTTGAGAAAAACCACATACACGATGACAATTTATATTTACCAAATAAATAAAAGGAATGAAATCACTTAATTTTCTGACGTTATGAAAAATGCTGTAATGCATTGCTTACGTTACTTTTTAAAAATATAGTATTCAGTATTTTATATACTCTTTTCTATTTTTTTAGCATAGCAGCAAAACTCTTTTAAAATAGCAAATATACATAATTATAAGGACAACTGGAATATAATTATTGGGATGAAGGGGTTGGAAGGATATCAAATAGCTTTTATTATATGATGTCAAATAGCTATCATCCTATTGATATTTAATAGTTTATTTTGATGATCATTATTTAAAGAGTTGATGCTTTTAAAAGTAATATTACTTTTTTAAAAAGATTTTATTCATTTATTTTTAGAGAGGGGAAAGGAGGGAGAAAGAGAGGGAAAGAAACATCAATGTGTGGTTGCCTCTCACGTGCCCTCAGCTGGGACCCGGCCTGCAGCCCAGGCATGTGCCCTGACTAGTAATCGAACCGGCGATCCTTTGCTTCGCAGTCCAGTGCTTGATCCACTGAGCCGCACCAGCCAGGACTAAAAGTAATATTACTTTTTATTTTGCTAAGAAAATTATTAGCCCAGTGGCCATTGCTGCCCTAACGCAATATACCCAGAAGGAGGAGAAAATTAATGAAATGCTGTTTCATGTTGTAACCTTAATATTCCAACCAGGTTCTACAAGGCAGGAGTTTAAAGATCATTAACTCAGTATTGTTTTTGCCGAGCTTAATATTACATAAATAATAATTAAAGAAGTGGAAAGGAAAATAGAGAAAAGTGAAGGAACAATAAAATCTAGATCATTTATTAATTCATTTTGAATTTTTGGAAGTTTCTTTCACTAATGATTACATCTAGTTGGTCCATGCTCTCTTGAGAAATACTATAAATTTTTTTGTTTGTTTGTTTGTTTAGCATATAAGCTATTAAGCAACAAACTCCCTTGGAAACTTTTTGTTTCAGAAGGTCTTTTCTGTAGAAGTACTTCGATGTAGGAGAAGGATCAATAAAGCTGATAGTCCCAACACCTAAGGTGGCCGCAATAGTAAATGCTAGATATCACATGCCTCAGTCTTACTCTCTAAATGTCAATTGTCTGTAAAACAAAGCAGTTAGGCTAAGATTTTATGATTCTGTACAGATTTACGGTGCTTTCTGAGTTCTTGATATCCCCCTGAGGAGAATATTGTTAGATAGGAAAAATGTGGGAGGAATACTGTGTGTGAGGTGTGTGTGTATGAAGTGTTAGTGTGATGTGTATGTATTTGGTGATAAGTTGCAGTGGCAAGACAATGGTCAGTCATCAGTGGTTGGCATACATTTTCTAGAAAGAGCCATATAGTATATATTTTAGTTTTGTGATCCATTCCTCTGGGTGTAACTGTTTTCCAGTAGAATTTCATTTATAGAAACATGCAGTGAGTGAGACTTGGCCCATAGCTGTAGTTTTCTGAGCCCTGATTGTACACACCGGGGAAGGTGTGCTAACAGGTACAGTGCTTTGGGTGGGCAATTTTAAGGCCATAGTGAAAGGCTTTATGAGTGCGCCTGGCCTTTGACAATGCTCTCTCACTTCCAGTAATTTACCCTAAGGGAGTATTTCGACGAATTTATAACGATTTTATCAACAAGGACATTTGTTTTGACATTTTTACCATAGCAGCTAAGAAGTCACAAATGAAAAACCATTCAGTAAGAAATAAATTATATGTGAATTATATTTATGTAGTGAGATACTACATAGTCAATGAAATGACACTATGCGTCTATATGTACCGACCTGGTATAATATCCATAGCACCTTAATTGGATAAGAGAAGAGTGATAAAACATTAATTATAACATAATTCTGGATTTGATAATTTTTTCTAGGTTATGAGACTAGAGGTAACTTTATTTTCTTCATATTCTATGATTTTTTTTTGCATATAGTGTCTTACTTTCATAACCAGAATAAAACGGCAAAGGAATTTCAATTTAATAAAAAAAAATAGGTAATATGAAAAAGATTCTTCAACTTTGATGGAGCAGATCATTTCAATAAAATCTTAAAATATTGTATATTTCTGTAAATATTCTAAGGATGTTAATTTAGGTGTTACAAAGAAGATCAAACTCTTTGTGCCTCAAAAGAAAAAGTATTTTGGCTCTGATTTGAAGAGGTCCATCACCATACAAACTCTCCTATAAAGGAATAGATTGCTGTATTTAACATTATAATTTAGACCCCTTTCAACTCATCTAAAACAACAATAAAACATCCTTCTACCTGTACACTGTGCCTTGTTCCTATGTTTATACCATAATGACCAATGCCAGTCAAGATGTTCTTTGGTCTTTCTCAAGGAAGGATGTATTTCACAAGTTTGTTATCCAATATTATAAAACAGGTTATAGATGGAGTTCTTCAGGAATTTAGAGAGAGCTTGGATGGCTGTCCAAATCCGCAGATCAGTCAGTGCCCCTCCCTCATTTTTCTACTCAAACTGGAAAACTCTCCATATGAGCCCTATTTTAAGTCTGCCATGGAATGTCAGTTTTCCTAAGGAAAACTTTGTCCAATGGTCAGCAACAAATTCTACCAGAATAAACCACGCTGACATAAAACAATAGCAACATTTTGAAAAGGCTTTATTTAGTGCTTAGTATGTTGCTGGCACTCTTTGGTGAAATAAATATATATCTATGTGTGTGTATATATATGTGTGTGTATATATGTATATAAATATATATATATTCATTTAATCTCATAACAACCCTAGGACACCTATTATTCATTATCATTAAGTTTACAGAAGAGAGCAAGTGAGGCACAGAGAGGTAAAGTCCATTGCCACAGTGTGTACTGCTAGCCTGTGGCAGAACTGGAATTCAAACCCAGGCAGATTACCATCTAAACATTCCCCTCCACTGCCTCACCACGCTTGCCATGTAGCCTCCATGGCTATCTGACAATAATTTATGAGAAAAGTGTGCATGAAAGTGGTGAAGAGGCAGTACATAAAACAGTACATCCTGATGTGCTTACCTTAGAAAACATCAAAATGTTACTTCAGGTCAGGAAGACAAAAGTTGTTTCTTAAACACCTGAACTACATTTTTTGACAAAATATAAATATATGTCTGGGCTGGTAGCGTGATGGCAATGCCTTCCAGGTAGAATTTGTTTTGCTAGTCCAGAACTGCATCAGGCTGGGATATAGGCAATGCTTTGCTCAGGTAACAGGAAATGAATGTTTCTTTCTGTGGAGAAGGCTTTTTCCACCGTGGAACTGAAGGTGTCATAGGCGACTCAACGAGAGAGAATTGGTAACAGCAAGTTCATAATTTCTGAAGGCACTGCCTATATAAATCTTAGAAGATGACTTCAAATAATACTGGATTGTACTTTATTTAGATATCAAAATGTTATTGTTTTATTTTTTATTATTTTAACTAAGGTTTACATATTCAATTTTATTTTGTGTTATATTTAGGTGTAGAGCATAGCGATTAGACAATCATATACTTTACAAAGTATTCCCTGGATACTGCCAGTACCACTGGGCACTATAGTTATCACAATATTGCTGACTATATTCCTTCTGCTGTGTTTTTCATCCCTGTGACTATTTGCAGCTACTAATCTGTACTTCTCAATCCCTTCACCTTTTTCAGCAGCCGCCTGGCTCCCCTCACTTTTGGCAACAGTCAGTCTGTTCTCTGTATCTATGAGTCTGTTTCTGTTTTGTTTGTTCATTTATACTGTTTTTTAGATTCCATATTTAAGTGAAATCATATGGTATTTGTCTTTCTCTTACTGACGTATTTCACCTAGCATAATAACCTCTAAGTCCATGCATGTTGTTGCAAATGGTAAGATTTTTGTTCTTTTTTATGGCCAACTAATATTCTCTGGTAGGGATGTACCACAGCCTTTTTTATGCACTCCACTATGGATGGACACTTGGGTTGGTTCCATAGCTTGGCTACTGTAAATAACACTGCAATGAATATATAACCTATATTCTTTCAAAGTACTGTTTTTGAGTTTCTTTGGATATATACCCAGAATTGGAATTGCTTGGTCATAAGGAAGTCCCATTTTTAATTTCTGAGCAACTGCTACACTGTTTTTTATACTGGCTGCGCCAGCCTGCTTTCACACTAATAGTGCATGAAAGTTCCCTTTTCTCCACATTCTCACCAATTCTTGTTATTTGATTTATTGATGATATCTCATTGTGGTTTTAATTTGCATTTCTCTGATAATTAGTGACACTGAGCATTTTTTAATGCCTACCAGCCATCTATGTAACCCCTTTAGAGAAATGTCTATGCAGGTCCTCTGCTCAATTTTTAATTGGATTTGTGTGTGTGTGTGTGTGTGTGTGTGTTGAGTTGTAGGCATTCTTCATCATTTTTGGATCTTAACCCTTTGTTTGATGTATCTTTGGTGAATATCTTCTTCTACTCAGTAGGTTGCCTGTTCGTTTCATTGATGGTTTCCTTTTTATGTGCAAATACTTTTTACTTTGATGTTGTCCCATTTGTTTATTTTTTCTTTTCTTTCCCTTGCTGGAGGGAACCAAAAATACATATATATCTCATATATCTGATATAAAAAGAATTATTTTTCTATGAGAAATGTCCAAGATTTTACTGCCTATGTTTTCTTGTAGACTTTTTTTTGAGTCTTACATTTAAGTATTTAATCCATTTTTGAGTTTATTCCTTTTTATGGTGTAAGAAGGTGATCTAGATTCATCTTTTTGCATGTATCTGTCCATTTATTGAAACTCCCTTTACCCCATTGTATGTTCTTGCCTCCTTTGTCATATATTATTTGACCATATAGACATGAATTTATTTCTAGGGCCTGTATTCTGTTCCATTGATCTATGTGTCTGTTTTTATGCCAGTACCATGCTGTTTGATTACTATAATATAGTAACCCTATAATATAGTTTGATATCAGGTAGTATGATACCTCCAACTTTGTTCTTTTTTCTCAGAAAGTTAGTTTTTTTAATGAGGTATATTTACAATATCCCCAAATAAAAAATGTGCAAGGTTATAAATACTTTAAAAAATGAAAACACTACATGGCAAATTTGCTTCTAGCCTTGAATGCCAGGTTTTAGTCATGAGTACATTTCAAGGGCTAATTGATGGAATTTTGAATATCAGAATTGAAAATGAGAATCTTTTCACAGCACACCGTGGCTGTGTGGAGTGACAGGGGAGTGTTTGTGGAGTAAGAAGAACGTTTACTTTTGTTAGGGTTGATGGACAAGTCTGGTCAGAACACTATGAAGAAAATGTATTTCTGTATGCAAGACCGTGTTATCTCAGTGTTTCACATTCCTGCCCGGTTTGGAAGCTGTTAATTATTCCAATATCTCAAGAGGTTTGCTGTAGATCTAAATTGCTACATTCATCCTTACTTACTAGGTATCCATAGTCAGGACATGCAGTGGGAAAAAAAAAGAAGAAAAGATGCATATCTTTCATGAATCTTCCCTGCAGCATGACTCCGAAAACGGCTTGATCTTCTTTTTACCTGATATTTGCCATTCCCCGAAGCATGCAGTGGGATCATTTTGTTTCTCTTGAAAGTACACCAAGAATAAAGTTAGTTGGTATTAAGTGCAACAGTTATCACCTCTAAGCAAAATGTGGATAGCAGTTGTGTTACTCTAATGGTTTCTCTTTGAATCTTGCCTTTGTCACCATTTTTGTTGCATGTTGTCCTAAGAAAAGAAAAGAAAAAATGTTATAACAATTCTCAACACCTCAGAAATAAAGAGTTTTACTTATTCCTAGGTGGTCTGTGCCTGGAGAGTGTCTTGTGTGGCAGCTGGCAGTCACCAATATCATAAGAGCTGGGGGAATGAGTCCCTTAGCCCTGCAGTGGGCATCTAGTGACCCAGTGCTACCACCCTCAAGTGCACAAATATAGAACATTAGTATTTTCATTTGTCGCCACTGGCTGATTTGCTTTGACATAGATCTTGCAGGTTCAGATTGAGAGCAATGTAAAGTGATTTCCTGGTAATACAAAAATTAACTGGCTAATTTAATGAAAAAATAACATGTCTCCCAGACATTTGCTTCCTCACAGCCTGAAAGTTTCACTATGGGAATTTTGATGTTTCAGCTTGTTTCCTTGTTATTATCTAGATACAGGGTCTGAGTTTGTGAATTAGTAATGTTAGAAATTTTATACTTACCGTAACCTTTTTCCAAGCATAGCTCACTATGAGCTTTGCATTTTCATTTGTAAGGCATAAATAGCATTTTTAAAAAAATAAAGGGTAGTTTAAATGTACCCATCATTATTCCATGCTATGATAGCAATCATATTTATCTGTTTTTAATCACCTTATTATCCTTCCTAATATGTAAATGTATTTTACATAGGTATATTTATAGTTTGTATGTATTTTTCATTATCTTTTTTTAAACATACATCATAAATATTTTCATATAGCTACTAATTTTCACATTTGTAATTTTAATAGAAGCATAAGATTTCAGTGCATTGCTGTGCTGTAAATCAGTTAACCATTCTCTTATTGTTTGGCTTTTAGCTTGTTTCCAGGTTTTTCTGATCAAATCATACCACAAATTAATAAATTTTGAACTCAGCAAATCATTTGAATTCAGTAAACAGTATCAGTTGATGCTGGCTCCCATGAGACTAAAGGGCAGAAATCATCATCATCATCATCATCATCAATGCCTCAACAGTACTTACGAATAAACGTGAGGCACAGATATATAAATAAGTAGCCATATAATAAAATATGGCCAGTGACAATGTAGATCAAGACAGGAGTGATTATTTTTAACTGTGTAGGAGGGGAAGTGTCACAGAGGAAGAGGATTTTTAAGGTAGGTTTTGCAGGATGAGTCAAATTGAGACAAGGAAAAAAGATGATTAGGACACTTTAAGCCAAAAGAAAAGTAATAGCAAAGAAAAGGGAATGTGAAAGTAATTTATACATATAAGTAACTGTGAGTCATCTGGTAGTGGTTTATAGGGGATGAAGAGGTGATGGAAAAATAATTCAGAGTCATATATTCCAGAAAGTAGGCCTCTATATTCACGACTTTGGGTTCATCTCTAAGTAAAAAAGACAGTTTTGAGCCTAAGAGTGCCACGATTAGATTAGTGCTTTAGGAGAAAGTCACCAGCACTAACAAGAAGCGTAGATTCATTAGAGACACAGACAGGAGACTTGCATCCCAGCTGGAAAGATAATGCACTAGTTTGAGAAGAATTTATTAACTGATTCTTTCATTTTTTGGTTCTTTTATTCATTTATAATCATCATAAATGTATGATCACCTTGCAGGTTGTGAGACCTGGGGCTATTGGAATAGAGATCAAGGTTTATTTAAAATTATCCATTAATTCAACAAATGTGAATCGAAAGCGTACTTTTGGCAAGAAGGGCAAATCTGAGTTGAATGACTCTCAATCCTTGATCTTGAGTTCTCAGTCTGGTTGTGAATAATAGGGCGTAGTCTTTGGTGATTACAGGCCATAGCGTTCACTACATGAATAGAACACTAAAGTTCCTCACCAAGTGACATTTCACAAGGGAGATTAGACAGGCTCCCTGAATGACCCTTCACCCGAACTCTTGAAGTAATAGTGGATCAGCTTCATTCTCTAATGTTTTCTCCTTTTTTCTACAGAGAAGCGAAATCTAACCCTGAAAATCCAAACCAAAATGAGGCAACACACAAGCATTGTCCTCTGGCTGCTTGGGGATCAGGGGGAATTAGAGTATCTTGAAATAGTTTATGTTTACTGCGTTTTTTAGGACATTCCTACTTCTTTGAGAAATCAAGGGCTTCCAGAGAGCTGCGTTTTGGCATTGTTATTCCTGATCTTAGGAGGGCTTTGATCCTTCTTCCTGCCCCTCCTTCCCATGAGTTGCCCTCCACCTTATTCTCAATCTGGCGTATCCCCCGCACACCACGTGGTTGATTCCACTTCACTTAGATTTCATGTATATGGAGGAACTACCACTCTAAAGAAAAATGCTTTGTTTCAAAAGACCACTTTCAAAACTCCATTTTCAAAACTAATATAATAATAGTAATTAATTCTTATATACTATTACAGCCAAATTTTTGATAAAATATAAGAAAGAGAAAACCAAATTACAGTTGCAATATATGATCTATGAAAACATGTTCTAATTTGAAGACATGTCGAAAGTGATTAGCTACATCAGAGATTTCAAAAGTTGCATTTTATTATTTTGCCTCAATAAGAGCTTAAATAAAGTTCTACCATAAACTTACATAAAGAAAAAGCTTATGACCAGGTAAACAACCTTCTGCTTTGAAAGGATGAAATTGTGTCTCAGAACCATTCTTTAATCAGTGGACTGTTGCTTGATGGTTTGAGACAGGAGTTAATAACATTTTAGTGGGTATGATTAGCCTCCCATGTCCCGGGGCGGGGGTTGTGCAGGGTGGGTGTAAGTAAGAGCAGGGGAGTAATAGAAAAGGTATTTAGAGAGGACACTGTCCAGTGCTTGCCCAGATCCCCTTGGTTCATTTTCACCTCTCCTCACCACCACCCCCCACCCCCCCATATTCGGTGTGCTTGTTTCCAGGTGCTAGAATCTGTGACTCTACTTCCTGGGATGGCCCTTGGACTACTGGTACTTCTTTGCTGTAGGAGCAGGAGCTAAAGAGTGTGGGACTTTAAGACCCTCCTCCTTCTCCACCAGTGGTTCCTACCCAATGACTCTTCTACCTGAAAGTGAAGACCTAGCTCCCTGGCTTGGGCTGGGATGGCTCTGAAGTGTCACTTACACACTTGAACACCACTGAGGGTGAGGCTAAAGCTACCCTTCATGAAACTTTCTCTGAAAAGATACCCCCTTGCTTGGTTTCTTCTCCTCTGTCTGTTTCTGTCATTCCCAAAATATGTTTTTCTGGAAGCACTTCCTTAATAAATGGCTTTCTTATAAATACTTGTTCTAGAATATAGTTCTAGGGAAGCTGCAGACAGATGTAAAGCCTCTCTCCCTATAGTCTGCCTTTTAGAGATATATTCTGGGTTAATAAATCTCCTACACTGATCAAATAATCTGAGAAGAATCAGTATAATGAAAAGGAACATTGCCAACAACCTGAAATCATAGATGGATCCAATAACTAAGATTCACAGGAATAGCAAAGCCAGGCTACCTGTGTGGATGCTGCTTTTTAAGATGCCCAAGGCACTGTGCCCATTTCGATCAGCCCTGTTCTCTCTATTCCTAAACAATCCCTGTAAGATGCTGTAGGTTAGAAGACAGAAAGGGAGATGTAGCAGAGGGCATGCTGGGAATGGATGATTTTTCTAGTTGTTTGGTTCAGAGACTCCGAAGAATAGCAGAAGGTGAAAGTGGCAGCCTCTGCCCAGAACAGTCACGAACAGACCGTTAAGCCACTGGGATTGTCCAACTCTTGTCCAGTAACAGACTTGATTGGGATTTTTAACCAAGCATTGGAAGAATAATCATGAACCAAGGGAAATCCACTGACTCTATAAACACACAATCTGGGATTTTTTTTCCTCATTATTTTAGGTAAGTAGGAAAAAAATATAACCCACAGAAACCACTCTGTGGCAAAAATGAAAAAGAGTAATATCCCGAAGACAAGAGGAAGAGCAGGCTTCTGAACACTCTTTATGACAGGAACCAGAAAAAACTTAGAAGACTATTTTTCATACTTAATCTGATTTAAGAAGACACTGCCTTTGGTAAACAGGAAAAGAGAGCCATGAAATAGAATAAGCTGAGATGAAGGGGCAACAGGATGAAATGAAAAGGGGACAGGATGTGAGGCGAAGGCGACAAGCTGGGATGGAATGGGAGCTCGGTGAGATCAAGGAGGCAAGAATAACAATTTCAAAATTAAAGTCACATTAGAATGCAGCCCTCCACGTTCACATTTCCCATAATAGCACATAGAAGAACAGCAGAGAGTGACATTAGATGAGTTAAAGGCATACAGGACAAATTAAGGCAATACAAACTGAGAATTATAAGTGTCTGGGAGGAAACAAGATTACTTAGAACAGAAATAAATATTGAAGACACAGTTGAAGAACTCTTCCCAAATCTGAGGGGTTTAGAGAAAAGAGAGGGGAACTAGAAATTCGGATTGTAGAAGTTTGCTGTATCAAGGCAAAACTAAAGGGGAATTAGACACATATGTTGATATTTTCGAGTGGCTAAAGTAACTTCATTTTTTTTTAAATTTTTTGATTACAGTTCGAATTCAACACTTTTGTATTAGCTTCAGGTATACAGTAAAGTAGGCAGACATTCATATATGTTACAAAGTGTTCCCTCTGATAATTCAAGCACCTACCCGGCACGATAAATAGTTATTACAATGTTGTTAACTATATTCCCTATGCTTTACCTTATATTCCATACCTATTTTGTAACTACCGATTAGTACTTCTTAATCCCATCATCTTTTTTTCACCCCATACCTCCAGCACCCACTCCCATTTGGCCTTCATCAGTTTGTTCTCTGCATTTATAAGTCTGTTTCTATTGTGTTTGTTTGTTTATTTTATTCTTTAGATAATACATGTAAGTGATATCATATGGTATTTATCTTTCTCCATCTGGCTTATTTCACTTAGTATAATACTGTCTATGTCCATCTGTGCTGTCACAAATGGTGAGGTCTCAGTTTTTATGGCTGAGTAATATTCCATTGTATATATGTATCACAACTTTTTTATCCACTCATCTCTTGATGAACACCTGATCCTTCTTCCTGCCCCTCCTTCCCATGAGTTGCCCTCCACCTTATTCTCAATCAGGCATATCCCGCAAACACCACACGGTTGATTCCAATTCACTTAGATGGTCTGCTTCTATATCTTGGCAATTGTAAACAGTGCTGCAATGAACATGAGCTGCATATATTCTTTTGAATTAGTGTTTTGAGTTTCTTCAGAATATCCTGATAATATTTTTAAATTGTAAAGTAAAAGACTGACAACCACCCAGGGAGAAAAATGCAGGTTTTCTCTAATGGAATTAATATTAAACTGCCCCCATAGGATTATTTACATCACAAAATTTCAGAGGATAAGGAAGCAAGTTTATAGTAGTTGCTATTTAGTAGCTCTTACTATGTCTCTTAGATACTAAATTAAGCATTATAAATTTTTATAACATGAAATTATCTACATATGAATTAAAAATAATCGAACATGACAATTACACACAAAGACTTCAAATTTTTTTATACGCTGGGCCTTCCCCCTGGAGTGTCTGATTCAGTGGGTCTGGGATAGTTCCCAAGAAATTGCATTTTTAAGAAGTTTCCATGTGATGCCAATGTAGTCGGTCTAAAAACCACACATCGAGAACCACTGATTCATATTAACTGGAATTTGGGAAGGAAAATAACAGAAATGCTCAACTACATTGGAATGATTACATAGTTGTAGGCACTAAAATGTTTCTGAGGATTTTTAATGCTGTAGAAAAATACCAATATTGTAGTAATACACAGATAAGTAAGCACATAGTTATTTAACAACATAAAGAGATACAGTTAAAAAGGGAGAGATAGATGTCATATAAACAGAATGTCAGGAATTTCAAAATTAGTTAATAGTGATTATCTCAAGGCCATGTCCTAATAGTAATTTTTATTGTTATCCTTATAACCTTCTGTATTTTCTAAGTGAGCATTCATTAATTTTATATTGGGGAGAAATAATTTCCCCTAGTTTAAATGTTGTTAGCTTGATGAAGGTCCTACCACTCCCCCACAGCATAAAGTCAAACTCCATCTGTGAATTCTTCTGTCATCACGCCATACAAGCATACATCACATTTTATGTCACTCATTAAAAATTGACTGTGCACATTAAGATTTTAAAGGCCCTGAAAAGTCTCAATGTTAAGAAAGCTCATTTAATATTCCTTATTCCAGTGTTTTCCAAAATCACTTGTCCACCAAACACTTCAGATCATGTTAGTCTTCTAAAGAGTAAGTGGCCCCCACCCAGTGACATTAGACACTCTTTGACATTTATTGAATGAAGGAATGAAATCAGTGACTCAATGAACTATTGCCTAATATATGTTGAATATTTGCTAATTAATATTTTTCTAAGTGGTGAGCCGAAACCAAGAGCTTATTTTCAAAGACCATTATGATTTTTATTTACATGAACTTAAATTTCTCATTCCCTAAGTACTCAATTCAACAAATTTTAAAAAGTGTCTAATGGGCGCTGGATACCCTGGGAAATATAGTGCAAAGCATTATATTTTAAGTGGTCACAACTCAGCTCAGTATTAATCACAATTTCTTCATTCGTTCTAGCCTCCAAAAATATTTTAATCACTTTTCATAGATGGCTGTGTATCTATATGATCATTATTTGAATTTATCCAACAGTGAGAATTTCATTCAATATGAGTGTAAAATGACAACAAAAGAATCCAAACATCCTCTCACAGAAAGGTACAAATACTAGACAGAGTTTCCTGCCTTTCAAAAGTTGGTGACACTATTTCTCTACCCCCCCCCCAAAAAAGTGATATACCAAAAATAGGAGCTAATCAGGAATTTTATAATTAATTATATTCTCTGGCTCAGACTCTTTTTCATACTGTTATGGCTACATTCCATCCCATTGCTACCTAACATCATGGGGTTTCTTATGGCCCTCTATGTTTTGCAACTATATGAGCTATACAAAAATGTGCAACGATATTTGGAAATACTTAGTTAACTTAGCAATGAAAATAGCATACAATGTATATGTATATAAAAAGTAAGCTTCCCAGCACATATGCACATATCAACAAAGATGAAAAGTTGAAACAAAAAAATGTGAAGGGATTAGCCAAAGAACATATCATATATGCAGAACCCATAAACACAGACGACGGTGATGGCGAGAGGGAAGGCGGGCAGGAGCGGGGCGGAGGTGGGCAAAGGTAGGGAAAGAGGGACATCTGGAACGGTGTCAACAATAAAAATAAAGTACACAAAATCTCTTCTTAAAAAAGTCTCTGAAATGGGGGAAGTTATTAATAAAGTTTAAATTTGATATTTTCATGTGAGGATTACAAAATGCTTTCCTTCAACATGAATATATATATATATATATATATCTCAAGTGCCCCAAAATAATTAGTTTGGGAACATATAATAGAATTAAAAGATGTCATGATTTTGAAAGAGAAGGAGAATGTAGGGCTGACTAGAATTAAGATGGCATTTTATTATATGAACTATGTTTTTTAAAATGCCTTAATAAGTACAAACACTTCCCTCATAATGAAATGATAAAAAACAACTATTTCAATATGAAATGCCATGTTTTAAAAAATCAGAACACTTCAAAAGCATGACTAT
Organism: Mormoops blainvillei; assembly: GCA_004026545.1. Lineage (NCBI taxonomy): Eukaryota > Metazoa > Chordata > Mammalia > Chiroptera > Mormoopidae > Mormoops > Mormoops blainvillei. The sequence continues at coordinate 61,387 of PVJD01001039.1, forward strand.
CTTCCTTTAATAAACATAGAAAATGAAACATGGGCCTATTAGGTTTAAAGTGCAGTTCAAGATCATTCAGTAAATTGGAAGAGAATAGAGCTCAATTAATCATGGCTGTCTACTCTCTGTGAGTAAACACTGGTCTTATGAACTTGAAATCAACACAAGCAACACTATGACTTATTTGCAGGCCATACCTTTTGTAAATGATAAAGTAATTAAAAATATGGTTTTTAATCAAAAACATTTGAGGTCTTGTAAATATATGTGTAAGATTTGAGGAAAGAAATCATAAAACCTTTTCTTTTACATAGCCCAAAGATATGGGCTATGTAAAAAAAAAAAAAAATTTTTTTTTGAGGTCTTTACTGACAAAAATAAATAACATTGCCAGGTACTGATTCTAGTCATTTACATATGGGTTAATTCATTTAATCTTTACAACAACTTTATGAATTATAAATAGGTACTATGATTATGTTAATTTTCCAGTGAGCAAATGGAGATTTAGAGATTAATAACCCAATATTTGACAGCAAATCTTGTGGCACGAGTTCAAGTGTGTAACTGAGCTGTTCTGTGGGTTGTTTCCCAAAACCGTGATGTATATTTGGGCAAGAAGCTGAAATCCACATCTACGTATTCCTATAAAATAGATGGATCCAGAGCATGAGAATGACAGTGTAGAATTAACTGATAACAATGACACTGTTGTGTGAAGTTCCTTTTCTTCTGGAACATGATTCAATTATCATGTAAATCTCAATTTTTAGACCTGAAGGTGTTAGAATTTGAGAAATCCAACTTTTCGACTAATTTTGCTTATTTGCATCAGCTCGGAGTATTCCAGGCAAGAACTGAAAGTAAGTGTGGCTAGATGAGCACTATGGCAAACTAATACAGACACATCTAAACTAAAGAAGATAGTGGTCCCTAATCAGTGACAATCAACTATTTTCACAAAAGCATGTTTGCTTCTAAAGCTCCTGATTATTAAAGAGACACTGATAATCTGATTCTTATCTGAAATTTCTCAAATTTGAAAACCTGTTGCAATGAATTGTTAATTTTTAAAAATTTAAAAACAGCGCAACGTCAAGATTACATCTCTGGGCTGGCTCTACTGCACGGGCCACAGGTCAATAAGGAAGAAGCCATGATGTGGATTATGGCGTTACTTGTGTAAAGTGATGATTTCCTACCTCTGGGAAAGGTTCCAAAATTCACCCTCTTCATACAATGGAACTATTTCTTTTAACTTTTACCACCTATCCTATTGGGTGTAGGGTTGCTTTCAGTACAGAAATCCAAATATATGGTTAGACTGTTCGAGGCTCTACCTTTGGTTGTTAATTGCATGCAAGGAAGTTCTCCTGCTACTCTCTTTCTCCATACATTGTTTTTATGCATATATCCCAACTCAACTTGATCCTCCTCTAACCCGTGCTCATCCCTCATGAGCATTGACTGCTTTTGAGCATAATACCAAATCAATTTCTAGGGAAAATCATCACATGTTACAAATTCAGTTTGTTTAGGGCAAGTCACTTTTGGGATACTCACAACTTACCTAAATAGTTTCATTTTTGTTTTGGGCTTAAAGATATGACTTAAAGAACTTAAGGGGAGAGATAGGTCTAGAAGAAAAAACTTAGAAGCAGGAGGAAAGGGAGAAAAAAAGAAGTCAGTTCAAGGGGTTTATAAGGTTATTAATTTCATGATTGGATCCAAGAGAGATAGTTCAGGACCAGGTCTCCTGTGATCCTGGCCTCTGAGGGGACAGTCAGATACAGCTCTAAAAAAGCACATCATGGTAGAGGACTGCCTTTTTCCATTTCTAATCTGTCCTCTCTTCCATTTCTAAGAGCCTTCCTACAAAGGAACCTAAAGGTCTACAAGAATAAATACTGTCATTTAATACATCTGGGCAGGACTATTTCTATTACTTTGAAAGATGGAGAAGAGGAAATATACACATCAATTGATAAAACATCCTCCTAAAACTCTCAGAGATTTCTTGCTTTACCCTTACTATCAATTACCCCAAATGACTGACGACCGTCCTGGGTCTGTCCTTTACCCTTTTGGAGGCCATTCATTAATTAATTTATTCAATCAATATTTCTTGAGTGTCTATCACATTCCAGGCACCTTTACAGGTGGTAAGGATGCAGTATTGAGCTAACACCTATCTGAACCCTCAGCCAGGATATATCAATATGGAAACTCTTACATCTTTGATTTTTACTACTAAAGGAAGAGCCTCTAGCACAATTATACAACAACAGATGTTTTAATATCATATTTTCACTCATTTATTCAACTGATATTTATCGAAGGCTTCCACTGTACTAGTTTTCTAGACACTGAGATGTGCTAGATGAGTTTTTTAAACTCTTATATATGTCATGTATAAGTATTATAATTGAAGCTCATTTTCAAGAAAATGTTACTGAATTTATAATTGCTATTGTAAAAAGTATATATCACACAGAAGCCCTGCTGCACAATTACTACTTATGCAACTCATTTATATTACAATGAGATAATTTTGATTCTCTGAGACTAGGTTATCTCCTGTGCAAAATGGGAGTACTGATAGTTATATAGAGTTGTTGTGAGATTTCAATGAGATAAACTGTGAATAAAAGCTTAATAAAGTGCACAGCATAAAGTATGTAGCTTTTCTTTTTATTATTATGTGAATTTTGATAGGTGTAGACTTCAAGCCACGAGACTTGGAGCACCCTGCAGAAACTTGTCAGGGAAAGGGTTGGATGCTACCCTCCAGCCCCAGCTTTTTTTCCAGGATAGGAGTCGTCCTGCTGTAATGTTTGGTTGGCTTCGACAGGTCAGCTTCCGGAACGATAATGCCACCACTTTGGATTTAGATACAAGGTCAACTCTATTGTTTCCAAGAAAAGAATATGTTTTAAAAAGCAATCTCAAAATATCTGATGTTACTGAAACTCTCACCCTAGAAGAGGAAGCTTTGAGCAACAGAGCTGTTCTTTAGCCATGTTTTGTTTTCATCCTTTCCTACTTCATAAGGAGAGAAAGCGAGCTCTCACAGACAAGTCTGTTTTTTCTTCCATGCGTTTTTGAAGCCCAGAGGGAATTCCAAGCGTCCTGTTTTAATGCAGAAGGAACTGACATAAATAAAGAAGAGAGAAATGCATTCTTCCCTCATGAGCAGTTTGGGGAGGGAAACTTAAATTATATTCCGAACACTTATTTACCCTGTATGGGGTATTCGTTAAATGGCCAGGGAAACTTAGGGTACAGGAAGAGGAGAGCTTTCAGGAACTTATAGAAAATGAGTTATTAATGTAGCATTTCTGTGTCAGAAAGGGAAAAATATGGGGCTTATGCTACTGCTTGTGAATTTTTGTGTGTTTAAAAACATTTCCAAGGTCAAGTTTGCAGAGCAGGACTTGAAAATAGTAATTTTGCTACCTTTGCAATTGTCCTGTTTTACTACAGAGCTCTGGCATTCTCTAAACCGCCCTTCTTTGTAAACATCGTTGATCATCGTGTTTTTTTGGCCATCAGCTTACGTATTCTTTTTTTCTTCTGCTGAGCAATATTGTTCCTGGGTACTTTTGTGAAGTCACAATAAACTAAGCAACCAACCAGCAGGTCTTTGACACAAAGTTATTTATTGATCTACAAACAGCCCTGTGCTAACCTCACCTTAAATCCTGTGGCATAAAACTCCAGTTCCTCAAAAACAGCCAAAGCATTAACACCGAAACACCTGACCTCCTTGTTTTCAGTGCACATTTAACATTTTTAGAAAAGAGAATTCTGTGTTATTATGCCAATAATTACTCTCATTTTAGTTATGGTGACTTTTACATTGGCATCTATCAGGTCCTGCTAGAGTTCATTTGCCTTGTTTTGTCCTAAAGTGTACAAACAGATCAGGCCAATGTCATAATTTTAGGGTTGGTATTGCAAATTTAGAAGGCTCTGTGTTATACCATAAATTACATAGTCATTAAAGGACCCTTTAGAAGAAGAGAGATGAGGAATTGTTTGTCAAAGAGAGTTGTATGGCTTGTAATACCCGAAGTTAGACATGTGACTGGATAAAAGCAAAGGTTTGTAATCTGTTATGAATTTACCACTTATTCATTCATTCACTCACGTACTCATTCCTTCAAGGGCTAATTTGAACCAGAAAGGGTTGCAAGTCCTGATGATGTGTCCAGTTAGGAACAAACCCATCCTATTCTTTGTAATCGTGGCACTTATGGTGTAAAATATAATAATCTTATAAATGATGTAATCCCAGATTATGCCCAATGCCATGGAGGACATTCAAAGCCTGTGGTGATGGAAGCTAATGGAGGAGAGGAAGGACCCAGCTTCTGTGTGGTCTGGGAGATAAGCGCTCAGAGAGAATAGCAGGTGCAACAGCCCTGACGCAACTTGGCCAGAGACTAGCGAAGGAGCAGGAGATTTGTTATAAAAAGTATTCGGAAGTTCTACCTGATGCCTGGTCAGTTCATGTTGTCTGTCCTGTATTATTTCCCCAACCCTTCTTCTTTGGTCTCTATTATGTTTGGTCTATGTTAAGTTCTTGAACTTGCCCCTCTCTTATCTGCCCCTCAGTCTTTGCTCCAACTAATCATAGGATGCCATTTCCTTCTCCCCACTACATGTTATCATTATGTTGAGCATGAAACAAAAAGAGAAAAAAAGGGTACATACTGTGTGATTCCATTTGCATGGGATTCTAGAGTTGAAAAAATTCATCTGTAATGAAAGAAAGTGAATCGGTGGCTTCTGGGGCCTAGCAGTTGTGGATAGGGTGATTATAAAGGGATATGTAGCTTTGTGGGTTATGAAATTGTTTCATATCTTGATTGTTATGGTGGTTTTACAGATGGGTATTCTTGTCAAAACTCATCAAACTTAACACCAAAATGGGCATTTATCATATTTAAATTCTACTTCAGTAAAGTTCATTAACACATCATAAAAGAGAAAAAGAACTCATGGACACGGACAACAGCATGGTGATTGCAGGAGGGAGGCAGGTAGGTGGAAGTGGGAGAGAAGGTATAAGGGGGGTAAACAGTAATGGAAAAAAGTACAATAAAAATTATTTTTTAAAAAGAAAAAAGGAAAAAGAGCATGTTCAAAAGCTCAAATGCATCATCTTTATTCTCTACCCTACTCAGAAAAAAAAGTCTTCTTTCCACCATCATTCTATGTGCTATAGGTTTCTGACCTTGTGAAAAGCAGACCATGTACAGACTTTAATGAGGATCATGGTATTAAGCCACCTGTGTCTCCATTGGGCTTGCATATTTGTTCCCTCGTGAGAGAATCTGCACCCCATTTGGCTTTTTCTTCCCCTATAACACCTACCTCAAAAGTTATAAAAAGACCTCCGCAAGCATTTGTTAAATCAATAGTACTGTTTTCTTTTTTCCATCCTGCCTGGTTCCCAAAGAGGATGGGCAGGAAACAGAATTGAATTCTAAGAGTGGATGAATGAACTGCCTATTCCTGGCACTGGAGCTTGCATTGTGACCCCATGTGCAAAAATTGGGAGCAGAATGGGTTTTCGACCTACCTGATTCACACCTGTACTCGCTTATGCACTTAATGAAAGGCTAATGACAGTTTCTCTGTTCTCCAAAATATAAGTGCTCTACAGACCCTCTACATTATCTTTTTTTTTAATCGAACATTATTGAAGTGGTATTAGTTAAAAAAAATTTACAAGTTTCAAGTATACAATTCTATAATATATTATTTATATTTTGCATTTTGTGTTGAGTTACCAAATGATCCAACAACCCATCTTCTGGGTAACTACATGAAAAATTTGAAAATATTTATTCACAAAGATATATGTACCCCTATGATCATTGTAGCATTATTCATAGTAGCCAAACATGGAAACAACCAAAGTGTCCTTTGATAGATGATTGGCTAAAGAAGATACAGTACATGTATACAGTGGAAGTCAAGAACTATATGATTTCACTCATACATGAGATATAAAATTAAAAACAACTAATGAACAAACAAGACAAACAAAAACTCATAGACATGGACAACAGTGTGGTGGTGACCAGAGTGGAATGGGAGGAGGGAGGTAATAAAGGGTGAAGGGGGTCAAACATATGGCAACAGAAAGAGATTGGATTTTGGACCATTATCTTTCTTGATGGACTATTATTTCTCTATAGAGTCCAGTGGCAGAATCAGTGTTGGCAAGTCACAGTGAGGTGGGCAGGACAGTACAATCAGAAGGTGGCTTTTATGTCCCATTAGTTCATGGAGTGAAGAAACTTTGAATGATTATAATGGTGTGTTGTGTAACTTCTGCTCTGGGTTGTCCCTGGGGGAGACTCTGTGAATCAGCTCTCCCGTGCTTATGTTGGAGAACCCTTCCTCCCTGCCTTTGCTTCTACCCTGTCCCTACACAATTGTTGGAGTTTTCAACCGGATGATTACCTGGAATGTTAGCTTTTCAAAATATGTCAAAGAAGTTCACCAATGCCTTCCAACTGGTAACACTTTAAAATTGCGACTCCAAATTATTCCTGTAAAAATAGCTGATCTTTATGACCCCTGGGGGATTTCTTATTTTAATCTGAAACCTTCGGAAATGGTTCAGTTTTGTGGAAATGATGGGGGAATGTCTGCTCTTAGCAGTTTTTGTGTTCAAGGGCAAATCAACCTCTGTGCTTGCTAACTCTAATTTTCCAAGGGTTATGAGACTTTAATTTGATTCTTCATTCAGTGTGCATAAAATGTTCACTGGAATTTGCATAATATGTTCATTGTATAATCACTCTTCACATTGGTTACCTGCTTCCTCAAATGGACATCACTTTTTTAAGGGGCGGGGGGTGTTAGGTTAATGTAGGGCCAATTTGAACTGTGTAACTAAACAGGATTAGGCATATCTCTGAAGGACAAACATACAAAAGAGGGAGAAAGGAAGGCATACTCTTGTTCTGAAATGGGCCATTATATAAAAAAATAGCCCGAATCCTGTATTTTCAAACATTCATTTTGCAAATAGAGGCAGGAGGAAGATTGCTGTCTTTTCAAATATAAAGATTGTTATGCAGAGAAGAGATTACACTGGTCTGCCCTGTTGTTAGAATGTACTTAAGGCTTGTGGGTTAAATCAAGGTACCAGAATTCAGCCTTGTCTAAGAAGGTGAGGGAGTTTGAGAGGGAGGATGTCTTCGGCACTAGGCCAGGTGCTTTAAAGGCATTTAAATTTATTCAGTGCTCAGAGCCAACATGTAATTAAGGTAATAGTATTATTACCCTTAATTTTGGTTGAGTGTTCTGTGCCACTGGATTCATTGCTATCAAATAGAGGAGCTAGGTATTGAACCTAGGCTGTATGATGATAACATCTTTGTCCTTCAACTATACCGAACAGTTTTCTATTAAATGTACTTCTCTACTGTGAGCTGTCTTGGGAGATTGTGTATTTCCCTAACATTAGCACCGTCCTGGCGGAGCCTGCAGGAATGTTTGGAAGAGAGACAGTAGGCAAATTTGAAGATCAGAATGAAGTTGGAGGAGATGCCATTTAAGATCCCCATTTTCTCTGCAATTTTATGAGAATAGTTGGTACAGTCCTGACTTGATGTGTGGCTTATTGCAGACCACGGTGTCTCAGTTTCGGTTGTGTACTCAATCATCTGGATAGCTTATTGAAGCATAGAGCTTGATTCTGTAGGTCTGTGATGGGCCAGAGAGTCTGCATTTCTAACAGGCTCCCCAGGAATGCCATCACATCTGGTCCACAGACCACACATATAGTAGCAAAGCTGAAAACTCCTGGTCTCTGCTCACAAAGCCATTTCCCCAGTGATCCAGGTTCTGATCCTAGTTAGGGCAATTGTACTTAAACATTCTAGTCATGGTTCCTTAACCTCAACCAGCATGTCCTAGGATCATGAAATCCTATTCTCTTTAGACAATTAGGATTCTTCCAGCAAGCTTTGCCTATAATAGAGAAGACCTAAGCTGTAAGTCATGGATCACCAGCTATTACTGTGGAAAAAAGGAGTTGGTACTATTAGCTAGCACACCAATTTACAAATTATAGTAAACTTTCCTTGGGGAAAACACATTGTTGTTGGAAAAAAGTTCACTTCTCACTTATAAATAAACATGTAATCATGAATATAGTGATAGGACTATTCAAACTCTTGGTGTCCTTTCTGAATCATAGGTCTGAAATCTTGTCTCAAAGTCCTGTTGTATTTTCAAAACTTGTTTGAGATGGACCCAACTTGAAAAGGAAAATGGGCTTCCACTCCCCCTGTATTACAGGAGCCCATTGCTTTAATTTGATTTAAATGGCTTCTGATATTTGGATTGCAGCCCATAAGGGTCTAACTTTAAAATATCTGTGACAGAAACAAAAAATTTAGGAAAGTCACTCTTTATAGTCTAGGAGGCTTTAAAACTATTGTTTATTTCTTTCAAAAAGTTAGAATACAATCAGTTTTGCAAGTTAGAAATCTTTAAGAAAGATTTGGATACTTGAGATGCTGAAAATAATAAATGGGCAGGATGATAGAGACCTGTGTTTATTGACTAGGAAAGGTAACCACATATGTCATGAGGAGAAAGAGCCAATTCTAAAAGTACATAATCGGATACCATCTGGTTAAAAATAAAGAAGAAATTAAATTAATAGTTTGTCTTTGTGTGGTGGCATCATGGCTCATTTCCTTTCATGTTGACTGAAATTTCTTCAATGAATTTGTGTAATTTTTAAAATTAGAAGCAAAAACACTTCTATTTATTTTTAGGGGGGGAATGGACAACAGGGGAACCATTCATGAAACCTTAACTACAAATACTTTTCACTTTAAATTTTTTGATAGTAAGAATTATTTTTATCACTATATACGCCCCTAAATTCTTCTAATAAACCCAATCATAAGAGTTAAAGAATTGGCCGTGGTTGCCCTTTACCATGTCAGAACACCAGAAGGAATTATAGGACAGTTCGTAGACAGGCGGGCCAGAGCACTAAGGTCTAGGTAGAAAGGGACTTATATTTCACAGAATACGATTTTGTTTGGCTTGATTTTCAATTGTTTAACCATGTTGCCCATTTGTGCACTTAAGCTTATTTTTTCAGTTCTAGCACCAAACTACAATTATGTTCAGTATACCAGCTGGGATGAAAAAAAGTAATTTGAGGTCCAAGAGCAGGTAAAGGCCACCGTTTCTCATAGGGATAAGGATAGTACTTGTGGGCATTCATTTGAAATATTTAGAATAAGGCCAATAGACACATGGCTGAAAACTGTATCCAGTAAAATATGGGTATACATTAGGAAATGCATGACTTTGCTTAAACAGAAGCTTCACGAGGGTTTAAAAGTGAGTTTTGTCAAGGATTTGGAAAGAGGGTTATGGATGGAGTGTTTTCCTAGGGAAATAATGGTGTTCGAAGGGACACAGGGCTTCACATAGAAATTTAGATGAAGTGTTAAGTCTAGGGTGTGGCAGAGGCTCAGAGGTAGTGCCTGCTTCTGAAATGTGTTGGCCTGTATGTAAGATTCACTTTCTCTTCTCTTTGGCACTGAGCTACACTATTAATGCATCCCTCTGAGTGGTTGCCCATTTGTGCTATAATGTCCATCCTGTAAAGATGAATGAGTGGTGACCTAGGGATGTCACTGCTGTAGAAAGACGTGTAAGACTACCAACATGCTTCGCAGGCTATCGGTTAGAGTCTTCGACTGTGAGTGTGAGTTACAGTGCCTAGAGGGTGGGCATGGGGGACTTGTACTTCCCATGATCCTCACACGTGGAAACCATCCCCTCCCCCTCTTCTGATGGAAGAACAACCTACAGCTCTATTTGTCCCTGATACAAGAGCAAGGAGAGGGAGGGAGGGAGGAGCCCTCGATAACAAAATCATAGTTCCTTTCACTTACCCTACTGTGATCTGGGATTACAGGTATATGCAGTGACAGCTTGCTTCCATCACAATTACACAGTCAGTGGAATTGTTTCAGCAGTACCCTGGCTTGCTTCTGCAACCACACTGTGTTACATACTTGTATCTCTGCTCTTTTTGATGGCAGAGACACAGAGGGCCAATGATTCACACACGACATATTTTTGAACACTGCCTGTTAGCAAAGGAAAGCTTTGCAAGATGATTCACAGAGGTTACTCAGACCACTTACAGCCAAGCAGTCTGCTCCCTCAATCTCTTCAGTATCATAGTAAACTTATGGTTGGTCTCATTGAAGGCCTTGGCCAATCGGTGAGTTTCTTTCATCTCAATTAAGCATAGTAATCTCTCAGAGCCAATAAATAAGGATCCTGATCCTAATTTTGACGTCGTTCAGTATAAAGAAGCAATTTTTCTCACTTAAAAATCAATTGAAGGGGGTGAGCAGGGAAGTGAGTTTTGGGATTTGAATTTGTGTTTGGTTTAATAAGACTTTTTGTGCAACATAAATGGAATGAGAGAGTGTCCCATTTTCAAGTGGCAACCACTAAGCACTTCACTCCCTAAATTTGTCTGTCTTTGTAATTGTTTTATTCTGCTGGGAAATGCCATTTAGGACCTCATTTATTTTTCCTGGTCTTTTGTCATTTGCGCACAAAACGTACTGAGTTTGCCCCCATCAGGAAGAAATATTTGCTATTTTAGAGTCGTAGCGTTTCCTTTTTTTCCTTTTATGTGGTACTGATTCCTCTCTATACCTTGTATTTAACTTATATTTCTACTGGGCACAGAAACTGACAAACAAAAAGACAGAGTAATGCGTACATACATACATACACTTAGAATGTGGATAATGTTACCACCATGTCATCATCGAAAAGGGACCGGACTCAGGTTATTCAGCCCTAATGAGCCAAACCACACACACAAATCCGTGCATACTATACTAAACAAAAATATGTCATTTTGCATATGGTCGCCTAACTTAACCTCCTACATGTGAGAGGACCCTCTGTTGTATTTAAATTTCTTTATCTATCTTGGCAGACCATAAACTTGCTGACAGGAAGAGCCATGTTAGAATGTCTGTTTTTCTTGCAGTGTCTAGCATGCTATCTTCTTTGCACATAATACATATTTAGTAAATAAAATAATAATAATAATGGGAAAATCTCATCATGGTTCACAAGTGTCGCTCATAACAGGTAGATCCTATTCCAGAAACAGATTTCTCATTTTAGTGTTCCTGGCTCTAGGGTATCAGAATGTCTAAGTAATTAAGCTCAAACATTTAGGAAATATAATGGACACTGTTACCCATCTTAGTTGCCTCTGTTCAGGGTCTAAGGGCTGTAGCCTTTTGCATAGGAAGTAGGTATGCTCTCCCTTTTTGTATAAGCATCTTGTTTTATAAAGATGTTTCAAAGCACGGTGATTTCAGATTTTGGTGGTTTAGTTTTTTCCCCCTCAAAATAAGCACTCTTGTCACTCTGGCTTTTGTATTCCAGCAGGATTTGCCTTTTGCCTTTCTTTTTCACACATCTAAGTTAGGCCATGTTGCTATTTGATCAGTTCCTCTGTTGTACCCTTGCTTCGTTGTTTCTCCCATGAAATGAATGCAGAAAAAGATACCAAGGAAACAGCTGGTTTGTCTTCTTAGTTTAGTATTATAAATATAAAAGTAACGAAGAATTTATCAGTGCTATCTTTCAGCTACCTCCTTTGATCACATAATGCAGAGAACTAGGAAATCCAGTAACAACAGAACTCATTCAGCAATGACTCAACAGTTTAGGGATAGATGCAAGAGAAACCCAGCATTCGTAGATTGACATGGAAGCCGCCGAGACTCCGTCACTTCCAGGAAGTCTGAAAACCACTCCTCCCTTCCTGGAGACCACCTTAATCTTACAACTCCATTTTCCTGTTCTGAGCCCGGACAACAGCCACAGAATATTATAGAGCCTGAATAGAAAGGGGAGGAATTTATGGAAGGACAATTCTTAAATATTTCCAACTGTTAAATTTGGGTAGCATTTCAGCTGAATGTATAATTCCTAGACAAAGTGTTCATTTATTATGTTTAAAAATCACATTCGACTCACAGCTGGATCGTCTTTGAAAGAAGTTGGGTGCTACATCAAGCCATCTGTGTTTCAAGTTGGCTTTTATGACAGTCATTCTGAAGAGGAAGAGCAATGCAAATGTTGTGAAATTTAATGTGCAGTTAGTTACACTTGGAGAGCAAGTCTCCTTCAGCCGCCTGTGTCACTACCAGCCTGAAGCTGCAGTTCTGTTTTTTTCATTGTCCCCCACATAGACAACAATCCCAATATTAGTTAATAAGTAAGCAGTGCAAATAGAGAATGTAAGGAGCCAATAACAACGCTGAAGTGTAAAATTGACTGGTAAAGATGGGAAAGATTTAACAAAACTCAAACAGATTGTCACACTGCCGACCATTTGAATGGCAAAGATCACAGAGGAGAAGCTGCCTACAAATGCGTTAAAGAAAACAAAACCAGAACTCTCAGGCAATATCATTGTAAAACTCTGTTACCATTTCTAAATATACATATAATCTTTTTTTCCATGATGTTATCAGGCTTGTAGTGCAAAAAAAAAAAAAAATTTAAATTAACACCCAGAGTTTGAAGCATTTCGGGAAAGCATTGATTCTACCTGCCAATGGAGTGAGTGCATTTGGAGAATGAACTAATTAGCATGGAGTGCTTCTTTCTCACTACTCTGCTTCACGCTAATTGCAGGACTGCTAGCCTTCTCTCCCCACCCCACCCACCCCAACCAAGGAAGGAAAACAAGAACAGGGTGTGTGGAGAAAACAGTGACATTCAGTTCTAATTCATTTGAACCCGCTGCCAAGCTTAATTATGTAATTGAGGAGTGAGACCGGTGGGCTTCCAGCCACTTGGGCTGGAGTTTCTGATGGTTACCAGTCACGGGTGTTTTATCGAGGATTTTAGCAGTCACCATAAAGCATTATTAGCTGGAGCTGAACTAATCTCCCCCCACCTGCCCCTCACCAGATGTAGCTACAGAGGTTCCTGTTCCCAGACTTGATTATTTGTCATTAAGGGAAGCAAATTGAAACCAAATTGAAGTTGGTTTTTTTCCTTAGTAAATGTGTCATTATTCCTAAGGTCAACTTTGTATATTCATTTTGTTTTCTTCTCAATGTGATGTGGTGGATGCTGTCACATAGAACTCAGGCATGCAGTGTTTATTTCTAGAATCACAGTGTTTTTCAGGGTTGCTTGGGACATTTTTACCTCTGAACTTTGATTTTAATTAGTGAAATGTGTATGAAAAACACAGAAGTTGGTGAAATATTTCAGTTCTGGTGGCTTATTCTTTTTATTTGTGGTAGAATTTATTTTTAATGGTAAATAATGAGAATAAGAAACTCTATTTTGTTGGTGCTAAATCCTTCTTATAATGTTGATCCTTCCAGTTCCCAAATTTACTTTGCCAGTTTTATATACTTCTTTTCTTTTTTCTTATTTATTTTAATTGAATTTATTGGGGTGACATAGGTTAATAAACTTATGTATACATAAGTTTACATAACGTATACATTCTGTATACATTCTGTATCATCTGCATGTTGTATTGTGTGTTCACCATCCAAAGTCAAGTCTCTTTCTGTCACCATTTATCCCCTGCTTGCCCACTTCTACCTCCCCCCACCTTCCTTTCCCTCTGGCAAGCACCTTGCTGTTGTTGTGTCCTGAGGGTTGTGGGTGTTTTTTTCCCCTAATCCCTTCACCTTACACCTTTTTTACCGGTCCCCCACCCCTCCCTCTGGTGGCTGATTCTTTATAGTTTTGTTTCACCTGGTCTTAGCTCCCTTGTTGGTGTGGAGCCTTCAGTAGAAACGATATTTTGTAGGAAGGGGACATTGTCTGTCCTTACTGGCACGATGGCCCCTTTGAAATACAGTCTTCTCCAAGTCCTCCCATCCCCTCCTTGATTCAGAGAAAGCCGAGGCTCTCTCATGCCTCACACAGATTCCTTTTGTTTGGATTGGAGTTCAGCCCTGGACATCGGCATCATGATTTTGTAACATCCTGTGTAACGCTTGGTGTGTGGAAGGATAGGGAGGAGTCCAGAGAAAAGAAGCTGCAGTGGCCCGGAGGCCAAGAGTCATGAAAGCAGGGTTTGCCGTTTTGGGCTGCGGCAGGGCTGACCCAGAAGTATAACCACTTGGCATTTATAGTGTTCTGTATAGTTGGAATGTATTAATAGGCATTTTTGTCTGTTCATTTCCATGGTAGTCCTGTGCAGTACTTAGGCATCATTTAAGCATGCTTTCAATTAATTTCCACAAATATTTATCAAGTGCAGGCCATGTGTTATATACAGCCCCAGTAACTGGGAATATACAAAGGAATAACACCTGGTAACCAAGAGCCTCTTTTTTTTTTTTTCCACTTACAAAGAGCAGAGGAGGGGGTCCCTGTTTTAGCAAAGCACAGTGTTTCATACAAGTTCTAGATCCCTTCACCGCTTCATCTTCTCAGGAATGTTATTATAATATTATTATTATATAAATTATCCCCTTGCCCTCCTGTAGCTTTAATCTCTTGCTTTCTGCTTGATCTTTTTTTATAGATATTCAAAATTACCAAGAGCAGTCCCTTAATAGGTGCAACAAATAAATATTTGTTGCGTAACTTAAATAAATGCTCAGTAGTTCTCTACCTTGACTTCACATTGAAATCAGCTAGGAATAGACACACATGCATACACATAAATGCGTATGTGCGTGTAAACATTTGGGCCGTAGTCCCAAAAATATTGATTTAATTTTCTTGGGAGTGAGTCCTGAACATTGGTATTTTTTTAGCTCCCAATAGGATTCCAGTGTACAGCTAAGGTTGAAAAGCATAGTTATCTTCTGTCTTTAAATAAACACAAACAACTCATTAGACCTCATATTCCCCACAAGCTAAAGCTGTTTATTAATTCTCCACCCAGCCAAGATAATGGCAAGAAGGCTAGTGCGCACTCTCTTTGCCTCCTCACCTTTCACTTTCCAGCTTCCCGGGCAACCTTTGATCCCCACCACGTGCCCAAAGCAAGTCACAAGGACAGCCGTGTTCCTAAATACTCAGGGTGTTTTCAAGCTCTCCTCATCCTCATGCTTTCTGTTACCTTGCTGATTCTATTCTTGCTACCCACTTTCTCGATGACCAATCTTTAGCAGGAGCCAGCTGAAGTGACACTTAAAAAAAAATGCTCATCATTTCATACCACTGCTCCTTAGGACTTTCAATAATAAACCAGCAATCGTTAGATTCTACATTATATGCTCTCATTTTCTTTCAAGGGAGACAGGCCATTTTGTCATTATAGATTCATTTATATAGTTATTTGTTTTATGTCCATGAGCCGTAGAAGGATGGGACATGGAGCTGCTTTTTTCACTATTATATACCCTGTGCCTGGCAAAGAGCCTGACATGGAATTTCATTATTGAATGAAAAAATAGTCATGGGAATGAATGAGGAAGACAGGCCAACGCATGAGGTGGAAGGAGGTGCCTGACTTAGCCAGTCCTAGTGAGAGCTCAACCACTCCATTCACAAACGGACTGATTGAACAAGCTGGACTGAATTCCTTCATGGGATTGTTTTATCCCATGCCCTAACTTCAAAATCCAAAGGAGTTACAAGAACAGTGTTCTTTCCATGGTGGGCTTGAGGGGCCACTAGAATTAGTTTGCAAAGTGCGGTTATAAAGCAATCATCGTACAGTATATTTCAGAGGGGCCTAGGCAGACTTGGCTTCAGATTCTAGACCTGCCAGTTAGGCAGCTTATGATTTGTGTCATCTCCCCTGAGCCTCAGTTTCTTCATGAATACACATGAGGGGACATGAGGACAATAGTACATGAAGCCACTAGAATTTCACCAGGTGTCCACAGGGCAACCACCCCACGCAGTATCTAACACATAGGAGAAAATGTCTTCATTTTTGTTATCCACTCCTCCCACCTCTAATGCTTGACTTATCTTGTTCTTTGTCTTTTCTTTCTGCCTTTTTTTTTTTTTTTTGCCTATCTTACTCAACTTAGTGGGTGGTAACACTCATATTACTCACATAGTTTGAATTTTGTGGGAAGAGAAGAATTAGAAGTGCTTACAGAGCAGGCTTTCTTTTGGATTAGAAATACAAACTTCACAGTTACTCTGCCCAGCTTTTCAAGAGCATTTTACGGTATACTGCTGGGTAACAAGTTCATTTTAGGATAACATGCTGGGAGGAAAAAAGAAGAAGGGATTCGAGGGGAGAAAATTAAAAAGTTAATTAAAAGAAACAACTTGGTAATTGAATTCTCTTGCACATTTCTTTGGTTTTTGGAGAGGGGAGTCACAGTGCATGGCTACTAGTACATTTGCCTTTGCAGTTTACCTCAAAACTTCTAAATGAGACAAGTGTACAAATACAGGGCCAATCCCTGCCTCCTAGATGAGAAGAGGTATAGGTTACATATGGTGGGCTTTTTAGATGTGCCCAACAAAGCTGCCCTCATACTCATTCTTGAGCATTTTTATTTTTAAACATTCTTGGCAGCTTACATTAGTGTTAGGCTAAGTCCTGGACTCATATCAGCTATTTTATGGGCATGCAAAATCCCTTTTTCATTTATTCTCTTTTACTGGCTATTTCTTTGGCCTCACTCTGTACACACACACACGCACACATGCAGGCACAGTCAGTGAAGAATCTAGGCAACTCTTTTGCCCTTTTCAGGTTGTACTTTATTAGCAAGTGGCATGGGCGTTTTAAAAGTCTTTACATATTTTAAAATCTGTTCCTTATTTTTAAAAGATCGAATATTTATGTCATTATTTTTTAATCACAGATCACTTCAGAGTCAAAATAATTTATTTAAGATGTGATCAAGGGAGATAAGGTCCTGTAATGAATTTGGTTTTGGAATTGACTGGAGCTAGGTTCGAACCCTAACACTCATTAACAACCTTTATTAATTCACATAGTAATGTGGTGATTGAGTGCCTACTATGTGCTAGGTACTGTGGAGGTTGCTGGCGAAGATATCTTTAGGCAGGTTCTATCATGACTTTTATTAACATCAATTTTTTTGAGGTTTTGGAATTAACTTTAGAGAGACACTTTAAAAAAATATTCTGTAGCCTTGGCTGGTGTGGCTCAGTGCACTGAGTGCTGGTCTGAGAACCAAAGGGTCACCAGTTCAATTCCCCAGTCAGGGAACATGCCTGGGCTGTGGAACAGGTCCCCAGTAGGGGGCATGCAAGAGGCAACCACACATTGATGTTCTCTCCCTCTCTTTCTCCCTCCCTCCTTCTCTCTCTAAAAATAAATAAAATTTTAAAAACTTATTTTTTAGCATTTTGTATTTCTCATTCTTGCAGCAAAGCCATTGAGGAAAATAGAACAGGTTTTTGATTGCACACCCACTTTCAAAGCTATCTCTAGAGCATAAGACTTACTATTTTATTTTTAATGATATTATAATGTTTCAGACATGGTAAGGACCATAGATTGAGAGCCTTCATGTTCACCCAGGGTCATGAATGCAAGTGTTATCTCAAACACACATCCTGTCAGCATGGTAGGGACGCAGCTATTTGTGAGTGCTAACAAGGGGTTTGTGTTTTCACAGGCTATGGTTTTGTGGATTTTGACAGTCCCGCAGCTGCACAGAAAGCAGTAGCATCCCTCAAGGCAAATGGCGTGCAGGCACAGATGGCCAAGGTAAGACTGGTGTTTTAGATTGTTTTGTGATCATATATTTGTCCATCGCTGTGTGCTGTATCAGAATTGCAGTTGCAGCAATTCGGATTCTATTTACTTCTTAGGAAAACTAAGAAACTCCACAATAAGTTTGGCTTAGAAGAATCTGACCGGTTTGTGTGTGTGTGTGTGTGTGTGTGTGTGTGTGTGTGTGTGTACTCTTTGTTATGACAGTTTCACTAGTGATTTAAGGGCACTTGTAAAGTGCTCAGTTTTGCCTGAAAAGGTGTGTGTGTGTGTGCTCGTGTGTGTGTGTATCTAGGACTTTTAGCAGGAAATAGTGTTGGACTACTCTAGTTCACATCAAGTTGCCTTTGATAAACAGTGCTAAAAAGTTGCTCACTCTCAACCCCAGCTGGTATAGCTCAGTGGATGGAGTGTCAGCCTGCAAACCAACGGTCGCTGGTTCGATTCCTCAGTCAAGACCCATGCCTGGGTTGTGGGCCAGGTCCCCAGTATGGGGCGTGTGAGAGGCAACCACACATTGATATTTCCCTCCCTCTCTTCTCCCTCCCTTCCCCTCTGTCTAAAAATAAATAAAGTCTTTAAAAAAAATTGCTCACTCTCATGTCGGAGAGAGCTGATTACTGAACAATGAAGTCTTCTTATCTGTGCATGGCATGAGGTTAACCAAAGTTAGAATTTCACTTTGGCCTTTATAGAGAAGTTTACCTAGATAATAATTTTCTAGATATTGACAGTTTTCAATATACATTTATTGATATGTATAATAAGTAGTCCAGAACTTCCTACTGAAATTATAATGCACTTTTATGTTCAAGAAAATAAATAAAATTGTTTATAATAGTTTTGTATCCTGATTGCAGTGGTAGTAACAAGACTCTACAGGTATGATAAAATGACATAAAACTACACACACATATTGTACCAATATTAATTTCTTAGTTTTGATATTGAACTATAATTAAGCAATATGTAATCTAGCAGCAAATTGGATAAAATGTAGATAGAATCTCTCTATATGTTCTTTGCAACTTTCTGTGAACCTGTAGCTATTTCCAAATAAAAAGTTTTTAAAAATTTATAATATAAAGATATTTGGTACATATTTGCTTTAAAGTAATAATCATTATATATTTGTTTCACATGCAACTTAAGTTTTTAAATATTTCTCTGATTATTGTTTCTATTTGAGCTCATTTATCTCTGATTTTCAAAAGTTGGGTAAAAGAGCCAGCCGATCTTGAAATGCACTTATGTCGTATTCACGTATATGCTTACCCTTAATCGTTGCCATAACAGCTGAGTGATATAATGACAAAGTCATCAAATTGTCAGTCATTGGAACTTTTTATGATTGTTAACATTCATTGATACCATTTTCCATTTTCAAGCTTAGATAACTAGAGGTGGGATATTTGGTTTTCTTCATCTTCTGTTGTCTTCTAGCAAGCTGATACCACCAATATCTGTTAACCTTTTGTTGTGGGTCACTTCCCACATAGATTACTTTGATAGACTCATTGCCCTTTATGACTCATTAATTGTTTTTCAAGGCAGCATAAATTAGAGTTTGAATTATTTTAGCTGCGTAATGTATTCCTCATCAGGATTATTCTTGGAAGCTTTGAAGTTGGTCATGACCTAAGATTGATTAAGTTAATATTTGTAATTAATAAGGAAATTATGTACATGTCTTGGTTTAAAGCTTACTTGGCAAAGAATTAAGTAATGTGACAACTTAGGTAGTAACTTATACCTTGGAAACAAGTGATAAATTATAGTCGTTAGGGATATGCAAAATATAAAAGTTGAATCTGGACTTAAAGGCAACACCTGTTGACAAGAAAATGATTATACAAATGCTTATAAAATTGTTATTGGAATCTCTTTGATCTATTTCATTGATAAAGCACCAGATTTTGGAAATTACTAATTAGTAACAGTTTAGAAGTAATGAATATTTTGTGCATAATCTCCAGTCTTTCAAATGTTCTGAGAATATGTATAGAGAGAGTTCTTATTGGATGAAAAACCACTACCATCTTGCACAACAGGAAAAGCAAGTTACCATTAATTTTATAACCATCAAGGAGTCATGTGAATATTTTCCCTCTGTTCTCAGCATTCTTCTGCACAAGGACTTTGTCTCTCACTCTCTCTCTTACACACACACACACACACACATCCCAGTCACTGACATCTCACCCAAACAGGATATTATCAAAGGGAAAGTGTTTTAAGGAGCTTCTATGAAAATTATTTATTGTAGCTAGCAATTTAATTTTTAGCTCATGCCCAATATACATAGTAGGGGATTCCAACTGGAATGTTTAAAGACACTTTTTAATTTTATTTTATTTTATTTTATTTATTTTATTTTATTTTATTTTATTTTATTTTATTTTATTTTATTTTACTTCTATAGTTGCTAAAAGATTTCTATCTTACTGGTTATGTTATCTGCAGCATAGATTCTTATTCCCCTTTTTCTCACAAACTTTGTATCTAAAGCCCAGAGCTTTAGGTCCACATCTGCCTCCTGGAAAACTTTCAGCAGTAAATGACTTTGTAATTTAACTACCCAGGAGCAAATAAATAGCCTCCCTTTGACAGTGAAATGGAACAAGCTTGACCACCTGTGTTAGCAGATTCCTCACTGAGCTATTGGATTTCATGGCATTTTTTCCTTTGTCCTGGTGATAACTATTATTTATTATCATATAAATCGGCAGTCTGCAGGGTGTGTGAAACTTGCACTATTTATATATACATTTATATATATATATATATATTTTTTTTTTTGCCATTTAAGCTTCTACTGAATTGCCTCCTGCATCCTTGTTCTTATTAATATCCTATCATGCAGATTGTGATGCCACATTTTAATATCTGTAAGATTTTAAGCCAAAAAAAAAAATGCTGCAAATAATCTAGTTTCCCAATTGCAACCTGGAGTGAACACGAAACCTTCCAACTGAATCACGTCATTTAGTTAACACCCCACTGTGTGTATATGAAAAGCCTAACCAATTTGTCAACAAAGAGTAATGAAATGAGAAATCGTTCAGTAAGTGGTAATTGATTAGTAACATAAAACCATTGCCCTGGCCGGATAGCTCAGTTGGTTAGAGCGCCATCCCACTAGGTCAAAGTTACAGTGTCGATCCCTGTCAGGGAATATACAAGAATTAACCAATGAATGCACAAAAAAGGGGAACAGCAAATTGATGTCTCTTACTCCCCCCCCCCAAAATCAACAAATTAAAAAATTTTTTAAATAATACATAATCATTAACGTGGTCTAACATTTTCTATATACTTGCTATTCTGCCACAAGGGATTTTGGGGGATCAAAGGATATATATCTTTTAGGAAAGTAAATCTATAATATTTCAGTAATACATAGTGGTTAAGAGCATAGGTTTGGAGAGAGAGAAACATAGCCTTAAATACTGGCTCACATACCACTGGGCTGTATGACCTTGGCTAAGTTATTTAAATATCTCTGAAAGTCTCCAATAATAATGCCTACATTATGCAATTGCTGTGAGAATTAATTTTTAAAAACTACACAAAAAAATGTAGTGTCATCATGGAATTATACCAAAATTCAATAAATGTTAATTATTCAATAAACATTTTACATAAAATTCACATTTGTTACTGAACATTCTGTAACATATACTTTAAATGTAACCTTATTACCAAACAGTTTCTTGAGAAATATAATAAGTAGTATCCATCAATAAACATTTTTATTACCTGCCAAGTGCCAGGAACTTTGCTAGTTGTTTGAGAATCAAAATTGAATGAAATTTCTTTCTTATTTCAAATTTTTAATATTTATCTCCTTGGACTGCTAGAGCTCTGGATTCAGAATATAATGGCTGCTACTATTCTCGCCCACATCAAGGCAATTAGAAGAAAGTCTTTGGCTAAAGAACATGTCTCTGTATGCTTAAAAAGAAGAGAACTAAGAAATGCAGCTAGCAACAGCCTAACCTTGTAGATGTTTATTTTACATTAATAAGACAGCCATAGATAAACAGTACAGGGCAAATGCTTTGGGGTAACAGCAAAATTAAGGCCACTCTGCCATTGGTTATGAGGGGCTTTCATCCGTATATATTTGTATGCTGGTTTCTGAAGCTCCAGCTATTGTATCCCCATTTTAGCCAGGACTTAAGACCTATATAATTTTATTAACCAGTGTCACCCTGATAATTCAATGAAAGGTTTTAAAGAAGAAGAAAGAAAAGGCTGAAGGACCCATCTACCTGATCCTGTCCATTCAAATACTTTCCCAGAATTTAAACTCAGGAGCTTGTGTTCACATATCAATAGGTAAAACTGAGTCATGGCTTTCCCCTTAGCTGCAAAAGATTCTGGGCTGATGGATAATTTAGCTTTTTTGCCTCTGGTAGAGAAAATTAAGAATAGTCATCTTTTGGCCTATTTAACATCAATAACACCATTCTCATTTATACGTTCTGGGTGGCATGCATGCATTCCTGCCCTGAGGGAACCTACCTTAAAGTTTCATCCTCTAATCACATCTAGTGATGCCATTATTTTCAGCAGGTCCAGACACAGCTGAAACTCATGATTTGGCAACCAATAAATTTAAAAAACAAGTTATATGTCTGAACTCCTATAATTTAGAATAATAGAGAAACAACAGGATGCATGAAACTAAATAAAAGACTACCATTTAGGAACAGAGAGAACAGAAATCGAGTGGAAATCACTGATTGCTTATACATATCAAATACTTTCGGGCAGGAATAAAATTCTAGCTTTGTCAGTACAGTAAGTCCTTTGGGTAACTGATTATTTAACCTCTGTCTGCCATCCATAAATTTTTCTCTTGCCCATTTTTTCCCATTGCCTTATTGAGACCTTTCTGGAGGCCCATACAGCTTTAGAAGCCGAGTTTTCTTGGAGGTAAATTTCTAGATTCTAGAACGGCTGTATGTATTGAACACTCATAAATTATTACCTGCAAAGCCTTGAGCTATCTCAAGCTTAGCAGGCTTCTTTATTGTTTGCTTTCTGTCAGTTCCAAGCAGAAGTAAACAGAACACATCTCTTTCTAGATGAAAGGGTCACAGAGAAGCAGCCACCCCTTCACAGGACTTTAATAGAAGGTTTTATCAGGTCTACTACTGGGACTGTCATTCTAATTACCAACGGCGATTCACCACACTGTGGGTGGGATATGGAGAATAAATCAAACTTAAGTGATTGCAAAAAAGACCACTTGTTCAAGAAAATGTCAGACGCATCAGGGATAGTATAAAATATTGTGTCAATCATGGGGATAATATAAAGGGACATTGTGTCAATCATTTCAACTGGGGCAGAGAATCAGACTAGGACCAGAGAAAAGGAACTCTCTTCTATAAATCAATGACCTTAATAGTTGTCTTTGTGAAAAAAAATTAAAATGAGTGGATTTTTTCACTTGATATTGTAAGAAATAAAAAGTGGAAAATCAATAAGTATAAGAAAATAAATTCTGTAAATTCAAACATATGCACACTATTAATTACAAAATAAATCACATCAGTGTTTAATACATAACCCTAATGTTATGTTCTAGTAGTAGAGTTTTCTAAGGAAGGGCCTATTACACAGATTATTTTAGAAAAAAATTTTTAAAATTCAACCACTAGCCTCATGATATGGCTTGTTATCTATTAAATCTACTCTTCTGAATGCAGAGCCACATGCCAGGCTTTGTCATCCAGACTCCTGTGGTCTAAGGCAATATTAACAGTCTCTGCTTTCACCATTCCTAGGTATATACAGGTAAACAGGGCCACTACAATGGGGTAGGGCCTACTGGTAAACCAGTCAAACGAGGAGGATTCTCAAAGGCTCTTCTGTAGGTAAGAGAGAAGCCTTGCTCCAGGGTAAATTCAGTGGGTGATAGAAAAGATGTTACTTCCTTAGACTGGGTAGAAAACTCAATGAATACATTATGCAGTAATGGAAAAGTGCTGTATGGGGATTCTAAAATCCCAAGAATAATGTCCAGGTGTTACTTTTTTTCCCCAACAAGATCAAAGGATCAGAGAAGCCAATATACTATTATGTATCTATATCCCAAAATATTTCCCAGGTAGATACAGATTATTACCTGGAATTTAGGTATGAATCTTTTTCATTCTCCTAGTATCTCAACACATGTTGAAAGCCTACTGCGTACCAAGATTGTTCTACATGCTAAAGACATAGCATCGAACCAAGCAAAGTTTTATGGCTACATTCTACTAATAGAAGGCAGAAAATAAACAAATCGATAAATTAAGTGGAAATGATTCAAAGACAATTAAAGCAGGATGGCGAAAACTAAATACATAGAAGATGAGGATGGTAGTTGAAGGTTGGGTCAGCATATATTTTAGATGGAGTGGTCAGGGAGTCTCTCTGATGAGGTGACATTTAAATATAAATCCAAAAGATATTATGAGAGCAAACTATAATATATTTGATTGTTATGAAAAATGTCTGTAGTAATTAAAAATAGAGCAGTCTTTTTAGTGAGCTAATATGTTTAGATTTTGTAATCATTTATATTTTCTTCTGAATAATAGATACACTACCATCACTTCTCCCTTTATTTTTGTGGGAGTTTCCTGGTTTCAAATCATTCTAATGGTGCATTTCTCGGAATATAATTTTCCTATGAAACAAATCCTAATTGAGTCAGTAAATGTTTCTTTTTCAATATTTAACTGTAAGTTATGCTTTCCTGTTGTACTGCTGCATATAAAGATATGACAAGATACCACTGTTAAGGAATGCACATTAAGTAACTGTAATTCCGTAGAACGGCAGTTCAATGTTGATTTTGACACAGTTCATTACTCTTAGATGACTGATGCCATGTGATGAAAACCTTGCTATCTCATTTACTAAACTGAGCATTTGTGTCATGTGCTCCTGTGAAACATATTCTGAACAGAAGAGTGTCTCTAAAAAACACCAAGTATTGTTTTCCTTGTGATTGAGATTTCTGGGATTGTCAGTAAAAGACACACCAGTGGCTGGTCCTTTATATATCTGTAAAATGTTTGTGAAAGTCTGCTTTGTAGGCTATGTCAAGTTGGCTCATATTTTTCCATAATGCAGAATGCAAGGATTCAAAACCAAGTATTGAAATTGTCAGGGTTGATCTTAATCCTGCTTGTTAATTATTTAAAATTTTTGAATCAGAATCTTCTGAAGGTCAGTATTTGTATTAGCTTCTACTAAATAAGATACATAATTTCCTTGTGGGTACTAGTCTGTGCTTCTTCAAGGACTCCACTGTACCCTCCTTAATGAAATAATGGGTAGGTACCCTAATACGGTATGCTACTTTCTTCACATTTGATAAAAACAAAAGTCAACAAAAAATTTACCTTGATTTGTGTCATAAGTTGGAGTCTATATCAGGTAGCAAGACACTTTTTTACTCTAGGATGTGTGGAGAATACAAGTTTCCTTTAATTTATAGGAAATACCAACTCTTTCGTCTTGCCTTACTAAAGGGAATGTCTCTACAGGCTGATCTCAATATCTCATTTCCTGATATACTGTGGAGAAATCTAATAATGAACAGTCTTCATTCTTGGCTTTAATAATTTGTTTTTAAAGTAGAAAGAAACAGGTCCTTTCTCTGAATCACCATCGTCGTGACATGAGGGGGCCTAATTATAAGCATCACTTTGTCCCATGTAGATTCTAATCCTATTGAAAAAGAAACAGTACATCAAAATCAGAAAACTGTAGATTAAATCATTGTATTAGGAACACGAGACTTTTGTTTATACAGAGAATAAGTCTAATGCTGAATGCCAAAAGTGGATTCATCCAGTCATATCAGGTGCTGGAGAAGCAGGGTCCTCCCTCCAAAGGGAGAAGGGGATTTTCTTTTCATGAGACATAGAAGAAAACAGTGAATATGCTGTCCGCAGGCAGACAGACTGCAAGGAAAAAGGAGGGAGCAGAGGAGCCAGGCTTGCTGAGTTCTTGCTCTCAGACTCACAAGTCAGGTTAAGTTGTGACTCCTCCCCTTTGGGAGTGTTGAGTAAGCGGACAGATAAGAAAAGGACCAGGAGTGTTACATCGATATCCTTCCACACAAAAATACAATGAGAAGGGATGAAGGCTTCCTTGACCCCAACTCCTAGCCTACTCTAATTGCTTTCTGCAACATATTTTGCGCTCTACCTTAAACTACCTTAAAATGAGATGAATTAGGATCAGAGAGAGAGAGAGAGAGAGAGAGAGAGAGAGAGAGCGTGTGTGTGTGCGTGTATCCTTAACCTTTTACCATTCTAGCATAGAGAAACCTGCTGATTACTGAGGCATGTTGTCCACCTTCTGTTCTGCATTTACCACTGGTGTGCTGTGCAGCTCTCTTCAAGTTCCTTAATTGTATCTATTCCAAAAGAGGCAAGGAAACATACAAGAATACGTGTAGGGTAACAGAAATTACATTAGAGTGCCTGGTCTGTGCTACTGAAAAAGTTAAGTGCTTTTGTAGTATTATCCCACTTAATTCTTGCCAGGATCCTAGAAAGAAGGTATGATTCCCTCTTCACAGATGAAGAAACAGGGGATGACCCAAGTTTACAAAGGTAGTCAATGATAAAGCTTGGATTTTAACCCAAACCCAAAGCATGGATTTGGATTCTTTCTATGAAACTCATAAAGCTGCTAATATTGTCCTCTAGTCTCTTTAGTAGTACCTGGATATTTGTTTTCTCCTACTCCCAGCTTTATTGAGAGATAATTGACATATAGCATTGTGTAAGTTTAAGGCATACAAGATAAAAATTTTGGTACGCTTATATATTGCAAACTGATTACGACAGCAGGGTTAACTAATACTTCCATCACCTCACATATTTACCATTTCTATTTTGTGGTGAGAACACTTAAGATCTACTGTCTAAGCAGTTTTCTAGTATATAATATATTATTAACTTGAGTCACCCTGTTATACATTAGATTACGAGAATATATTCATCATATTACTGGAAGTTTGGAACTTCTGAGCAACATTTCCCCATTACCCCCATCTGCAACTCCTGGCAACCACCATTTTATTCTGTTTCTGTGAGTTCATCTTTTTAAGATTCCACATATAAATAACATTATATAGTATTTATCTTTTTCTGTCTGACTTATTTCACTTAGCATAATGCCCTCAAGTTCCATCCATGATGTCAAAAATGACAGGTTTTACCTCCTTCTCATGCATGAATAATATTACACTGTGTACGTACCCCATGCCTTCTTTATCCATTTAGCCACAGATAGACAATTAGGTTGCTTCCATATATTGGCTATTGCAATGAGCATGGGAGTGTAGATGTCTCTTTGTGATTCTGTTTTCATTTTCTTCGGATACATACCCAGAAATGGGATTGCATCATCACATGGTAGTTCTGTTTTTACTTTTTCAGGAACTTCCATTTATTTTCCATGGTGACTGTACCAAACTACATTTTTACCAACAGCGTGAGAGGGTTCCCTTTTCTCCATATCCCAGCCAACAGTTATCCCTTGTCTTTTTGATGATAGCCATTCTAATAGGTGTGAGATGAAAGCTTACGGTGGTTTTGATTTACATTTCCCTGAAAAATAGTGATGTCAAATCAAGCATCTTTTCATGCACCCATTGACCTTTTCTCTGTCTTCTTTGGAAAAATGTCTATTCAGTTCTTCTGTCCATTTTTAAATCAAAATTTTTTTGCTCTTGAGTTATATGAATTCCTTGTGTGTATTAGATATTAACTCCTTATTGGATAAATGATTTGCAAATACCATCTATCCCATTACTAGGTTGGCCTTTTATTTTGTTGATTGTTTCTTTTTTGGTGGAAAAGTTGTGTTTTTTGTTTTTTTGTTTGTTTGTTTTAATTTGATGTAGCCCCACTTGTTTCTCTTTGTTTTTGTTTCTTGGGCTTTTGGTGTCATATTAAAAAAAAGTTGTTGCCAACATCAATATCAAGGAGCTATTTCTTTATTTTTACTTTTAGGAGTTTTATGGTTTCAGGACGTATGTTTAAATCTTTAAGTTATTTCAAAGTAATTTTTTGAATAATGTGTGATACAACTCCAATTTTATTCTTCTGCATGTAATTATTCAGTTTTCCCAACACCATTTATTGAAGAAACTATGCCTTCTCCAATGAGTATTCTTGATGCCCTTGTCAAATATTATTTGACTGTAAATGCTAGGGTTTATTTGTAGGCTCAAAAGTCTATTCCATTGGTCTGTCTTTCTATTCCAATACCAGTGCCATGCTGTTAGATCTATAGCTTTGTAAAGTAGTCTAAATCAGGAAGTGCGGTGCCTCCAGCTTTGAACTTCTTTCTCTTGATTTGTTGGCTCTCCAGGTTTTTTTGTGGTTCCATACATATTTTAAGATTCTTTTTTCTATTTCTGTGGAATGTGTCATTGGAATTTTGATAGAATTTAGTTGCATTGACTCTATCAATCACTTTGGGTACTATGGATATTTTAACAATATTAATTCTTCTAAGTTGTGAACAAGGTATACCTTTTCATTTACTTGTGTCTCCTTCATTATCTTTCATCAAAGTCTTACAGTTTTTAGTGTCCACAGATCTTTCATTTTCTTGGTTAAATTTATTACTTTTTTTTCCTTTTAATACTATTGCGAATGGTATTGTTCTTCTTATTTCTTTTTCAGATGATTTGTTGTCAGTGTATATAAATGCAACTGATTTCTGTATTTTGATTTTATATCTTTCAGCTTTACTGAAATTGTGTATTAATTCAAACAGTTTTTTTTTTTTTAGTGGAGTCTTTAGAATTTTCTCTGTATAAGCTCATATCAGCTACACGCAAAGAGAATTTTACTTTTTTCAAATTGGATGCCTTTTATTTTATATTATTTTATTTTATTTCTTTTTGCCTAATTGCTTTAGTTGGGAATTCTTGTACTATGTTGAATAGGAGCAGTGAGAGTGCCCACACTTACCTTGTTCCTCATCTTAGAGAAAAAAACTTTCAAATTTTCACCTTTAAGTATGATGTTACCTGTGGGCTTATCATACATGGCTCACATGTTAAGGTATGTTTCTTCTATATTCAATTGATTGAGTTTATATCTTAAAATGATGTTGTATTTTCTCAAATGCTTTTTCTGTATCTATTCAGACATGCATATAATTGTATATTTCATTCTACTAATATGATATATCATGTTTATTGATTTGTGTATATTGAAACATTCTTACACTGCAGGGATAAATCCCACTTGATTATAGTATATGATCCTTTAAATGTGATATTGAATTTTATTGCCAGTATTTTATTGAGAACTTTTGCATCTGTATTCATCAGGGTTATTGGCCTGTAGTTTTCTTTTATCGAGTGTTTTTATTGGTCTTGTTATCAGGGTAATTCTGGCTTAGTAAAATAAGGTGGGGAATGTTTCCTCCTCTTCAAATTTTTGGAAGAGTTAAGGACGACTGCTGTTAATTTTTCTTTAAATTTTTGATAGAACTTACCAGGGACTCATTTGGCCCTGGGCTTCTCTGTATTGGGAAGGTTTTGGTTATTGATTCAATATTCTTACTGGTAACTGATCTGTTCACAGTTTCTACTTATTTCAGATTTGGTCTTGGTAGGTTGTGTTTTTCATAATTTATGCGTTTCTTCTAGGTGATCCAACATATTGGCATATAATTGTTTATAGTATTAACTTCAGGATCTTTTATATTTCTGTAGTGGTGATTATAAATGCCCTCTTTCATTTATGATTTTATTTATTTGAAACTTTTCTCTCTTTTTCTTACTCTAGCTACATGTTTGTCCATTTGTTTAGCTTTTCAAAATCAGCTCTTAGTTTCATTGATATTTTTTATTGTTTTTCTGGTTCATTTCATTTCTGTCTGCTCTGATCTTTATTATATCTTTCCTTGTACTGACTCTTGGATTATTTTGTGCTTCTTTTTCTATTTCCCTGAGGTATAAAATTAGGTTGTTTGTTTACAACCTTTCTTTTTTCTTAAGTAGGTGTTTACTGCATAAACTTTTCTCTTAGACCCCCTTTTGCTATTTCTAATAAATTTCACTATGTGATGTTTCCATTTTTGTTTGTTTCAAAATATTTCTCATTTCCCTTTTAATTTCTTCTTTGACCCATTTGTTGTTAAGAAGTGTATTGTTTAATTTTCACATATTTGTGAATTTCCAGTTTTCCTACTGTTATTGCTTTCTAGTTTCATAGCACTGTGGTTGGGAAAAATACTTGGTATAATGTTAATCTTCTTAAATTTGCTTAGACTTATTTTGTGATCTGTCATATGATCAATCCTGGAGAGCGTTTTCTGTGCACTTGAGAAGTATGTGCATCCTGCTGCAGTTGGATGGAATGTTATGTATCTGTATGTTAGGTCCATTTGATTTAAGATGTAGTTTAATTCCAGTGTTTCCTTATTAATTTTATGTCTGGCTGATCCATATGTTTTCACCAGTGTGGCAATAAAGTTCCCTACTATTATTATGTTGTGTCTACTTCTCCTTTCAAATCTGCTAGTATTTGCTTAATATATTTAGGTGACCTGATGTTAGGTTCATATATATTTATAATTGTTATATCTTTATGAATTGTACTCTTAGTCATTTTATAATTACCTTCTTTTTCTCTCGTTATTGTTTTTAGATTAAAGTTTATTTAGTCCGATACAAGTATAGCTATCGCCCCTTTAGTTTCCACTTGCATGGAGTATCTTTTACCATCTTTCCACGTTGAATATATATGTGTCTTTAAAGCTGAAGTGAGTCTCTTGAGTCTTGTTTTTTAATTCATCCATCCATTTTATGCCTTTTGATTGGGTAATTTTATTCATTTGGCTTTAAAATGATTATTGATAGGTAATGACTTACTAATGTCATCTTATTAATTGTTTTCTGGTTGTTTGGTAGTTCCCTTATTCCTTTCTTCCTTTCTTATTGCATTCTTTGTTTTGTGCTCTTAAACCTTAATACCAGAGTTACGTGGTTAACATATCATCACATTACAATAGTAAAGTATTCTGAATTTGACTAGATACTTCCCTTTACCAATTTATTGTATATCTTCATATTTTTCCATGTTACTAATTGGCATCATTTTATTTCAACCTAAAGAACCCCTTTTAGCATTTCTTTTAAGACTGGTCTAGTGGTGGTAAACTCCCTCAGTTTCATTTTGTCTGGGAAAGTCTTTATCTTTCCTTCATTTTTCATTGTTCATAAGAAGAACAGCTTTGCTAAATAACATACTCTTGGTTGGAACTGTTTTTCTTTTTCTTTTTCTTATTCAAGTACAGTTGTCTCCATTTACCCCCACCACTTCCCGCCTCTCTCCCCCCATTTTTCTTTTGGCATCTTGAATGTATTGTCCCAGTCTCTTCTAATTTGTAAGATTTATGCTGTGAAATCCACTGAGAGCCTTATGCAGCTTCCCCCATAAGTTATAAGATTCTTTTCCCTGCCTGTTTGGATGATTCTCTTTGTCTTTCATTTTCAAAACTTATATTATAATGTGTCTTAGAGAAGATGACCTTAAGTTGTTTGCTTGGTAACCTATGAGCTTCTCTTTTCAGATTTGGAAAGTCCTCAGCCATTATTTCTTTAATTTCTTTAAATAACCTTTCTGCCCCCTTCTCCCCCACAATCTCTCTCTCTCTCTCTCTTTTATTTTGTGGGGCTCCAATAATTTAAAGATTGTTTCTTGTGATGATATTCCATTATTCACATAAGCTTTCTTCTCTCCGTTATATAATGTTTTTATTGTTCTCCTTTGGAAAATTTCAAAGTTCCTGTCTTTCGCTTCACGATTCCTTCTTCTGTTTGCTTGATCTATTCTGCTATTGATAGTATTGTATTTTTATTCCATTCATTTCATTCTTCATCTCCAAAATTTCTATTTGACTTCTTTTTTTAAATACTACTCTCTCTTTATTAACCTTCTCATATCGTTTGTGTATTATTTTCCTTATTCCATTGCCTTTTCTTTCTGTGTTTTCTTGTAGTTCATTGAGCTTCTTTAAAAGAGCAATTTTGAATTCTTCATTGAGTATATTACAGATCTCTATATCTTTGGGGTTGGTTTCTAGAAGATTATTGTAATCCTTTGGTGGTGTCATGTTTTACCCTAATAGTATAATTAATATATTATCTATTCTTATATACCTACCACATAAAATACATATGTATAAATATGTAGATACATCTAAATACATAGAGATTCTTTTTGCAAAATACTTTGTTTTATAAATATATGTCACTGAGGAAATATAATTTTGATGTTCGCTAATAACCATGACAAAATTTAACTATGATATGGAAATAATTCAATATGGTGATTCTACATAATGAAAAGATATATGACATTAAGAAATTAAGAAATTGAGAGCCCTCTAATTATAATATGTTTAGTAAACTATTAGGTTCTAAAGAGATGTCTGGGAATAAATGAGTAACAGTATTTATCAAGGTTTGAACCTTAATGAATAGTCCCCATGTAGAGACATATTTTTTAGTTAGAAGGGAGCATAACGAGCTTCCAGATATAATCAGAATGATGAAGTGATATTCCAAGGTCAAATGATGAACTTTCCTTGCATATGCTAAAAATTTAAAGGACAAGTGTTCATAACATAATGTCAGTAAAACTCACAATACTAAAAAGTAGACTACCTCCCTGTTATACTAGTCAAATGTATCACTGTGCAAATAATTTCTAATTGTAAACGAATTAGTAGCACTGTCTTGTGCTAATTAGAATACTGAAAGTGAAAAATAATGCCCTGGTCACTTAATTATTTAATTCACATTTTCAGTATTTTTTGTTTGACAGTGTAACGTTTATTTTTTCCAGGTTATTTTTTTCAAGGTGATGTCATGAGGTCACCTTGTGGGTGAAGTAGACAAGAAAGTTTTGAGCAGAGTTAGGAGAGATCGGGTGGATTCCTTCTCCAACTTAGGAGCTCTTGTTAGCCAAAGAGCAACATTTGTAGACTAAGAAGGAATGTAATGACAATGGTTCTCCATTTAGACTTGCTCTGAGTTCTAAGAAAATCATTAAATGCTAGGCGGGAGCTCCCTAGTGATTTATTCTACTCCATACTGCTTTCGTTGTAGTCAACCACATTCCCAAGATTTTTACTAAAGAGTTTCACCAGTATAATTCTACTAGTACACTGTTAGTTTTTCTTCTTTATACATTTCTCTTCTCTTGAACTTTCTGGCCCTTTCTTGTATGTACTTGACAAAAGAACTACAGATAGAGAGTGTTATTATATCTTAGAGGGAGGAAATGGTCCATGTATTAATGTTTGAAATGTGCAGCCTTGGCAATCAAGGCTCACTTCAGCATTTTCTGGGACACAGGAAACCAGCTCGAGGCTGATAATGTCCAGGAAATCAGTAACTCATACATATGGTAAATGCTACATTCCCAGCCAAATGATTTATTTAACTGATGGCTGAAGCTCTTCTAGGGACTGTTAGCCCAGTGGAATGTCAGATCTTTATTAACCAGACTATGTGCTAATCCACTTTCTCAACTGAAAAATTTAACCATAATATACAGTGCACTGGAAAATTGTATGCCCAGAAAGTCAAGATGTTAAAGGCACCAGAGTTCTATATTCCTTTTTATTTTAACACTTTTATTATCATAGTTTTCTCATAACACTATTATCTTAATTAGTTTTGAATTCTTTAAATTGAATTGTGAATATCTTCTAGTTGTGAAAAAGATGTTAAATCAGATCTCACCTTGCTTAGTATCCTATTTCTGTCTGTTAATTTTGTAGTTATGGTGTTGATTATTTATAATTCATTGCTTGCATTCATTGATTTTCCATAGAGCATCAAGGCCTGCTTGTGTTATGTTTTCACATTCCCCCTCCTTTATTCCTCCCACCCTTCTCCTCCTGCTCTCCTTCTACAACCTGCTGTCACATATCTTTTAGAAGCAGTTCAAAATGTCAGTCAGTTCCTTGGGAAAATCTTAACAATACCCCGGTCTAGGTCATTGCCTCTCTTTTTAATGTTCCCATAGAATCCTGCTCAGTTTAATAGAATTTCTCTTCACAATTCGTAACTTAAATTTTATGGGAAAGACTGTTAGATACTGTCCCTCTTCCACTCTAATAGTACAGAAGCCATAAGACCCTAATGCTTCTTGACACAATTGTGTACCTTCTGAACTAAGCACGATGCCTATCTCGCACGTAGCAGGAAATAATAAAATCTTTTCATTGAAAGAACTTTGTTGTTGGTTAGTATTGTTCTAGTTTTACAAATGAAGAAACTAAAGCTCTAAATGTTTAACTTAACCAAGATCATAGAGCCAGCTGGATGCCAGGATCCCATCTTATGTCTGATGCCAAAACCATTACTGTATTAGAGTTCTTTCCATTGAGTAAGACAATGTAAGCACTGCAAGATATTTTTATAAGAAAACTGAACTTTATTAAACACTTGCCATTTTTCTGTACAATCTTTTGGAACAGTGGTTCTCAAACAGAGCCAATATTTACCCCCACAGGGACTATTTGCAATATCTGAAGACATTTTTAACTGTCACAATGAGGGGAGAGGTGCTGTTGGCATCTTATGATGCATGAAAGAGCCCTTCCCGGCTATGTTGGTCAGTTCAGCTACCTTCCTTCCTCCTTTCATTGACTTACTCAACATATATGTACAGGGTGCCTAGTTTGAGGAGAACTAATGGTAAATAAAACACAATTACAGATTTAAGTAAATTTACAGTCCATAGAAATGTATATATATAAGAAAATTAGTAATTATTAGAGATGGTAAACAGTTTTCCAGCCATGTATATACAGGAACGCACAGTGGGGACAATGTATTTCACCTGGGGTGTTCAGGAATCCTTTCCTGGAGGTAGTGGGATCTAAGCTAACATCCAAAAGGTACTCTAGAGCAGTGGTTCTCAACTGCAATGTCTAGAAACACATTTGGTTGTCACAACATGGGGAGAGGGCTACTACTGGCATCTAGTGGGTAGATAGAGGTAGGGATGCTGCTAATCAACCTTCAATGCATAGAACAGCAGCCCCACCCATGCCACCCACCACCTAGCAGAGCACACACCACACAAGGAATTACTTGGTCTAAAACATCAGCAATGTTCATGCTGAGAAACCCTATTTTAGGGTGCTAATGCCAGTCCTATTTTAGGGTAATGTCATCAGGGCATTTTTAATAATCAGCTTAATTTTGTTATCCTCAATTATTATTTTTATAAATTGTATGTGGCAATGAAATACTATCTACCTACCTATCTACTGTGTATCATGTTGTATCTTATAAGTGACAAGAAAGTGTAAGATGACTTATTGAAAACAAATTAACATTTTTAATGCCTTCCATGACTTGTCTTACTTAACAATAATTTATCATACCTTCTTCTCCTTGAATTCCTATCACAGTCCAATAATAAGCCCCTATACAACTTCCATTTTTCAGTATAGTTCTATGACCATACTTGCCTTGGGGCCAGAGTTCATGCTTGGTTCATCTTCACATTTACCGTAGGGTTCTGCTTATCATGGGCTCTCAGACTTTTATTACACAACCCCAAGAAGTTAATCCTCCTGCAGAGGCTGAACAGTTAAGTCTTCTAAAAAGTGGAAACCAACTGATTAAAATACTTATTATGCTGCAGTACCTGCAAATGGGCCCAGATAATAAATTTTTGATTAGTAAAATTTCTTTCCATTAGAGTTCTGAAATCCTGTATGATTAAGCTTCATCTCAATAATTTGCGGCAAATGTTAGA
This sequence comes from Mormoops blainvillei, assembly GCA_004026545.1. NCBI lineage: Eukaryota > Metazoa > Chordata > Mammalia > Chiroptera > Mormoopidae > Mormoops > Mormoops blainvillei. Next base: position 96,949 of record PVJD01001039.1, read on the forward strand.
ATTTTTCAGGAAATGCCTGTCTTTTTTTCTTTTAAGATCCACCTCAGTAGTTAGTGACCATTAGTTTTCCTTCAGGGGTAGACCAGTAGAGGAACTGAAATTTGACTGGCATTTGTCTACCTGTATGTCTTTTGAAAAAGGATAGAAAATGATGATAAATTAAAGCTTGGGTACTTTTGGAAGTCTTTTGGTATTTTTGGCTATGCTGACATACTCCCTCCCTCCAAATAACGCAAAAACCAACTTTACAATGACTTTCCTTTCTTTTTCCTTCCACATGGTTGACTTGATTGCCTCAGTGCTTACACTACATCGCTACCATAGCTGGTTTTTGTAACTGGCTTTGAAGAGCATGCTACTATCCCTTCACTAAATATTTTAAACGTAACATTTATATTCTGCTTATGTTCTTGTAAATTGTTTCTCCTCATTTACTTTTCCTTATTTAAAATGCAATCCAAAAACAAGTTATGGAATAAGTGGAGCACCTGTGCAGAATATAAATTCTTAAGGTAAAGAAAAATATGAAAAGTACTGTGAATTTTTTAATGTTGTTACTGTTGATCTGATAGTGAAAAGGTCAGTGCAAGGGTATGCAGTGGCTTAATATTAGGCACGTCCTCATCTCCACGCTCGTGTATGTTTCAATCTATGGAATAATTTGTGGAATATTATAGGAATCCCTTTGAATTTTCCTGAATTCTAAATGAAATGAATTCATAAAAGCTCCATGTTGCTCATCACACTGATGATTCCAGAACACATTGTGGTTGAGGGAACCATGTATGTACTTCATGGCCTTCATGGCAGACACTGGTAGAAGAGGAAATGGGTTGAGGTTGGATGCAGATAACAAGAAGGGCTATTCAAGAAGAATGTAGAGAAAATAGAAATGGGAGATGATATAACATTACTTTACAAGTTGATGAACCCATAAAAATAAAACATGGATATCTGTTATACTTGGTCTTGCAATTCAGATTTTATGATATTTAATATTCTTCCTAATTCCAATTTTAATGCATAATGTCCAGTGTGCAGGCTTTGATGATTTATTTCTTTGATGCTAAGGCAGCTAGCGTGCTCAGTGCACTTCCAAAGATGTTGAAATAACTAGTTAGGAGCTGGTATGCCATAGCAGTTTACAAAATTGTAAACTACAGTTTACAGTGATTGACCTTTCTTAGTAAATAGGAGCTGTGCTGAATCGCGCATCCGTACCATTAGCTTGTGAATTCTCTGTGTCTGATACCTTTGGATTGCATAATGATAAATTAGATCAAGGATGACTGTCTTTTCTCCTAGTTTTTGCTCAACATAAACTCAGTGGTATTACAGCACTCCTTTTGGCTGGTCATGCAACTGATAGTTAAAGACTACATTGTTGGAACCCGATTCACATCAAAGTGTAAGCAAATGCGTATGGATCAGGACTTGGCTTACAAGCTAATAGACATTCTGGCCATGTCATTTGCACACCAAAGGATTTTGTTCTCAAGGGTTTTTAAGTGTGTTTAACTTCTTTTGAACCTCAACATAAGTCTTACTAGATCCCAGAGGATTTCAGTAACACACAGAATTTTGCATCAGAGCTAGAGTTGGAGGTGGTTTTCTCATATTATAGGAATCTTTCCTCAGACTCTTGAAGTAAAAAGCATCCGTGCAAAGCTGCCGTGTGTAATTTATTGTAAGAACGGGGGTTGGTTTTATGAGCAGAACATATGACTGTATTTTTTTGTATGCAGCCTAAAATCAAGCATAAGTGGACATGAGAAAAACCAGCGGCCAGAGTAAACACTTACATCTGTTTCTGAGTTTTTCTGTACTATTCTTTTTTTATTTGTTTATTAATTCTTTCATCTTCTAGAACTTACATGCAGACAAATGTTGCTGATGCCAGTATTTAAGGAAAAATACATAAAAGAAAACATTGTGTGTATCATATATATATATTTTTTTAAATTGGGAAAAAACTCAACTATGTTAATTTAGGGCAGAATTATTTCACATGAAACACAACTGTTCTATCATACTGGATGCAAGCACTAGGCAAATCATACAGGGTAAGTTAATAAAATAATCTGAAAGAGAAAAAAATAACATTCTTTTCACAGCTTGACTCAATGTAATATTCTATTAATGTTTGTGTGCTAAGAAGCATTGGAAAATAGCAATCATCCTGTTTGAGATTCCAGAATTGCTCTACTGGGTACATTTCCAAGATATTGTAAATTTATCTTGTCTATTTATTATATATTTTAAATATTTATATGTAGAAAGACATTAACTACTAAAGTTTTAAATTAATTTTAACTTAATTGTTAAAGTCCTTTTCTATTTGCTATACAACTGGCAAAAAGGATTGCCTAATTTTAGTTTTCTGGATTCTGAATTTTTTCAAATCCCATAACTAGAAAGAAAATTTAAGCATTTTATACTTTTACTCCACTTTCAGAAAATTTGTTTTACTCTTGTATTTCACACTTTGTCTTTGCCTGAAGTTACCAATCGCATCATATTAAAAACTGAAATGTATGAATATTAATTAATTAATAGTTTTGAGTATGTTATTTATAAGTTTTAGTTTATTATTCCTTTGTAATATTAATGCCTTGCTGTTGGTTTTGAAGAAAAAATAAGTTTGTTGTAAAAGGCCTTCATGCACTTATTTATGTACTTATCTATATTTTAAGTATTATATTTTTAAAAAGAGGCAAAAAACCAGAGAAAATGGTAAAATAACATAGTATAAGGAACCTCAATATGTCCCTCACCTAACTTCATCTAAGCTTTTTCTCAATTTCCTCACACCACTGAAACACATCCCAAACATTTCATTTTCCTCTAAATATTTTGCCACTTCTACCAGCTAAGGATTTGAGTATAATGAAGCCAAAACCCAGATTGAGATCTTTTTAATGAATTTAATTTTTGTGAATGTATTTTAATGTTTGATGGAGTATCTGCAATTAAAATCAAATTTAAATATTTCCAAGCAAATAATTGAGAATTATTTGGAAAAAGAAAATGACTTAAGAGTATCAATGCTAATGGGAATTTAAGGGGTGAGGCAAGATACATCTCTTCATTTCTTCTTACATTCTTAGTTTCATTGTTTCCGAGTTATACACCGCTCAAAGTCAAGGCGATACAATTTTGCAGGAAACTTCCCTGGCTAATGCCTCTGGGGTTGGTGTTTTTGCTCTGTTATTGTTTGGATGACAGGATGTACTCTTTCACTTACATGTGTCACTCATCTAGATTTTTAAAAATTTTTAATTGAATTTATTGGGGAGATATTGGTTAATAAAGTTATACAGTTTTCAAGTGTACAGTTCTATAATATATCATCTGTATATTGTAATGTGTACTCATCACCTAAGTCAAGTCTCCTTCTGTCACCATTTATCTCCCCTTTATCCTCTTCTACCTCCCCATTCACCCTTTCTTTCTGGTAATCACCAGACTGTTGTCTATGTCTATGAGATTTTTTTTCTTTTTTTCTTTTTTTCTTTTTTCTTTCTTTTTTTTTTTTTTTTTTTTTTTTTTTTTTTTTTTTTTTTTTTTTTTTTTTTTTTTTTTTTTTTTTTTTTTTTTTTTTTTTTTTTTTTTTTTTTTTTTGCTTAGTCCCTTCATTTTTCACCCAGCCTCTCAATCCTCTTCCCTCTAACGTCTAGGTTTTATACATTTTTTTTTCACACATACAAATGGCAAGAAGCAACTGAGACTAGAAGAACACACTCAAGGGTAGAACAGGCAGCTTATCCATTTGCCAGAACTGCTTAGGAAAAGCACTGGTTAATTTATACTTTAACCAGAAAAAGCACTGGTTAATTTGTACTTTCACCAGAATAGTTGCGAGGCAGGGTAGAAAAAATGTGTTTAATGGCATATTTTGTATGTGTGTCTGCCTCTGGTCCTGGCTTGAGTAAGGGAGAATGTGAGAGGGAAGCCAGGAGCCTTCTTTTATGCTAATATAATGCATGGTTTATGTATTCTTTCTATGTTTTATGCATATTCTTTATAAGAATTCACTGCACAGTGTTGGTACTAGCAGAGTATTTGCTTCTCAGCCTGTACGTTGCAGGGCTGATTGCTCTTATTTTCCATCTGTTGTGGACCAATGCTTTTATTTTAAAAATATAAAAAAAGAATTATCAGAAAAATGAATTATCAGAAAAATGAAATAAAACAGGAACATGTAAAATACAAGCTCCATTTCTATTATTATTAGTTCTTTTTTAAAAGTACATTTTATTGATTATGCTATTACAGTTGTCCCATTTTTTTCTCCCTTTTATCCCCTTCTGCCCTGCATACCCCCTCCCACCAGCATCCCCCCCCCTTAGTTCATCTCCATGGGTCATACATATAAGTTCTTTGGCTCCTCCATTTCTTATACTATTCTTAACCTCCCCCTGTCAATTTTGTACCTACTATTTATGCTTCTTATTCCCTGTACCTTTTACCCCACATTCCCCCCTCCCCATCCCTGCTGATGACCCTCCATGTGATCTCCAATTCTGTGATTCTGTTCTGTTCTGATTGTTTGCTTAGCTTGCTTTTGTCTTTGTTATTTTTAGGTTCAGTTGTTGATAGTTGTGGCTTTGTTGTCATTTTACTGTTTATAGTTTTGATCTTCTTTTTCTTAGATTAGTCCCTTTAACATTTTATATAATAAGCACTTGGTGATGATAGCTTTGCTGGTTAGACTAATCTTGGATGTAAGTCCTTGCCTTTCATGGCTTTGAATACTTCTTTCCAGCCCCTTCTTTCCTGTAAGGTTTCTTTGGAGAAGTCAGCTGATAGTCTTATGGGAACTCCTTTGTAGGTAATTGTCTCCTTTTCTCTTACTGCTTTTAATATTCTCTCCTTATCTTTTATCTTGGGTAACATAATTATGATGTACCTTGGTGTGTGCTTCCTTGGGTCCAACTCCTTTGGGGCTCTCTGAGCTTCCTGGACTTCCTGGAAGTCTGTTTCCTTTGCCAGATTGGGGAAGTTCCCCTTCATTATTTTTTCAAATGTGTTTTCAATTTCTTGCTCTTCCTCTTCTCATTCTGGCACCCCTATGATTTGGATGTTGGAACGTTTAAAGTTGTCGCAGAGGTTCCTAAGCCTCTCCTCATTTTTTTGAATTCCTGTTTATTCATTTTGTTATAGTTGAATGTTTATTTTTTCCTGCTGCTCCAAATCGTTGATTTTAGTCCTGGTTTCCTGCCCTTCATTCTTGGTTCCCTGTGTATTTTTCTTTATTTCACTTTGCATAGCCTTCACTTTTTCCTCTCTTTTGAATCCATACTCTACCATTTCTGTGAGCATCCTGATCCTGATTACCAGTGTTGTGAACTCTGCATCTGATAGGTTGGCTATCTTTTCTTTGCTTCATTCAGTTTTTGGAGTTTTGACCTGTTCTTTCATTTGGACCATATTTCTTTGTCTGGGAGCATCTGTTACATTGTAAGGGTTGGGGACTTAGGTATTTGCCAGGGTGAGGCAATCTGCTTAGCTGGGTTGTGGTGCTGTCTATGGGAGAGGGGTCTGAGAGGGAACAATGCTGCTCGTTCTGGCTCTCACCCCACTTTCAGTCACTTCACCCTCTACCCACAAGCTAATTGGGCCCTTCTGGTGCTGATTCCTGGGTGGATAGGCTTGTGTATATTCTAGGACCCTGTGGGTCTTTCCAATGAACTCTCCTATGAGGTTGGGAGTTTCTCCCACTGCCGCAACCCCCACAGGTTTTTACAGCCCGAGGTTTTGAGGCTTTCTTTTCTAGCACTGGAAACTTGGGTTGTGTGGTTGTCTCACTCCCCTGTTGTTCATCCCGGTTTATTTGCATGCAAATGTGGAACCACCAGCTGCTGTCTTGCCTGCCCAGTCCTCCAGCTGCCACCTTGCTGTGCATCCTCTCCACCCCTGGTGCCCGTCTCTGCCCCTCCTATCGGTCTGGATGAATGTCTCTTTAATTCCTTGGTTGTTGGACTTCCATACAGTTCGATTTTTCTGGCAGTTCTGGTTGTTTTTTGTTTTTAAATTTGTTGTTGTCCTTCTTTTGGTTGTACAAGGAGGCAACGTATATCTATCTATGCCTCCATCTTGTCTATAAGCCTTATTATTATTAGTTCTAATACACATATAACCAGTCCATCAAATTGCTGTACGTTTCTAAATGCTTACTATGTATTTTTGCCCTGCAACTCTTCTTAGACAGGTGACAAACATTTTGACATGTGGGCCTCTCTGCAGTATGGATTGGAGTTTTGACCCGTATTGCAAAAATGACAGTTATGATATTTAATTGCCAATATGACTTTGTCACTGACCATTAATTCCAGAACCCATCCAAAGAACTGGAGGGGGGTCCTATATGCTCCTTATTCTTGCCCAGCTTTACCTGGATTGCAAGATGATTCTAGTGTTCCTAGAAGAGGAATCAGGGTAACCAGAGAGTCAGAGTGACAGTGTGGGGTAGACAGCAATGATTGGGCCAGAAACTATTTTCCAAGAAGCATATAAGTATTTCAATATGCTAACAACCAGCATAATTATTACAGAGACCACACCAGTACCTATCAGTGGAAAATCCTCAGCACTTCTTATCTAACCTCTACAAACTGTGGAGAAAAGGGAGCCTATTGCTACCCCACTGTAAATGATAAGTCAATATTTGTTGAGTTAATGGATGACTGATTGAATGAGGTTTGTAGAAGGGACACTTTTCACTGAAAGTTTTTATTAAGCATGGTAATCCATGATAGTTCAGACTCTTATAGGATGTGTATATATGTCAACATAAAGGTGTGCAGATCTTCCTTTCTAATCAGATATAAGATGACATCTATCAGATGTAAAAGCACGAAAAGGAAAATGAATTGTTCTTGAACCCATGTCCATGTCAGAGAATTGTTAGAGTACATTTACCTTGTGCTGCACATGGTACTTTTCTCTTTACTGATGTAATCCTGTTTACATGTGTGCAGCTCTAAAAATTTGGCTTCCTTCTCTTAAGCAGAAATGTAAATTATGAAAAATCAAGTTTACTTTCAATCAAGGCCTATTCTAAAATAACTTATTTTTAAAACTTTATTTTAACATGTTCTAGATGATTACTTTTCTTTATCCAAGGGCAATCACCAAGGTAGACATGGAATATTAACCAATGAAAATGGATCCAAGATACATATGGACCCTGAAATTTATGCATGTGCAGTCTAGAATGACTTTGACAAGTTCATGCCTAAGCATGACACAAAGAACAGGGGCAAACGAGTATAAGGCTAAGCGCCCATGAGAGATAAATTTTATACTGCAGTTACCACAATTTGTCATGTTCTCTCTCAAGTTTAGGCTTATGCATAAAATTCACTCTCACCTCCTACCCTTACCCTCCATGGAGAAGGGATACAAAAGCATTTTTCAGATCTCTGCTTATATAGCACTTTTTTCAGGATCACCTTGAGGGACAGCACCACTACTCAGGTTCAGTTGCATGTCCCTTTCTTGAGCCTTCTGAGCCTCCTATAATTATCTGTCAAAAGGCTTAAAACATTTTGACATTGGCTCTTTTCTTCTGGCCTCTTCCTTAGTATTAGCTCTATGCCTGGCATATAACGGCTCAAGAAATATACTGACTCATAAAATAAATGATAGATTATGGATCTATTATTAATGAACCTTCAGAAGCCCTGTGGCCTTATTTTAACTTTCTAGAAAACACTGTCTGCCCCTACTCTTGCTTAGCACAGCTGTGAATAGAGCATGACATCATATTTTGGAAGAAAAAATGATTCTGTGAAGGATTCATGCATTCTGGTGGAATTCCACATGTAATTTTTTTAAGGATACAAGAACTAATCTTTCTACACACATATTTTCTACCCCACATTCCTGACCTTTCTGTCTTTATTAGGGGGGAAAAATCCATCCTTCTTTTGATATATTTAATGGGATTTGTCAAGTCTTTGGTGCAGACATGTTTTATTTCTTGAGTAATGAAATACTTCCGTTTGTGGTAGGGCATCTTGTCCTGCCCCAAATGAGATATGCCAAGCCAAACACAAATTGGAATCCAAACATTATGTCTGTGCGTTTGTCAGTTGTGTGATCTATTTCCCAAACCCAAATGCAGTGCAATAGCATATTTTACTATTTGTGAACTTTACCTTCTGTTAATATGATTGAAGCCACTGGAAATGGAAATTGTCAGGGCAATTTAACAACGGAGCCCTGTAAAACTTATTATAGTCAGGTAGTAAAAATCAGTTTAGAAGGCATATTCTTCAAACCTGAGTTTTATTTGGTAAAACATGTTGGTGCCTGACCTTTTTAGAAACATACCAAAAAGGAGTCATTTAGAGGTCCCTCTCTTAAATTATAAACAGCAGCCTGATTAAATTCGGCTGTGTTTTGCTCACAGTATATGACAAAATGCATAAGTACCCCAAACAGACAGCTAAATGACTAGCCATTTGGATGAGTTTGATGTGTATTTTCTGAAATAGCATACTCTACAAAGTAGTAAAAAGTCAATCTTATATACCAGAAGAACCTAAGTATTGATAAATTAAAGAATCTTCACAAGTATGTGATTAAAGTTGATCTTTCAGTGCCTAGAACTGGATGCAGGAGCTCTACCCTCATAGACAACTTTTAAATTTCTACAGTTCAGGCCTCAGGGTAGAAAACCAGAAGTGTCGCACATAATACATGGGGCACATATTTTCAATGTAAAAATATGAAAAGTTCTGAAGAGTATGAAATAGAAATTAAACCCCCACCCCTCACCCATCTCCAGAGGTGATCGCTGTTGCCCCATATATTCATCCAGACATTTTCTGTGTGTATCCAAGCACAGGTACATGCTCTCCAGTGTTCACACCTGAGAGATAATACAGCTACAGGTTACGAGTGCAAGGTCTGAAGTCTAATTCCTGGGTCTCACCTACCAACTGTGTGAAGTAAACATGTCACTGACCCTCTTTTTCTTGACATCTCAGTTTCCTTGTCATAGGATTGCTGTGTGGATTAACTGACACTTGAAGCTTAAAAGAGCATTCATCTTATTGAAGAATCATTCAAAACAAACTATTGATTATCCACGTAAATCAAAAGGATGAACATCTATGTAGGCAAATAGTTAGGTGCATATATATTTTTTCATATTTATTCAACCTAGACCTGTAGAAACTGGTCTGCAGCTTGTTGTTTGACATATACTTATATCTTGGATGCATTGTTATATTAGTATAGTTGGTAAAGGCTTGTTTATAATCACTATGTACATAGCATTCTGATTTATGGACATACAACACCTTAATTTATGACTCCTCTATTCATGGATATTCCGTGTTTTTCCAATCTTGTGCTATAAAAATGTTGTAATAGCATCTTTGGTTGTATATTTTTGTGGTCTTATAAAACTATGTCTAGAGGATAAATGCATAGAATTGGTCCAAAGGCATATGCATTTAAAATATTAGTAGTTACTGACAAGTATGCTACAAAAATTTTGCCAAGTTTTTTTTCTACCAGCAAAACAAAGAAGTTGTCTTGTAAGGGAGCTATTTAAAAGACTCTTTTAGAGCCCATCTTTAGAAAAAAAAAAAAGAGAGGCACAGGATAGAAGGAGCTACATGGAGTTTACAAACTTGGTATAATGGGTAGCATGTGATTGCTTTTGCTTTTTTAACCACTTATCACTTTTTTAAAGCAAAGGTAGACTGAAGATTATATTTCAAACATACAATTTCATTGATATCTAAAAGAAATATTGCAAACAACCACTTTTGTGACTGTGATATATTATTTTAAAATCGTGCAGTAAAGTGATGGATTAGTTTTATAGCACAATTATTGTAATTAATTTTTAAGGACATAAAATTGGAAATTTGACTTAAGTCAATTCTGCATTCTCCTCCCTTTGTCTTGTATTAATAGCGCCATGGCCAGCTTCATGGCTCTGCGACCTGTATAACCGCATGGGGCCCCAGGCTTAGTAGGATGGGAATCCATGATCAATAGTCTTTTGCCTCCATCTTGAACTTCCTAATAGTTTTTGAAAAAGGGCCCCCTTATATTTATATTTTAGTGGGTCCCACAGTTATATAGCCTGTCCTGCTTAGCAATAATTAATGTTTTTCACATTTCTATACGTATTTTTTTAACTTCTTTTTTTAACAGTTGTCTCCATTTCTGCCCCACCCCACGAATCCCCCCAGCTCTATCCACCCTCACCTCCCACCCTCAATCCTACCCACCTTTGGCTTTATCCATGTGTCCTTTATACATTTCCTCGCTCACTTGAAACCTTCAGTATGTTCAGTTGATTGCTTGTCTGTTGGGAAATGCCCATGGCTGTGTTCATGCCTTACTTCTGCAAAGATGGCATCATTCAGATGTTTATACAGAATATCAGCCAACTGTTTGATGCAGACCTCTGAAAAAATAGTTATGTGAGACTTTGATATAAGTATGTTTCAAAGGGATCTTATTTTATGAACAATAAAAATGCCTGGCATTTATATAGAGGGATACTCTACAAAGCTGTGTGGAATATCACTATACACAGACAAAATTATTTTCCCTCCTAAAATGTTAGGCCAAATTGGACATTGCTCATTTTGTGCTTATGATGCATGTACTTTAACAACCTAGTTGTCCAATAATCCCAATGTAAAAACAAAACTAAAGCTTAGGAAAGTTTAATGATTGTGCCCAATGACATTGCACATTAGTAACTGACCTTGAACTTGAACTGAGTCAGCTTTACCACCTTCTCCTCCTTCTCTAGTCCCAATTTCCCTTCCACATTTTGGTGAATGGTTCCAATTGGAGGTAACTTCCATCATAATATTTTATGACTGAATTCACCTACCTGAAATAGAAATAAAAAGCAATTAAATGCAGAATTTCCAAACAGTTGCAGAAATTGAGAGCTGCCCAGATCCTGGAAGTAGACTACTTGCCTTCAAAGCCTGAAACCTGTGACCTTGAGCCCTATGAGCTGGGGTTTCTCGATTATAAATTAGAAGAATAATAATATTAAATCTATATCATAGAATTTAATATTAAATATTAGATGATTAGTAAGGCATCTGGACCATGGACACATACACACACACAAAGACTAAAATAGCCAAAACAGAAATGTTTCACGTATATGACTTTTCACACAGGTCATTGATACAGAAGGACAAGATGTATTTTAAATCAAATTTTATGTTTTTAATTATACCTGATAAGTCTACAGTAAGCAGAAATGAAGACATTCACTAAATTATAAATTTCTGTTTTTTTCATGATGTGTACAGAGTATGCCTCTATTTAGATTAAGAATATTCAAATATTATAAAATAGACCATTGAAGTAGCTTTAAATTAACATATTTGATTGATATTTTTAGTGTATATGTAAAATATAAATTCCCTCCACCAAATATTATGTGGATGAACAGAATTTCTTTCAGCTCATATGACTCTGAATTGCTGGACAAAGAAAGTATGTTTTGGAGTTGCAGAATTGTCTTTAGAGTGCTTTTTTTATTACAGCAAAATACATTATAGGTCATTTATTCAAGAATATGTATAATTGAGAAAATTTAATCCAAGAGTGATTGCACATGTGTAATATTGGATCACACATGAAGGTAATGACAATGCTTTTATTCAAAAACCAAGGCATTATCATAAATTAGGTATGTGGACTACATGTGACACATTGTCATCTTTAGCAGTAAACATAGAGTTGTGTCATTCTGAATTCTGTTTCCTGAGTGACCCAGAAATAGTCAACAAGAAATGGCAAACTCATGAGAACTAAAATCAATTTTTACCATCTTTTACCAATTTCTCAAACAAATGAAGGTCTGTCATTTGTCTTTACTTTGGGCTTGTTTTAATTGGAAAAGATATACAATGATGGGAGGAAACAATTTTTTAAATGGACAAAGAAATCATTGCTTTGGGGATTTTTAAATTTAGGGGTTTGGGGAAATTAAGTCACTTCAGCTGAGGGAAGGGAAGGTGGGGCCATTTAGAAGCTGTGGTTCCTTGCTCAGAAATCATGAGACATGGAGACAGTGCAAGGAGAACATAAAAAGTGGGTAAGGGAGGGAAGTATAAAAAAACTGAGTCAGTTCTCCGCCAGTTTTCTTTTTCAGGTCTACTTTATTGAGGTATAATTTATGTACGACAAACTGTCTTTATTGAAAAGGTGCAGATCAATGTGTTTTGACAGGTGTCTGCCACTGTGAGACCACCACCACAGTCAAGGCACAGCCACTTCGCTCAGTCTAAGGCATGTCATGTGCTCATCTACAGCCGATCCCCCTCCCTGATGTGCTGCAGCTGCAGATTAGGTTGAGCCTTGCAGCCTAATGATATCTTTTTCCATATCCCAAAATAAGCATATCTGCTTCCCTAGAGATTTTTTGTAATTGTTACAGTTGCTATCTTCCTGGGGAAATAAATAGAATACATTTATAGTTCATTGGCCAACTTTATTTAATAAGTAGAAACAATTGTGTAAAAGAAACAATATTTAAAATTTAGGATGTGCAATAGTAAAGCAAAAAACAAAAACAAAACCCCCAAAACCTAAGTCTATTCAAAATCCAAGCTATCAATATATGGGGGAAAGATACAGGTGAAGAAGTCCCCGGAAGATTAATTTTTAAAAATGTAACTCCTGGATTCCTTCCTTTATGTCTGGAGGAAAAGTCATTTTCCCCCTCTCTGAAATGCATGGTGGGGGTAGGAGAAAGGAGGCGGGGATCACTGCATAAACGAAAAGATGGAGAGATGGCTGAACGACAGAAGGTAAGAAGGCAGGAGAGACCACATCAGGGTCCCTCGCTGTTAATAATTCTGAAAGTTGATGGGCTGACAGAAAAAGAACATTCCTGTAAAACTACAATTCTGCAAATAATACAGGCTTAATGTTGGGGGGACCAAGATTTTAATGCCAGCTCCAACGCTAGTGTATGTTATGGTCCATCCCTCAATCTTGTTGAACTTCATTTTGGTGCTTTGTAGAATGAGGATGACATTGTCAACATTGCAGAGTTGGTTTAATAGCTAAATAAGATCACGCATGTTAAGAGGCTAGTACAAGAAGTTAAACACACACACATAAACACATATGCTATGATTTCATTCATATAAAATTCAAAAACCACTAAAACAGGTAAGGAGTACAGGGGCTTCTGGGTTACTGATAAGCTCTATTGTCTTATCTAGGGGTCGTTTTACAAGTGTGAGTGTGGGTATGTGTGTGTATATATACATATCACTTAAATAATGCAAACCACTTTTTATGTTAGAAAAGGGAGAACATATTTGTATTTTCTTGTATCATACTGTCAAACCACCTTATAAGGTTTTGGTTTTTTGGTTTTTTTGTAAATATACTGGTTACCTGTTTTTGGTTGATGGACAGAACACAGGGGTGGGACGCTTTTCAAAGAACACCTCTTTATACACTTTAATTTGTGAAGTATATTAATGGATTAACTATTTAGTAAATTAAATACATTTTTAAAACTAGCACAGAGCCCAGCCCAAGTTCCTCCACCCTGTCATTTCTTGATAGGCCAGGTCCTTTGTGATTAGGGATTGGGTGATGGCATAATAATGAGCCATTCAAGATCCTCTCATCCTAAAAACCAATTTTCAGACAGAAAATAAAGACTTCTTTTCCTGTGATTCAAAACATTACCAAAAATACTTCGGTGTCTAAGGATTTCTGTTATGAATGTCAGATAACAGGCATTTTTAAATACCACAATAATTTTAGCAACTACCTACCATTGTAGTTGTAGCAAGCAGCTGGGTGCTGCTTTAATTTGCTTTCTTTCCCTTCGATCCCAGCAAGAACATGACAACATCACACACACACAAATAACAAGATATCGTTTCTGCTAGAAGAAGTGGTGATTATTTCCAGACCCAAACAAAATTAGGGACGGAAAGGAAAGGAAGAGAACACATTCCCTCCCCCCCCCACTTTATTTTTATATATTTATTTTTTATACAGAGGGGAGGGGAGGGAGAAAGACAGGGAGAGAAATATCAGTGTATGGTCGCCTCTCACACGCCCCCTACTGGGGACACGGCCTGCAGCCCAGGCATGTGCCCTGACTGGGAATCGAACTGGCGACACTTTGGTTCTCGGACCAGCGCTCAATCCACTGAGCCACACCCGCCACAGCTAGGGAACACAGTTTTGAAGATCTTATTATAAAATATGTGGGAAAGCCTGTGAGAAGGAAAATACACATGTACATAAAATTGTACTGAGAAAATAATAGGGAAGTAAACATCTGATAACACAGTTTTCAGGGAGAAAACTGCTACAAAAAAATTGTGATTTACTTATTAGAATTAAGGATAGTTGTAAATGGCTTAAATTCAAAACCATAGACCTCATATTGTTGCTCTTTGGTGAGGACCATGTTGTCTATTTCATTTGTGCCTCTGGTAGTAGAATGGATAGGGGTGTGTAGCTGGGAGGTCTTTATGAAGACCATATGCGCAGTGGAAGTAGAGAAAGCAGTGGACAGAGAAGGAATCTGCCTTTGCTGACCTTGGTCCAGGCTCTTATTACCGCAGGCCTCAGAGTACCCATATTACAAATAAGAGTATTATTTTAATTAACTTCTGTTAGTAATAGAATACAACTCACTTGATTCAGTTGAACACTCCAAAATTTTTTCACTGAAGGACTTGTTAATGGGAAATTTTGTTCCTGGACTATAAGCAAAGTTTAATTTCTGATACCACCTATAACAAAGCCCTTTGGCGAGAATCCAATTTATATCCAACTTACATTAAATTGGTAAATGTAGTATGTTCTGATATAGTGAAGTATTTTGAACATGAAGGTATTTATTCTTGCCTTCTTAAGTATTATCTGTTGAATGTTTTAATCTCTCAAGAAACTGTGGTACATTGAATTGTATTTACTAAAGGTCCACGAATCTTTGATCTTAAGAAATGAAAATTGGGGATAGAAAAATAAATTTCCAAATGCTTTGAACCCTGGGAAAAATTTAGTGTAACTTAAAATAAAGGCGGATAAGGGCGAGGAGAGATTTAACAGTTCCCAAAGACAAATGGAAAAATTTGATGATTCCCTGTTGGCAAGAGTGAATTTAATAACTTTTTGTCTCCTAAATTGGACTCTTTAATAGCTAGATTTGCATGTCATCATTCTTATTTTTATTGACATCCATGTATGCCCATGACTAAGAATTCTAAGGAATTAAAGCAAATTTTTAATGTGCTCCAAGTTACATAGTTCATTTGATTCTATATTTTCCAATGATTTTTTAAATGATTTTAAAATAAATCTTTACTTCCACTACTGATGATTTTTCTTTAATTCAAGTTTATGGCTTCTACCTCACTTTCCACTGTGGCAGGTAACAGATACCAGTCACCTTAAGTCAGAGCTGAAAGTATTTTAGAGGCTATAATTAGCATAAAGCTCCTGTGACAAAGCTCTTCATTCTTTAACTTAGGTAGACTTAAATGCTTTTCAAATCAATTAACACAAAAAATCTATAAGTGTATTATGTTTGTATACTTAATTTCCATATCTGCATTTAAAACACAGTGTGGCTTAATTAAATTTTTATTTTCGACAAGCTTCTAAGTTAACTTCAGCCTTCTTTAAAGGGCTTTTATTCAGGGGTAAGGAGGTGCCTATTCGACTTTTTTTCTTAGAGATTGTTGTTAACAAATTACCCTCGGAATCAGTCCCTGGCTATTTTGAATTGCCTTTTTTCAGTAATCTGTAAGTAACTGGTTACCCTTTTTATGAAGGTCATCATTTTAGAGAATTATATTGGGTGGCTTTATTAATAATCGTGATATTCTGATGATCCAATCATTGTATTAGTTTTTAATGGTGATAAAACACACGTATCAATTATTTTAATGTCTGACAGTTTTAGAAATCTAGTAACGAATATTTTCAATGTACAACATGCCCCTCAGACATGCACAGTGGGCCCAGTGGACCCCGTTTGGGGTTGCTGGAAAAAGCTGGTCCCTCTGTGAGAATTCAGCCAACACTGTCCCTGAAATTCTGATTCTTGTCTTCATAAATCTTCTGCGATTATTTATTTATGTCTCCTTGCTCCAAATGCCTGCTTCTTCACGCTTCTACTAGGTGAATGAGAACATACTAATTCTCTTATTAAATGCAACTGATATAGGAAAGAGTGGAGTAGAGCTTGAAACTCTTACCCACTATAAAAACACATGAAAAGCCAGAATGGAAACTTAAGTCTGTAGCCATTCATGCAGTCACAAATGTCGAGCTTTAAAAAATTGGAGTAGTATTCATTTCAGAAGGACGGTCTGTGTTTAGTGAGCAGGTAAGCTTGGCACGTGGGGCTCCTTACGTCAGGAACTCTAAATTAATTTTGATGGTCTTTCTGTCATTAATAAAGCAATAAATACAAAAGGTAGAGGTTGTGTCAATAGAGAGCTTATAGTATTTTGTATGACACTCTTCAGTAAGGGACTAAACTTTTGCCTTGATTAACTGGAAAGGACAAATTATAACCTATTAGAAAAGTCTCCTGGCAACTTAATGTCAAGCTCTGGAATAAAAATAATGTTTTGTTTGGCCAAGATTAAGGTTGTCTGGTTCA
This sequence comes from Mormoops blainvillei, assembly GCA_004026545.1. Classification (NCBI taxonomy): domain Eukaryota; kingdom Metazoa; phylum Chordata; class Mammalia; order Chiroptera; family Mormoopidae; genus Mormoops; species Mormoops blainvillei. The sequence goes on from PVJD01001039.1 coordinate 113,606, forward strand.
GGCATTCTACTTCCTTGTGGCAGTAGAAAGTAAGCACTGTGCCATTTTTTTTAATACAGGAAGAAAAATTGTTCAGATAACAGAGAAAATCCTGACTGAAAAGACATCACATACCTGTGAAAAATAGAGAGCACACTGTACGGAATTAGCTCCAATTGTGAAGCTAGGATGCCCAGTCTAGACTCGGCTTTGACATCGTAAAACCTATATACATTTTTAGAGCATCTATTTTGTACCAGGTACTTGTGCAAGGTTCTCTCTCTCTCTTAATTCTAGACATCAGTATTAGCCATTCTAGCCCATTGGAGATACAATTTGAGGATGAGTGCTGCAGTCTGGATATTGTCTCACATCCCATTATGTTTCAGTGTCCAGTGCTGTGGCGAAGATCAAGGGCTATTTAGGTTTCTAAGGGGGAAATGTGTGGAAGCCATGACTTACTCCCAAGGAGAGACCCCACTTCTGCATGAAACTGGGACCACTGTTGTTTATATGAGCATTGGTCCTGTTTGGCAGACACCTTATATGCCTGGGTAGAAATCCAAGAGCTTCAGTCAGAAACTGAACAAAACCTGGAAGCAGCCCTTGTTTCGGAGGGATGGTGGGGGAATATTTTATGAGAGGAAACTCCCAGTATTGCTCACTGTAGTTGGTTAATTAATGCTCACTAGCAAAATGAAATGGAGGGGCCGCCTCAGCTGTTTTATGTCTGTGTTTTTGTCAAAGCAACAATAAAAAACATGGGCTGAAGTCCACAGTTAATGCCGATGCAATTGGAACATTTCCCTCTGGAGAAAGGGAGGGATAGAGGTTTTCTTCACATGGAACTGAGTACGTCAGTGATTTTCTTCTCAGGCTAGTTTCTCCACCCACCTCAGTGGGAGTGAGCTTGACAGAGGCTGGGTGGTGTCCCCAGGGAGCCGGGTGTTCCCATATACCCCAACCATCAGAGAGTACCAAGAGCTTAAACAAGGGCACTAGCATCTTTCCCTAAACCAGCTGTATTCAAAGGATATAAAGGGCCTGATTAATGTATTTCATCTAGTTTAATACAAATCATTACTTCATCTTCCACGAGGAAAGAGAAAGTATCACCTTTTAAGATGACAACACTATCTTATAACAAACTATTTTCATATAGCTCTTTTCCTTTTAAAGATTTTATTTATTTTATTTTTAGACAGAAGGGAAGGAAAGGAGAAAGAGAGGGAGAGAAACATCAATGTGTGGTTGCCTCTCACACACCCCCTACTGGGGACCTGGCCCCCAACCCAGGCACGTACCCTGACTGGGGAATCCAGCCGGCGACCCTTTGGTTCACAGGTCGGTGCTCAATCCACCGAGCTACGCCAGCCAGGGCTCATATAGCTCTTTCAGGCTTCTTTAAGCATATACATATTTTTTAAAAATCATTCCTGTGCATTCATAAAAAGGAAAATATAAGTAAATCACATTACCTAAGGGATTCTGAACAGATTTTCACAATCAGAATCTGATTCTGAATAACTTTATGAGTGAGAACTGTCGTAGTCCATGTTTTGTTTTCCCTGCACATTATGCTCCCGTAAGCCGTCAAGGACATTGCTGACATAGCATTGCTTAGAAGGGCGCTCTGCGAATGTCCCAGGTTTTCTTCCAAGTCAGCCACCCTGGTTGTTTTGAGGTTCATGTGTAGGCAATGATGATTGCATCCTAATTGTACCTGGTTGACAGCTGCTTTAAGAAGCATCCTAATTTCAGAGCTATGAAAATGTGGGAAAAAAACGTTCATTTTAGAATTGATGAAATAATTCACACCTTAATGATGAGAATGATCTGCTACTTTAAAGGCTTGAAAAATTCACAGTAGAAAGTACATAGATTTCAGTGCCAGACAGAGCTGAGTTCATATTTCTCTATCTACTAGCTATTTTAATGAGGGAAATTATTTAACTCCTCTGAGTTTCAGTCTCATCTATAAAACTTGTCTTAAAGCATTATTGGGGATAATAAATATAAATAAAACTTTCCCTAAGCAGTCGTATAAAAATGTATTCTCTTCTTTTTGTGATGTAAGAGCTCAGTTTAAACTAGTGTCTCCTCTGTATTTGAACTTTTGTACGTGATGTTTCCAGATGGAGACTGCTAAAATCAGTCAAGTTGTTAAGCCTCAATAGTGGATTATTTTTGAAGATGATGGGCACAGCCATATATCTTCGTTTTTAATATATGCAGTTTATCTAACATAACCCATCCATGGCTGTGTTGTCAACTTTAGTTATTCCTTCTATCAAGGATTTGAATTTGGGCTAAGGTCAAATGGTAAATAAGCAATAGGTCAAAGAATTGATTTTATTCTTTTTCCTATATCGCTTTTCAGCCCAACTTTTAAACAAATGTTAACTCTGAGACTATATCATGGCCTAAAATACGGTTGACGGGCTCAGGCTGTCTACCATATTTCAGACTAATATGTGTCTTCTAGTGCAAACACTGATTTGAATTTGAAAATTCAAATCAAAGTATTAACATTATCGCTCCTGGAATTAATTATGTATTAAATTCATAGCAGGTCATAGGAAATCATCAGTTTCTCATTTTCTGAAACAGAAAAAGATAGGAAGACAGAAAATGAAAGCAGTCTATGGACTCCCCCAGAAGGTGGCTGAAACTTGGAAGCCACTGGCTTCAGTTTTTCACATTTTCTTTTAGGTTTCTGTCGTGTCTTCATGTCGTTAACTCAGTTGGAAAAATATCTCATTCCCCATAAGCAAGAAACAGCGCAAGTCCCCTTTACAGAATGTGAAGTCGGACTTTTTTTAAGTGCTGTTTTGTTTTTGTTTTTCCTTTCTTTAGGAAGAACAAAGAGAAACTGGTAAATGTCATTGTTAAAGCCACTAATAGCTACTGTTCAAGTTGAGGGACTTTTGGAGAAATACACTTTATCATCGTTGATTCACATGCATTTTACTGAGTTATAAATTTTTGTTATTCCAAAAACAGACAATGAGCAGCCTGAAAGCAAGTCTTGGGTACGAATTCACTGTCAGCTTCCCCCAGAGCCTAATACAATGCTTACCGTGCACAGGGCATTCAGTAAATCCTTATTGGCTGTCATGAAAATTAGTGAAAAAAAGGAAGAGAAGTGAACTTAGGTATTCAGAGATAATTCTTGAATTCTTTCTGAATCATTCTAATTGGGTAGAACAACTGGCCTACTCATAAATACCATCGCCTGCACGTATACTTAGAAATATGATTCTTGGACCCCACTCCAGACCCACTGAATCCACAATTTAAGGTCAAGATTGGAAATCTATACTTATAATGGTCAATATTGATGATTCTTATGCTCAGGCAAAATTTTTAAAAATACTGGGGGACAATAGTACTTTTACAAATGGGTAATTTGATAAAACAAGTAATGATTTATTTCAGACTACTTAGCAATTGGATATTAAAATGAGATACTGGGTAATAAAATGATTGGAGAGGAAATATTCTTGTTTGAAGCTTGGTATACAAACCATCATTTTACTCTTCTTCCAGAGCCTTCTGTCACCTCCCACTGGGCAACAGAAAAAACATTTAATTTTATTGTTATCTCAGGACCTGATATTCTCCAGTGCTCAGGACACTGTGCAGTTTTTAAAGGCATTAAGTTGGTATTGATTCAGAGTAGAAATGACTCAGAAAGTAAACTTTTGTGTCAATACTGATTGCACTATACCTATTACCGTAAAGAAAATAAATAATAAGAAATTATTTTTAAATAATATAAATATATATGATTGTATAAAATGAGAACATTTCTTTTTTATGTTTTATTACTTCTGAAAGGATAAGTATTCATTATATAAGTAGTAGAGATTTAATTCAGGGATTATATTCTGGGCTGGAAACTGCAAAAATTACATTTGGTATAAATTAATTTTAAGGGTTTTTTTTTTTTTTGAGGGTTTCTTAAGGCTCTACTTTTAACAGCTTTCCATTGCAGTATGATAAACAGATGCATGGTAACTTTGCCAAGCTCTATTTATACACATTCTCTGTCTCCAGACATATGAAATTTTGATCCCATCATTTCATTTCTAATTGGTTCTTTTTGTTATTATTAGGGTCTGTATCAGATAAATCATTATAAATAATAAACATTATTGAGTGACCTGATAGCTCAATCACAGAGTATATAAGAGGTTCAATTTCCCATGTAAGATTTTAACATTTGTATAAATGTAAGTAGAGATTTTTTTCAATAGTTTTAGAATGTTATTACTTTCCTTCACTAAGGCATGTTGTTATACCATAGATCAAATACCAGAATCCCACTAGAACAAGAGCTCACCATAACCAAAATAATCACACATGCCCTGTATCACTAGTGGCTTATTGATTCATTTATAATGAGATTTGTATGCAATGAATAGCTCAGTCTAAGCGTGTTTTTTTTTCTAGTCCTTGTAAATCACTATCCCTCTGAAAACCTATTTTGTTCTGTTGCAGAACACTTTTCACTTGCTAATGATCTGTGCAAATTAAACAGTAAAGGGGAGGGGAGGCAAGGTTAACTTTTCAAAACTTCTTTGCTCTGGTGAAAGATAGCCAAAAAGCAATTATGCCCTGATCTTCCTCCCTCCCCAACACTGACATTCCCACTGCCTACCCCAGGAGAACTTCCCAGCCTCGGAGAGAACAACAGATACACACACACCCATGCACATGCGACCCAGAAAAACAAATGGGTGGGAAGGAATGTCTGTTCACACCTCCGTGCAAAGCAATAACAATTTGACCAGATGCGGTCTGTACCCTGTACAGACTGGTATCTACTCTGTTTCTCCGTTGAGCCAATTCACTTCAGAGCCTGGGCCTGTGTTTTGATGAGATTTCACCCAATATAATTCCTGCCCTGTATCACTAGAGGAGTGAAAGTCCACATCAACCAGACTTTGTATAGATGTGGCACTGCAGATTCAAGGAGTTAGTATCCTTCCCAGGACTACAGATCATTTAAATGCTCAGTATGACAAATAAGAAACTTGGTTTTTATGGAATTACCTTTGTTCTGCATTAAATTTCTTGTTTCTTTGCCAAGTTCCTTAAATATCTTGGTAAGAGAAGACACTAAGAGAAATAGGAAAGGATTTAGTATCTGTGACTGAATGTGCTCATAGTTATTTGTGATTTATCAATTGGTAATGATAAGTTGTTTTTTTATAATTGCCATACTGGAAAGTTTTCAAATTCTATCTTTCATTTCAAAACCGAATGCTGCTAAACAGTTGGGTACTTGAGTATCTTGGGTTTGGGAGTTTTGTCCTTCCCTTATTTACTGTGGTGAGTGTTTTTGATGACAATTATGAGAGAATCTTGTGGTGGCTTTGAAAATGCTTACTGTTGTAAATAGCATTTTGCTATCCAAAAGCCAGGAAAAATGACTTAAGGGGGTCTTTGGGCATTTCAAAGACATTGAAAGCTAACTGCTCTGAAATGTGATTGATGAAGGTATAAAACTTAAAATGCAAAGAAAGGACCTCTTTGTGCATGCGTCCCAATGTTGAATTTAAGAGTTTTTCTCTGGACAAGACAAGAGCAAGGCCACGCGTATGCCCCTTCTGTTGGTTTCCCTACACCTTGTAGAGTTTCTGATGACACTTTTTATTTTTCTTTTAAATAACTGGCATCTCTGTTTGCATTTTTATTCCAGTGAGATTTACTGTGTGCTAAAAGCAATTTTATACAGATTTCCAAGCAAATCTTGAACTGTATTTCTATAAATCACACCTAGAATGTTCCAGGGAAATAAGCCATAGGTTTTTGCAGTACTCATCCCATTGAACCATGATCTTGGCCTCTGCTTCTTTTCTCAAATTCAAAGTATCCATTTACCCATAGCTCTTGTTTTTGTCATTTGGGCCACTATAAAAAGCTAACTGACTGGGTAGCTTATAAACAATAGACATATGTTTCTTACAGTTCTGGAGGCTGGGAATTACACGTTGAAGGTACCAGCATGGTCACATTCTGGTGAGGATTTTCTTTGTGGTTCATAGTCAGTGACTTCTCACGGCATCTTCACAAGGAGGAAGCAGCTAAGGGCCTTGGGGGACCGCTTTCATAGGGACACTGATCCCATTCATGAAGGCTTCACCCTCCCCACCTAAAGACCCCATGTCTTCACACCATCACATTGGGATTATGATTTCAGCATAGGGATTTGGGGCACGGGTACAAACATTCAGACCATACTTTCATCCCCATATATCCGATAGTCAGATAAAAATGATAACTTCTGTATGGCTGTCTGAGTGAGTATGGGGACATTCAAGATGGAAGAAGTAAGAGCCAGCTTTCTGCTTGAAACTTACAGCCAAATACAGACAAACACCTTGATTCCAACTCTCTACTTACCCTACAGATCCCATTCCTGAGGGAGTTATTTGTACTAGAGGGAAAATACAGTGGGGCAACAGCAGAACAATAAACGGAGGGGGCATAAGGCATTATATCTTCACAGTGCCTCTAGATAATAGAATTCAGATGGTCGTGTTCTTGTAGTTCATTCAATTTAAACTGTACACTCTGCTCTACACTTTTTTTTCCTCACCCCATGACATGGTTAGAGAGAAGGGAGGGAGAGACAGGGAGAGAAACAGTGACATGAGAGGGAACCCTTGTTCAGTATTAGAATCATGAGGTGGGAGAAGAATGTGGCATACAAATTATTTTCACTTAATACAGTATTACTGTTTCCTTTTCTTATATTTTGGAATTTAGAACTAAAATTAGTACTAAATCCAAGTTTACTACTATCTTGGGCATCTCTATACCATCTCGTGATTTCTGCTCAATGTTGTAAACCACCAAAGGGTGTACTTTTTGGTTTCCAAAATCCTTTTTCTTGGACATTTACTAGCTTGACCAATGGAGAAACCTGGTCTGACCTGAAAGCTGCCTTGAGCCATATTACCCCGGCCTAGACTGCCAACAGAGGGAGAATTCTTTATCTTCTCCAGCTCTCAGTGGGCAGAGTGAGAGATGAATCTGCACGTTAATACCCAAATTCCTGTGACACTGCTGTCATCAGACCAAAAATTCCAGCTTGTGCTTTTGACCAGTTTCCTGGCTGGACTGTGATTGGACACAATGGTTTCTGATATCCATTTCATATTTTATCTGCTGAATATCAGTATCTCTGCATGTCGAAAGACTCTTTTAAATTATCCCCTCAATAATCTCATTTTGTTTCCAAAGAGCATTGGGTAACATAGAGACAACTCACCTGCTAATATCTCATGAAGAAATTGCATAGCAGTGTTTTAATACCTGCAGTATTAATTGTTGCCTCTTACAACAGCTCCCGTTTCCCACAGTGGTGACAGACTTGATACTGTATTCTTTATTGACCTTTTTTTTTGGTATATTTTATTGAGTATGCTGTTACAGTTGTCCCATTCCCCCCCCCCTTTTATTCCCTCCGCCCTGCACCCCATCCCCTCATCTCCACGCCTCAGTCCATGTCCATGGGCTGTACAAACCAGTTCTTTGGCTTCTTAATTTCCCACACTACTCCCAGCCTCCCCCATCCACTTTTTTGGGGAGGAGGGGTCAACATTTTCTCACCACCACTTTCCCCAGCCCCACCCCTCCCTACCTCCCACCCTCAATCCTTCCATTTGGTTTTGTTGGTGGGTCCTTTATGCATGTCCCTCAATGACACTTCCCCTCCCTTTCCCCTGACATTCCCCTCCCTTGTCTCCTCTGGTTACTGTCAGTTTGTTTTTTATTTCAGTGTTGCTGGTTATATTTTGCTTGCTTGCTTATTTTGTTGACTAGGTTCCACTTATAGGTGAGATCATATGGTATCTGTCTTTCACTGCCTGGCTTATTTCACTTAGCATAATGCTCTCCAGTTCCACCCACGCTGTCACGAAGAGTAGTAGATCCTTCTTCCTTTCTGCTGTGTAGCATTCCATTGTGTAAATGTACCACAGTTTCTCGATCCACTCATTTACTGTTGGGTGCTTAGGTTGCCTCCAATTCTTGGCTATTGTAAATTGTGCTGCTATGAACATTGGGGTGCACGGGTTCTTTGAATTGGTATTTCAGGGTTCTTAGGGTATAATCCCAGCAGTGGAATTGCTGGGTCAAAAGGCAGATCCACTTTTAGTTTTCTGAGGAAATTCCAAACTGTTTTCCACAGTGGCTGCACCGGTCTGCATTCCCACCAACAGTGCACTAGGGTTCCCTTTTCTCTACATACTCGCCAGCACTTGTATTTCTTTCCTTCCTTCATTTGCTCGTCCTATCTTCTCTGGGTGTTTTCTGATCATACCTCACAAAGAATCGACTTCTATTTAAGTCCTTGTTTCAGAGCCTGTTTCTGAGGGAACTTTCACCAAAAATAATAACCTTTTCTAATACAACCTGTTAATTTAGGTTAGATTAAAAGGACTATTCTCAAGCATCACCATTTCCTTCCCCATGCTCAGTATTCCACTGGTCACTAATATTTGCACACTGAGCTCTGCCCTGCTTTGGTGTATATACTAAGGGTGATCTTCTTCTGCCTAATGCCTGGATTACTGAGGAGAATTCTAACCAGAATTTCTACTTCCATATGGATACCTTTCAGATAATCTTATACACCACTGCCTGCAAAGTTTTCCTAGGTTTCTAGTGGTTCAATGGTCCTAACACTTAAAAAAACTTTAAAGGTCTCTACCCTCACTGTTGTAATGATATTATCCAGGTTCATGGCTTTAAATACCTATATGCCACTGACTCCCAATAATTACATTTGCATATGAAAATTTTCTCTTGAACTTCAATTTTGTAGAGACTACTCTCTACTTGACATCTGTACTTAGATGCCTATTAGACATTTCAAATTCAAAACTTTAAAGCCGAATCCAAATCCTCCCCTACAAACCTGCTTCATCTGTAGCCTTCCACATTTCAGTTGATAGAAGCTACATTCTCCTAGTTGCTCAGACCTAAAATCTTGGAGGTATCTTGAGTCATTTCTTTCCTTACAATTTATCCCCAATCTGTTAGGAAACCCTCATGTATCTGACTTCAAAATATGTTCAGGATCTTATCACGTTTTTTCCTCTTTGCAAGTAAAATTCTGGCACAAGTCAACATCATCTTGGACCTGGATTCTTATGTCTCCTGGTTGTTCTCTTTGCTTCTTGCACTGCCCTCCTCTATCTCAGTATAGCAGATGGAGAGCTCCTTAAATACCGCTAGGTCAGATAGTGACCCCTTCCACAAAAAGTCAGGCAGTAAATTTCCATCTCACTCAGAATAAAGCCAGTATCCTTACAATCACCTAGAAAGGCTGACCTGAAGATGTCCTCGTATCACTTTGACCCTCATCTCTATCTGCTTTCTCCCTCTCTCACTTCACTACAGCCACTTTAATTAATTAACGTATTCATTCGCTCAACAGGTATTTGGTCCATGTCAGCCATGATCTAGGCATTAGGGAACTATATAAAAAGGGATACACATGGTTCCTACCCTCCTGAAACTTAGGTTCTAGTGCATTTAAAGGTGCAGTAGTTTTAAGGTGTAACCCTACTCAATTATACACTGTAGCTAGTACCCCCAAGGTTCTGTATCTCAAGCCTTACATCTGTGGTCCAGGCAAAGAACAGAGAGTAAGCAAGGAAAAGATAGCACCTATAGCTAGAGAGAAATATTCTTAGAAAAATCCCATAACCTGTCAACTTACTTCTCATTGGTCAAACGATGTCTTTTGATCTCCCTAGCTGCAAGAGACGCTGGGAAATTAAAGTGCTCAGAAGGGTTTGTTGCTGCCATGAAGAAAATCATGTGCTATTTGTTTGTTTGTTTTTGTTTGTTTGTTTTGTCGGTTAAGAAATAAAAGAGAGTGTATACCGTGGAGATAAATAGTTTCTGCCATGCTGGTATAAAATGACCTATGGTTTAGACTGAGTATAGGTCCTGCCCATTTCTGAGCATTTTAATCAGAAAAGCATTTCTGTACTTACCTGTTTTTATATTAGAATAAAGGCTATTTATTACCATCAGCTCAGGAAATGACCCAATGTGGCCTTATAAGACAGAATTAATTTGCTGTGATTCAAACTAAAAGTTGGCTGCCTTTTAATTTAATAACTTGAGAACTGCCAGTGTCCTTTGAAGTTAATGATAGTTATAAAGTGCAAATAAAAATGTCCTTAAAAAAAAAGTAAACTCACTAAGACTGGTAGATGAATGCTGAGTGCTTCGTACCAAGAACTACTAACGATAACTGAGTGCTTTGTACCGAGAATACATGGGAGGGGGTTGGGTGCAAGGGAGTGGGACAGTGTTTAGGATTTCATAGTTATTTTGTCTTGTTTTGTTTTGACGTTTGGATTATAGAACGTCCAAAAGTTTTCCCTGTAGACCTCAAACTTCAGCATTTAATTGGTTTCTGGTTGTCTGATGGAAGCAAAGATATTCTGTGTGAGCATTAGTGTTGGAAATAGTTAAAATGTGAGCATCACCCCTGGTGTAAATGTATTAACACAGCAGGACCTCACAAGGTAAATGAATGCAGTTACTTGCTTCAGTCTTTCTACCATAGAAGGCGATTTTCCGAATAGGTGGAAGGATCCCCATTTTAATTAGCCTTTATTTTCTCTAATGACTAAAGTAATTGGCTGAACCAGGCATAGAAGATTTATCAGCATAGAAATAGCAGGCAACTGTTTGTCCAAGTTACATAAAGTAGCAAAGGGGTCACTTCAAGGAAGTATCAGGCAACATATTATGTATGTGTGAAATGTAACCATTTCTAATTTCAGTCCCAGGTTATTAGCGGTGTGGAAGCTCCTAATGAGGCTGGAGAAGCTTTCTCACATAGGAGCATCCTCGCCTTTCATTTACAGTGGTGCCACTCAAAGTTTGCTTCAGCAGGAAGCAGCATTTCTGATTTATTTTTTCCTGTTGTTCATTTGTGGTTTTATTTTTCCTTAATTTGCTGACCCAAAGAGATGCCAGAGTGACATTCCTGGGTTCTGCAGTTGGTGCCTGTGCAAATGAGGACACCAACTGTGGTTGCTAGATTTCCAGGGGTAAAAACTTACAAACTCTCCTGAAGCCCCTGTTGATATCCTCTGCCCTCCACCACACCCAAAAGACACAGTAGTCATGTTAATTCCATTAAGGTTGGTTAAAATAAGTTAAAAGATACTTTCTCTTTTTGCCTTTCTTCAATGCAACCTTTTTAGAACCCCAATGTTTTCTATAACTCAGTTTTTAAAATTACCTGATTATAAGAGTTATGTGCTTAGTAATAATGTAGATTAAAAGATTTTCCCTTAGAGATTCTGTTTATTGAGACCTGGGCAATAATCTTCTAACAAGCATCTTAGGTTGCTCTTATCATCAGGTAAGTGGAAGGAGGGATCCTCTCACAGGAATGGGCAGTGTGACAGATCTTAACCTAAAAGCGCTGGATTTAGTATTCTCTTTCTAAGTCCCCCATGACTTCATTGTGGAGTACTGATTATGGAGACACAGCTTTAAAGCATTTAGTACCCTTAACAAACAGGGGAACTGGGGTAGATGATTCCTCTGTTTATAAAATGAAAGTAACAGCTTTAAGATCATTAAGGAAACTTTCCTAACAACACCAAACTCTGCAGGTATTTAAGTCTCCTAAGAAGCCACTCATGGTAGTTAGATGCTCTCTCCTTTGTGCTTTGTCAGTGGGAGAAAACAACTACTCATCTTTTTTTTAACTTTCATACCATTCAGAGGAATTGTTGAGTGTGGCAGGACACCCTTCCTAGGACAACCAGGTTTATTTTAGTAGAGTGCATAGGTAAGGGTCCAAACGGGTAGGCTAAGCAGTTTGGGAATGTTCTTGGACAGCACAGGAAAAGGGAGTAGCTGCCCTCACTCATACCAAACAGAAATATGTCAGAGCCTAAACATACTTTTAATGGAACAGCAAAAAAATATGCTGATGAGTTTCATAGTAGTCATTTTCTGCCTCTTGTAACTGTCTTGGAAAACTTGCCAGGACAAGATCATAAGGCATTTGATTCTTCTGGAGTAAGACTAGGTATTAAAATTCAATCCAAGCCTCTAATGCATCATGTATATATTTCATCACGTGCTTATAACCCACAGTCAAATCTCTTTCCGCCATCATTGAAACCTGTCTAGTTTTATTAATCACCGTCACCCCAATAAATTCAATACAGAAGAAAAAATAAAAGTATGGATGGGCAAGTATAGATTAAAAATGTTAATATCCAAAAAATAAAAATAAAAAGTTTTTAAATTCAATCCAAGTCAACAATAGATTATGAGCCTATCTTAGAGTAGGTGATGGATATATTTAAATTCAGTAATCCACCAAGACTGTAACTCATAACTTTGGATACTCTGACATTATCCTGATTATTTTACTTAATCTTCCGGATCATGTGGATTGCAAGATTTTCCCTCATAGCTGAAAAGTTACTTGATGTTTTATCTTCATTATCTTCTGTTATGCAACACATCTCAGAAGTAGCTGCTTAGTGTCTCATAGCCACTATTGGAGTATAATTCACAATTCTTTCCTCATCATGGAACTACCAAAAGAGAGCATCGCTCCTTAAATATTCAGTTGCCTCTCAAGTGAATGATTTGTGAAACATCTGAAACCTGCAAAGATATGCAGAAAGAGACAGGTCAACACATTCCATAGTTTCTCCTACTCTAGAATTTCTTCATAGACATTTCTTGACTTGAAATATAGTAGGAAAGGTTGAAAAATGTGCTATTATTTAGGCATTAACAAATTAGGTCTGTTTTGAGTTAAACAGGGCTTAAATTGTTGAATGTTTTTGTCTCATGTTGCAAATTATTCCAAAGTTTGTTGTTTACCAGATATATTGCTTCAAACTTAGAAATTTTCTTAATGGATTTCAGTATACAGTAAGACATTTTTTATTTGAGAACTTGGAAAAAATGTTCATATACCTCTACCTGCTAAAAAACATGAATCAGAAAAACTCTTGACTCAACTTAAAAGTTCCTCTTTTTTTTTTTTGTCTTTTATTTTGAAGACTTGCAGATTTTTGTTCAAGTTATTAATCCAGTTGATTTATAACGATGCAAAAGTGCCATTGCAAGGAATAACCCAACTTGGGGAAAAGGGCTGGGATATGGATATGTTTGGATGGCCTACCTCTGCTGAATTTCCATTTGATTTAACTTAATCTCTGTGTGAAAAGCTACAGAATACAATATTATTTATCTACTTTTGCAAAAAAGTTGCAAATGAACTTCATGTCTAAGAGAAAGGGAATTGTAATATAAAGGAAAGATAATTTGGAGGTACTTATTTAAAAGTACAGATTGCTAGATCCTATCCTTGACCTACCAAATAAAATATCCAAGGCAGAATATTTTGAAAATTGTGTTTTTTAAGAACTATTTCTGGTGATTCTCATCATCCTGCAAACTTTGGAAACATCACACTATTATATCTGTCAGGAAGAATTTTATTTGGCTATTACATTCTGTTTCCAAAGAATTTATAATAAGAGGAGGAAATACTCACAATAAAGTACTAAATGACAAAAAAAATACTGTATATACAGCATGATCAGAATGTAACATAGAGTAAATAAAAAATGTCATTGTAAAAGCTGGCCTCAGATGTCCTCTTTTGATTTAAGAAAATGCCTGGAAGTGAATGGAGGAGCTCAATGTCTGAGAAAAGGACCGGCGTGAGACAAAACATAACTGAAAAGATTGCACGGAAGTGGCAGGAAATTTTTGTTCCCTGGGTATCCGGTGGGTCAAGGACTGATATGTTTTAAAGGAAACAGAAAAGAGACTGAGCAAGAGATGAAAGACTGAAGAGGAAAATAATTGATTATTCAATGAGGTGTTCCAGGTGGTGGGGATAACCTAGATACATAGGAACAGGGGTACTCACTATTAAAATTTAAATGATTGTCTATACAGTGCTGTCTGGAACTGTCATATAAATCCCTCTCATGCCTAACTTTCAGTAATCATGGAGGACTTAAGGGAGAAGGCATAGCTACATTCCTTGGATATGTTGCTGTAAGTCAGAGAGAACATTGCCAGATCAGAATGACACAGGGATAGATGCAAATATGTAGCCATTTCAGTGAAGTCCCCAAATATATCGAGTGACTACACACACACACACACACACACACGCACAAGAAAGACCTAAAAACAAATGGCAGAAGGATTATCTCTGCAGGTTGAGATTAAAAGTGATTTATATCTCCTTTTATTGCTTTCTTCCATTGAGCATATATTACCTGTATAACAAAGGATAAACTGATCAAACTTTGGGGAAATAAAGATAATTTTCAGATGTTTTCAATAAAATAGTTTAAAAGTTGATAAAAACAGTAAGCCAAATCTAATACTCAATTTAAAATCATACAGCACCGAGAGCTATGCTAGTTTCCATTCCGAAAGACCTTTGTTGGTTAGTCTGTCATAAATAACACCAAGTCCCTGGGTTCTGGAAGGCTGATGTGACACACAAAATAATTTACATTGAGCTGTTGGATCATGCATGGAGTCCACGGGTTCAAAGTGGAAGAACACATTTTAATGATTTTTACATTCATCTGCACAATTCTTTTAGCTATCAATCATACAGTGACTTGTGGCTTCTTTTCCTTCTTTTAAAGGTAACTTTTCTTCTAGTTAAAGAATACTTATGAAACAGTATTTTATTTAGCCCCAAATCATGCAGTTTCTGCTGTCAGATAAACTGGATTTGAAAGCCACCTCTCTACCTTACTCTGGGGTGACCTTGGGTAAGTTATTTCCTATCTTTGCAGCTGGGTTTACCCACCTGTCAATGGGGAAAATAGGCTTCTTACTTTTTTGGGCTTTTGTGAAGATTACATTAGTTCATGTGTATAAAGGGCTTAGCATGGTCTGCCATCAGATGTATAAAATGAATTAACTCTGATTGATATTTGTCAATAATAGAAACTTCTGGACAAAAAAAGCAGTAAGAAGGAAATAAAAATCCTCTAAATTCTTATATCCAAGGCAAGAGATACTATTATTTTGGTACCATTTTATCTTTCTTTGTTTAAGTAAAAAATACTAAAATGGATTACCTTATACATATTGTATTATAATCTGATCGTTAAACTTTATGTAAACTAAATCATTCCCTCTTCCCAAATCATCATTTTCAGGGATCACTTTTCTATTTGTAATCATACTTTATTTAAATAGTATGTTGTTTGATAGTTTATCTGTTTCCCAATTATTGATACTTTAAGGAGGCTGCACAGTCTCCATTATAACTAAATATCTGTCCATACCCATCATTATTACCCATCAGTAATGGGAATTTCTGAATTGAATTATATATTTTAATATGTATTAAATAAGTATTTATTCTGTGTTGATAAAATACCTTCCAGAAAGTTCGTGCCAATTGCCACATCAAATAGTTTATGACACACTCTTTAAACAATAGATATATTCTCTTTTTGCAAAAAAAAAAAAAAAGGCAATGACTTTGTTTTTCTTATACTCTATTGAGGTAGAAGAAATGCAGTCATTTGGTTTTTATCTTGTATATTACACAAATATGTGAATATTTTCAAGAATAATTTTTAAATTGCCACATTCACTAAAGTGTCATTTGTTGAGCACCTGCTGAAGGCAGGCACACTGGGGGGACACGTGTAAAGACACTGATGCTAAAGTGGGTGGTACCTAAGAGGAGCAGGGCCCGGTGAAATACTCTTGGTTCCCCTGAGGCCCAAGGTGGTGCCCATTAATCTTTAGACCTGCCCCTCTCCTTGTAGGGGAAAGCCAAAAGACAATGAAGTTTGACAAGTCCCACCCACAGGGAACTGACATTGCTTGAGCATGTTTTAAAATGATACAGAACTCCAGTTTCCCATTTAAAACAATAACCGCTTTCATTTGTTGAACATGCATCTGTGACAGGCTCACTGCTGAGGTTTCACTATTATCTGTCATTCAGAATGGGTATAAGAAGTCGACCTGCCAGTGAAGCAGACACGCTCGCCCGAGTGGGGGTACCGGGCTTCATCAGATCTGCCTCAGGCCCTCCCTCCCCCCTCATTTACACTCGGATTTCTCAACTTTCATCTCATTACATGTGTGATATTTGTCTTACCTGCCTGTTCTTTCCTTTAAATTGATTTCCTGTGTTTATTGTTGAAGTTTCTTTTAAAAGGAAACTGTACATCTCTATCACAAATTCAAAATCAGTAATGTTTACCCCACATAAATGAAATAAAATATCTATTCTCATGTGTACCACATAAAATCATCTTATCCCTCTAGGCCCCATCATCTGCCATCTCCTGCTAGTGGCCAGAGTGCCACACCTGGGGAAACACCATCCCAGACCCCGCTTGCTCCCCTAATAGAAAAAAAGTTAATTCAGTGGGGACAACAGGATAAGACAGTAGGACTATTGGCTTATCTTGTAAGAACCCGGGACCTTTGCGCCTTTCTCCTATTGGTTTCTTAGTTCTCATTCTCTTCGGTAAGGCTCAGACAGCTTTTGTACAGCATGCAGGGTGTTTGTCTTTGTCTTGAAGGAGGGGTGGGGAAGAGCAGCAGAGGTTCAGGTTTGCCAGAGGAGGTGCTCAACATGTCTCGTTTAACTTTATTTCAGCTGAAAAGCGCTAGACATGCAGAGCATTAAGACAGAACCACCAGCTTCCTTCTCCGTGTAATGCAAGGCTGCTTTTCCATCAGTAGACCCCAAACGCAGCTGGTCCGCCCTGGTGATTTCCAGTCACCAACACAGATTAAGCCTATCTGGCCAGGCTTTGTCTGGCAGCCTTTCCTTAATCAAATATAATGGCAATTTTAATAAATGGTTAAGTCCACTGAACATTTTTCATGTTTTATAAGGGAGGAAAAAATAGGCACTTTGTTTCTCTGGACATTAAAAAAAGAGATGGCCCTCACTGTGACAACCTGTCGGTTATTGTGGGACGTGACAGCTATCTGAAGAGAGCCAGTCGGATTTAATCTGACAGTCACAGCCAGGGAAGAGTGCTACCAATCTAATTACCTAGTAATCTAGTCAGAATGGGAGTAATTCTAGGACTTTCTCAGGTAGCTAATCGCATTTCCTGTGCATTAGCAACCACACATAGGGAGCTTTTAGGAAGGAGGTTTGTGGTTTGCAAGGGCTTCGTGAGCTCATAGCGGTGTGATTTCTTCGTTGACTTCCCCCCAAGTGGGTTCTTCAGGTTATTTTTTCTCTCTCTCTTTTCTACTCTTCCCCTTTATTGCTAAAATGGTCTTAGTCTGGCTTCAGGTTCTAAGTTCGACATGCTTCCTGCAGTCCTGTCAGAAGGTGGTGGAGGAGGAAGGGTGAATTCTACGATCCCTTTGCTGATTTTCTCATCCAGGGATAAGTTAAGGAGGGCCTCACAATCTGGGGGTCAGGGGGAGAAAGATGAAAAAGTTATTTTTTTTTAATAAGGAAAACGCCATTGCTTATGAATTGCATTGCATGTCATTTCTCTATTGATGCTGCTGATTTTTGAGACAGATTTTATAGAAAAAAGGCAAGAGAAAAGAGATTATTAACAGATATTTAGTCTTCCAGTGGCTCTGAGTATCAAGCTCTAGGCACCATTGATCATGTGTCATTTCCATAATCATCATTTCAAGAGGGAAAGTAAATATTGAAAGAGAGAGAGAGGGGAGTAGGAGGGGGAAGCATATCCAATGAGCAGAACTTTTGCCGCCATGCTAATTAATACCAGCCATGTTCAGAGGTTTTCTCTGAAAACCTCTATTTAGGATAATTTTATATTATCTCTATAAATCAGAATCAAAGTGCATTGGTTTCTGAGACTCTAAAATTGAGGTATTGGTTTCTGAGACTCTAAAGTGCGTTGGTTTCTGAGACTCTAAAATTGAGGTACTTCCGAAAAGTCATTATACTAACACAAGACCTTTTTTCTTTTACTCCCAAGTCATGAACATTTCTCCAACTTTTCATAATCAGTGCTTGGTCAGTGCAAATCTGAATATTTGAATCTAATGGAGGGGAATTCCAGTCACTAATAGCTTTATAATGTAGTAATTTCCCCCCAAGTTATCCATGATAAATGGGCTTCCCAAATAGCCTCTAGGAATCATAATACAACACATTAGGCGGAACACTATAAAAAAGAGGAAATGTGAGATGCTGTGTGAAATTGTTGTTGTAAATTTGAACAGGTTTCAACCACAATTTGCACTCTCTCAACGGCAGTGTTTTGTGGACTTAAATATGTTTTCATTCCTGTAATTGAGGGAGGTATACGCCCCTAGGGGCTTCGTTGTCTGGGTGTGCCTCTGTGCACACTCAGGGACTGCTAATAAGTCACAGGTATGTTTGAGTCTAGTGCCTGAGGTACGTGAGCCTAGAGGCGGGTGTGTCTGGGATGCAGCACGTAGACGGATTGTCCTGCTTCTAATTAAGTTGTCTCCTCATTTGTTCTAGGTTCAGATTTTACGAAAACCTTTGATATGAGTTTATTTAATAAGGAGCTCTATAAAACTATAAATAAACCCGACTCCGAGACTATTATGCAGTATGAGATACAAATGTTAGTCTCTTACTGCAAGTGCTATAACTGTTTGACTCCCAAGTACAGATGAAAGTTGGGTTACATCTGCAGAGTAGTGCTTGCTGGGCATTTTTTATCAATTTTTTTTTCATAAGTCAGGTTGTATACTTCAATCCAGATGAAATGTATTCTAAGGTCACTAATTGAGATGTTTACCAATAGAAATTATATTTAAACATGTCAATATCTCATCCATTTATACAACAGCTTTTATCTGAGAATGTGAAAACATTCACAGGAAATTGATACCATGCTGGCTAATCCCTACAGAATTGTTGTTTAACCAAGGCTCACTTCGTACAGAATCGAAATGAGAAAAATATTATGTTATAGCAATGACTTGAAAGATTCCAGCATCTCTTAGTATATAATTGGCACAAATAAGAAGAACATCATCTCGTACATTTCTTAAGGCTATTTCTCAATAGAAGTGAAAGTGATTTAGGAACTCAGGAGGCACACAAAGGAGACTGCATATTAAGAGCTCAACTGAGCAGCAGAACCTCTAGTTATTTGCAAATGTGGCACTCGCTTCTCTGCTTTAAACCCTAGATCTTGAATTACACAAGTGATTCTGATCTGCAAATCAGTCTACATTGTTGATTCCTCTGTTCAAATTAATATCTGCTGAATGAGTTGGCCTTTGTGTCTTTTTCTTTGCCAGGGTGTCTGATCTGTCCAAGGACTGTCCCAGGACAAAAGTGTCTTTATGTAAAGAACAATGATAAATTCCATTATTATCATAGATGAATTATCAGGCTACCCTCGATCAAGTTAGTTTCTGTACTGAGAATTCTATTGACTTTGAACTTTAGTTAAATTGCAATGAGTCAGTGATTCTAAGTTTTGATTCAATGTGTAGGGGATCTTCCATTTTACTGTATCATTTTAATGCTGTTCATTTCTCATCACCTTTGATTTGGCTTCTCTTTTTAAAAAGTCAACTCATGCGACTTTTTCAGATTTGAGGCAGAGTCTACTTCAGGCTTGTGATCACTTTTCTTTCTTACACAATTAGAAATTTCCAAGGGAATATTTGTTGTTTGGCAGTAAGGATGGCAAAACTCCTATATTGGCCCTGTTCAATGTCTTTCATAATATTTTTTTAAAGTTGGCAGTTTGGGTGAGTTATTCTTGGCCATTACCCAAACCCTCTCCCAACCCAAATATAGTCTTTTAAGATTTATATTTTCTGTTTATGTGATTCTTTGCCATGGCCTACTTTTGGGAATTTATGCAAAACCCTGCATTGCCTCTCATCTGTTTAGGCAATCTTGCTGAACAGACATTGGCATTTTATAAATGGTAACATACAGTTCTAGTGTCCTTTGTGATATTCCCTTGAATCCGTGCTGTCCAATGGAGTAACTGTGTACCGCATTGTGCCTGTTTAAATTGGAATTTAAATTAATTTCAGTTCAATGCAATTAAAAATTCAGTTTCTTAGTTGCACTAGTCACATTTCAAGTGATCAACAGCTGCATGTAAGCCATGGCTTCCAGATTGGACAGTGCAGGTATCGTATAGTTCCATCACTGCAGGAAGGACTGGTACACAGCACTGCCATACGTGCTTGATAAACTCACAGAGCAGTATCTACATTGACCTAGAGACAGAGAGCACTTGTGGCCATCCAGTCCCAGGTTCAATACCAGAAACAGCAAAGTCAATACAAGTGGCCGAGACTCTTGGAAGTTACACACTTATAATTACACCTCATTATGAGTTCTCGTTGCAATTAAATGAAATCATTCAAATGTTGGTTTTATTGGCCTTAGACCTTTGGGCCTAACTAACATGGTGCCTGTCCTCATTCCCTACTTCAGAACTAATGGTGATATTTAATAAAGGTAACTTCTTTGGTCTAAGGCACGCAAAGTCTGTTACTCGTGTATTCCCCCAATCCCTTCTTATAAATACTACATGTTACCGTGTCATGTTCTTTTTACTTTAAAATAAATTTTAATTTGTATTTTATTTACTTTTTGAAAAGATAATATATTCACATGACAATAAATGTAAAGAAGCATCTCTTTCTCACGCCTGATCATCATTAAGACAATTTCCCTCCCGAAGTCCAGGCAACCATGTTTTGTAGCTCTGGGGACACAGTTCTCATTTGGAGTTGTACAAACGCCATATGAGTTTATCATTACATTTCATACCGAGTCATCAAATTGTAACACATTTTTTAAAACTCTTACGAGCACATTCTTACATTACTTTAGCTAACTAAGCAAGCTGAGTGAAGTAAATATATGATTTGTGGCCTGTGAAGGTGTGTATTACTTGAATTCTTACAAGTTGTAACAGAAAAAAAAAATACTGTCACGGGTGATGGGTGTTTATTATAAGCATATGTGGGAACTGAAGAAGTAAAATGAACTTTCGAGGCAGCTGCGAAGCCACTTTGGGCCTCCGAGTTTCACAGTCTGAAATGTTTATTAGACAACTGAAGAGGTGGGAATGACATGTTGCCATGCATGATGTAAGGGCAAGTGTACTCACCCTATTTTCTTACCTTCCACCAACAAACATTTTGACTACCTCACATGTGCACTGATATGCTACTAAAAGAACAACTGTGATGTATTTATCAGTATCCAGTGTGGAGGTCCTCTGGGTATTCTCATGCTAAAACCCATGATTATGTAGATGCCTTTCATGTTCATGGGCTCCAAAGACTCCAGTTTGAAGTATGACACAGACCATTGTAATCAAGCCGTGGACTCACCCGGTCAAGGCCCAGGACTCTCATTCAGAAAGGCTGCTTTCCCACTGGCCACTCCACTCACAGTGGGGTCGGGTGGGCAAGACAGGCACACAGGCATCTGAAAGGCGGTAAAGAGGAGTGGTGCTTATGTCGTGTTGAGTTGTGCATCCTTATATGCCTGCTGTTATTTTATTTTAAAGGCATTGGCTGAGGGATAAAAGGGAACAAATGTTTTCTCATTTTATAAATAGGAAAACAAACACCCAGAAAAGTTAGTGTAGTTGAACTCTCTGGGAGAAGTCTAACGGATACTTGAAACCCAAGTAAGATAATTAGACCCTTGCTCATTCTACTTGAAAAGATAGTTTCATTATGGCAGACAACGTGTCAATTATATGCAGTGTTTGACAAGGTATTTGCCCAGTGGACAAATGAATAGAATTAGATAAGGTGATTTAATTAATGAGTAAAAACCGCTTAAGTTATTTAAAGACAGCGCTAAAATTGCCTTTCAGGTATATTAGCTAAAAGTGCCTATTTTAGCAAAGATGCACTCTTGTAATGTGTTCTAATCTTTCAATCATACATTACTTGGAAAACCCAGTGGTCTTAACCACGTCAGGAATTTATTAGACACCATGTTGTATTTCGGAATGCTGGCTTATTTGCCAGAGTATAAATACGATTTATTTTATAGAGGTTGAAGTCTTGATATGGTTCTCTACTCCAGGATCAATCCAAACTCCCTCAGTTGTTGATTTCTTTTGGTATTGCCTTGAAAAAAATTCAAAACCATATTTATTACCAATCGACCGTCCAGCTGTCACATGAAAGGCTCTTCGACTCACTTAATGACCACCCCTCTGTCTCTACAACTGATGCTTCCCTGCCTCGGAGACCACTGATCCCAAGGCTTGCAAATCAGAATAGGCCTCATGCTTAGGCTTCTACCCCACCTGACAAGACTAATGCATGTGAAACATGATGGATGTGCCATTTCATTTAATTAGAAAGAACATCTAATTTTTTTCAATTAAAAAATCAGAGGACACTCAAAATGTATATTCAGAATCGATTGCTTAAAGTAAGCAGCTGGCTTTTCTCGTGGGCTGGGGACTAGGGGGTATTGAGTATGATTATTGGTTCTTCGATCAAAGTAAATGGTAGATTTTGGCCCAACTGAAGAAAACTTGGGTTAGTCTCCTATTTAAAGGAAATAAATTTAAAGTTGAGAGTTTACCTATGGTTTGTATGTGAAAATTCAGCAAAAAAATTATTTTGATTTGTGTCAGCTTTCAAAATGAAGGAAACACATGCACACCGATGCTCACATATAAACATATATGCAAATTTTTATTAATTGGTTAGTTTTAAAGCACTGTTAGTCCTAAAATAGCAATCTGCACAATCTTAAATAAGACCTCTTTTGTCATATTTCCACCCAGGACTTCAGTGATGTAAATCATATTGACTACTTAGTTTCTCTCTTTGAAAGCAAAGAGCTGAATGAGTATAGCAGTTACCTGTGGGGTGGTTGGTAGTTTAGCAAAATCTCATTCAACTCAGCCCTTGATACAAATTCTCATGTCTCATATGCTGATTTTGAATGCATCCTAGAAATAAATAATTTCATTTCATCCAGAGTACTTATATATATTTAGCTTTTCAAAAGTAAATGTTAGTTTTCGGTCAATTACCCTTGGTCAACTTAAAACCTAACTTTGGCACACGCCGCTGCTCACCCACACAGCAAAGAAGTGGTGGCATTTTCCTCCTTCAGTTTGGATAAATAATGGCCATAAAATTCTGGAGACAGTAGAACACCCCCCTTTTGTGATACAGTGATCAGAAGATGTCTTTGATCCCAAATAATCAAGAAATGTAGAAATTTTGGCATACTGACAGATTCCCAATGTCTTCTTGAATGGTGAAACCATAAAGATGAATGTGGTCATAATTTCCTCAGCTGCAATTTTATCCTGTTTGGATTTTATAGATATAAATTCTTACATTAATAAAAGCTTACAGCAAAACTTTCAAATTCTCCCACAAGATTCTATCTTCCTTGTGAGTTGAGAGATAAAGTAAAGAGAAAGCCAAAAATTCATACATAAGTAGCAATTACTTAAGATATCACCAGGTGCTTTCAAAAGTACATGGAAGCCAGATAAACAATGAGGACTAGGTAAGAAAATGAACACTATGTTTAATTTCTATGCCTAACTTAAGCCATTTAGTATTTGTTACAAATCAGTGGTTTCAGGCTCCCTTGCTACTGATCTTATAATTACATGCCTGATATGTGTGTGAGTAGGAAGACGAGTTCACTAAGAGTCTGTGGCAGAATTTTATTGCTCAGATATATAGAATAAGAGACAAAACTAAAATTTCTCAAAGTAAATTCTTTTTGGAAGTGCCTAGATCAACTCATGAAAAAAAAAAAGGTTAATGGTATTTGAACAGGCAAAATATTTGGAATTCTCTTTCTCGGATATCTCTAAAGTTTGTTTTAACACTGAAGTCCTCAAATCTAAGAGGGCCCAGGGGAATCTCGGTATTTACCAAGCCACATGCTCTCATGTGAATTTCTGAACTCGGGAAATGCAAACTTCATAGTATTAATTTGCTGCTTCCAGAGGCTGACCTCTAAATTTCAAAGCCTATTTATTTCTCTTTGGACTGAACTTAGGAGAAGCTTACAGAGAGCTTACAGAAAGCAAGATAGGAGCAGCACATTTTGTGTCAGTGGGAATGTGGAATAGAAACCAACTTCTATAGTCAAAGTCCATGTAAAGTGGATTAAGAAGATGATGTACATTTGGAGCTATTGCTTGGAAAACAGCCATTGTTTAAAAAAAAAAATGAAAACCCCCAGAAAGAATGACTTGACTCATTAAGATTTGCTTACAAATCTTTGTGATGGTGGCATCATAGCAAGGTTTCAAATCCATAGAGACCTGACTTTGAATTACAGATCTGTGGATGATCAGCTATAAGATCTCAGATAAGCTATTTAAACTCTCCGAGTGACATTTTCTCATCTCTAAAATTGTTACAAGTATACTTACATTGCATGGTTGTTTTGAGGACTATAGATATTGAACAGCAAATATTTAATACAAAATTTAGCAATGATTAAGTTACAACTGCTACTATTATTTG
The DNA here is from genome assembly GCA_004026545.1 of Mormoops blainvillei. Taxonomy (NCBI): domain Eukaryota; kingdom Metazoa; phylum Chordata; class Mammalia; order Chiroptera; family Mormoopidae; genus Mormoops; species Mormoops blainvillei. The sequence continues at coordinate 138,104 of PVJD01001039.1, forward strand.
TCATCTTCACTGGAGATACTCAATTCTGTTTAAAATCAAAAGAATGGCGTAGAGCTGAAGTTAAACACCTCCGAAACATGTTTAACATCCAAGGCCAGAGAGGCAGTAATTTCAGGATTAATATTGTTTTCTTTCAGCTAAAGGGTTCTCAACCATAGGCCAGGATGAAGATATATATTTATGAACTTTCAGGGGATAATAGTCTTTATGCCTAAACCTTAATTATTATAATCATCCTCTCACACTAATAACACTTCATTGTGGTATTGGCCCGTATCAATTGTGTGTATATGTTTTTTTTCACCAAACAAGCCCTGTAGCTACTCCTCAAACCACCAATAGTAAACACTATTATATATGTCTAGCAATCATCCTGTCATAATTCTACCTACTTTGGCTTTGCCATGACCACAATACCATGCTCTGGAAGGTCTAATGTTTTTCATAGAACAGAAATTGTTCAGTTCTCAACTCCAAGGCCTGATTTGGCAAGCCACACTTTTCACTATCTTTGTAAACCTTGCTATGCATTCATTCATTCAGCCCATATTTACTGCTCTGTGCCCAAGAATTCATAAGGATGTATTGTTTTGTATCCCTTCTAAGTGGCTCTCATTCCCCACACATCTCTACAAGAAGGGAGATTGTCAGTGACTCCATTTGCAGATACCACTTAGCTGGTCCCTCTACTCCACCCCCTTTTTAAAACAGCTGCCACTGTAGACACAATAGTGAAATGAAAGGGAAAGGAAGATTGACAGGAAAGACACTGCATATAATCCCAAGTCTTATTGTTTTAAATCCACTTTACAAATGATAAACCTGGAAGGTAGTCAGAGAGGGATTTGGTAATAGAAAAATCTATATATTTTTTTCACTCCTTAATGACATATAGTAATGATAGGGCAACAGATTCATATGCCTTCATGGACACCAGTCATTTGGGGCCCTGAAGGCTGTCATGTGGACACTGTAGCAAACTGGAGAGTGGATTCCTGGAGGATAGGGGAACACCTGTACTTATCTACAACTTTAAGGTGCCCTGAAATGTTGGAATATGGGTGCAGACATATCTTGTGATTTTCTAAAAGAACCCAAAGCCATGGATTGGGGTGTGTATGTGTGTGTGTATGTGTGATTTTAAACTTTTAAACCCTAGCAACTATTTCTTAAGGCAGTACTAGCCCAACAAAACCTGGCCTTATTGCCCTTGTGACTGCATAATGTTACTGAGCCCTCCCTTTCCCCCCCAAAAAGGAAGAAAAGAACAAAGGTTTTTCCGCCTGTTGCTACAAAAGCAAAACTCATGAGGCAAATGCTAGTGCAAAAGGAAAGAGGTTTTATTCAGGTGCTGCAGGTTCTGGCAGAATGGTGGTCTTCTTTCTTAAAGCTCATCTTTCTGCCATGGCAAAAGTCCAGCTGTGCTCAGCAAGACCAAAAGTCAATGCCCAGAGTTCCTGCTCCGATTTAAAGAAGAGTCCCTTGGAGCCCGCAGGAGGCCACTAAGCAGTCCGCACTCCCCGTGCGGGTAGTGTGGCTTGTTTCTGGCTGTTGTTCATTTCAGGCTTCCCCTGGAGCCTGCCTGTGCAGCCCACGTGGCCTTGGGCTGTGCAGCTGCGAGGGTGTCAAGGTTGAGTGCTCCTGGGAGAGAACTTGTGAATGCACTGGCAAGTGCATTACCAGTTTGGCAAGAGAGAGACAGAAAGAGACACTCCCTCCTGGAGGTCATAGGCCACGTGGTTGTTAAGGCCATTTGACCCATGGAGAGAACAGACCAGTGCCCCATGCCAGAACAGGTCATAAGCCAGTAATCCACAAGCCAGAGAGAGAGAGTGGGAGCCAGCTACCAGCAAGAGAGGGTTTCTTTGGTTCCCTGGGATTCTATTAGCTTATGTGTGAGACAGTCCAGGGGCTTTCTCAAGTGATCAATCAACTTTCCAAACTTTCACGTGCTTTGGGTGGGTCCACCTTCCAACCGATTCTTTCTTTCCCTGGACTAGACTGATAGGCCTCCCCTAATCCATTTTGACTTCTATGGTGTATGTGCCTGACTTCCCCTAGTCCCACCCCCAGTTTAGTACTAGAAGGCAGGAAGGGGGCGCTTTTACCTCTATCCAATTATCTTGCTGGCCTTTCACCTACTCAGTATAAGAAACTTTCCCCCGTTACCATCTTGGTTGACGAGGGAAACTCCCTGGCACTCTGGCCAGACTGTCTACTGGTAACTAAGATTAAGGTTTTGCCTCTAAATCTACTTTCTTTTCTTCAAATGGCAATGAAACTACAGCCCTTTTATTCTGTGCTATAGTTTCTCTCTCTCTTTCTTCCTCAGTGTCTTCATCTGTGAAATAGGGATAAAAGCATTTGTCTTTCTGTCTCCAAAAGATCAAGGATCATGACGCATGTGAAGATTAATGAGGTTCTTTGGTTAAGTGCATCTTGCTGGGTGGAAGAACTATGGCTTATGAATACTAATGGCATTTGAATCATGTGAGCTTTCAAGGAGAGAGAGTTGGACCATTTAGCTTCCCCTCTGCAAGGGCTTACAAGGAAGAATCTAGGGAGAGAGAAGCAAAGAGTGTTTCTTCATGACATCTCCTGTAGTGAATTATGAAGTGGCATTGGGAATTCTGAGAGTTTGTTTATATGAAACTATAGATTCTGTAGGCACTGTAAAACCCTCACTATGTAAGTGTATGAGTTTATATCTGTTGGAGAAGTGCAAGCAGGTGTGGATGGAAACCAACATGTGAACTATCTACCTAAGGCCCTGCTCACAACTTTTTTTATGTTCTAATTAAATTATCTTTTAATCACCGGACGCTCACCTTTCCTGGTGCATTCATTAGGGGAAACTGCTGAAGTATACCCAATATATTATTGTATTAACCCAACAAAAGTTAATTTCTCTCTGATACTCCTAGGTGACATTTCACATAATAATTCAGAAAACCAAGCCTCATATATTCTACGTCTCCATCACCCTGTGGGCCTCACCATTAGCTGGCAAACAGGGTAAGAATGCAGTGAATTACACGTGGCAGATCATTATGAGCCAAGCCTGAGAGTAACACATGCCACTTTGGCTCACATTCCCTTGGCTGACTCATTCACATTGTCCCACAAGGGACTCTGGGAAATGTAGTCAAGTCTACCCCAAGAAGAGAACATCATTTTGATCAGCCCATAATGACTACCAGGCCCAAAATACCTTTAGACATTTGTTATATTTTATCATCTGCTAGATATGTTTGACTGCTTGAACATAAGACACTGGATTTAGAATTTGCTATTCCTTTTATTTTGTTGCATCTCTGCAGCTAGTATGCTGGCTTCCTGGTTTCCTGTTAAACATTTTCATACCTTATTTTAAATGTTTTGTTTTGTTTTAATATTTCTGTCCCTTCTATACCCTAAATATATTTTCTACCTTGTTACTTAGAAGGAAGATTTTTACTCCATTGAGAGTATAAGTTTGAGTACCTTCGTCAGTAAGCATTGACAGTAACTAACATAGGCTGTTACTCTCTGTGATTTCCTTAGCTATGGCTTCTGATGGAAATCATTAATTCCTGAGTAGAAATTCAAAAATGTGTTTGTTCTTTTTGGTTTTTAAATCTGAAACTGTCACAGGGAGTGGGCAGGCAGTGTTCTCTTTGGAATGATGTGTAATGTAAAAATAAAATGATTGAATATTATGGAATTATACGGTGACTTTGATTAGTGTAGGCAGTCAATACTAATCAGTGTACCCCAAAGAATACAAATGTTCTTGCTCTTTTAGCACAACATTGTATATGGTGTGACTATTAATGGTTGATAAATGATATGGGAAAAGAGATATACAAGATCTGTAGGGAAAAAGTCCAACCATTGTTAATATAACGAGAATGGTTTTCATGACATTGAGGTAACCAAGGAGAGAGGACTGGAATGCGGATGCATGAACAATGAACACTTCACCGTACTAGTCACTGGGACAGTAGACACCACTGACTGAGCATGGGTACTGTGTGGCCCTTGAGTGAGTAGAGCAATGGCTCTGCATCAGATTTTGCATTAAACTTGAACATTCCTCTGTGGAAACTACCTGGTTGATTCAGAAGGCTGCAGCTATGGGCCACTGGTGATTGGTAGCTTCATAACGACAACATGCTCGCTTGCACATCCCATCTTGTGCAGAGCTTTTTGGTGAAACATCAAATCACCCAGGCGACTCAGCCCCCTTATAGCCCAGATTTTGCACCCTGTGACTTCTGGCTTTTCCCAAAACTAAAATCACCTTTGAAAGGGAAGAGATTTCAGACCGTCGATGAGATTCAGAGAAATATGACAATATGACGGGGCAGCTGATGGAGACTGGGAGAACCATGTAAGGCCTCAAGGCACCTACTTTGAAGGGGACTGAGGCATCATTGTCCTATGTACAATGTGCTTGTATCTTCTTCAATAAATATCCCTATTTTTCATAGCACATGGCTGGATACTCCTGGACAGACCTCATATACTCACTCAAGCTAGTGCTTGTCATGAGGATTTGCAATCTGAGGATCTATACAAAATATAGGCTTATGTAACTTTTGATAAAACTCCTATTCAAAAATCCATAAGAATGGATAATTCCAAGATACTAAAATACAAATAAGTGACAAAGATATAATTATCAATCTCTAGGCATTAGAGTATGGTGATTAAGAACTATATGAATGGGATTACCCAAAGTAAATCCTAGGAACACCAAAGCCTGTGATTCTCAGCAAGTAAATTCTAAACTCCATTTTCTCTTCTGTAAAATGAAGATAATAACGGAAATAGAACTCATGATGTCATGAGGATCAATAAGATGTTTGTGAAGAACTTATGGTAATTCATGTCAAGTAGAAAGTACCCAATAAGCACACAGAGAAAAAGCATATTCTTACACAGAAAAAAAACATTTAAAACAGTGCTAAAAATGCTATGGGCCTTCCAGTCACCCGAATATTATTTTAGTATGGAAACTCTGGTTCTTTAGGTCTGCCATGGAGTCTGAGATTTTCACTTCTTACAAGTTTATAGGTTATATTAATTTTGCTGATGAGTGAGCCACACTTTTAATATAAGGGAGCTAAGTTTTGTAGTTATGTTCTTATCTAAATCTTTGATTATCTATCTGTGAATGTGATAATTTGATTCCTGGCAGATGATGACAGAGCTCTTTGCAATGCAAAATATCTGCAAAGCTTCCATAAGTGAGTCAGTGATTGAACCAGATGTCTGAGAAACAAAAGAAGTAATCCAGAATTTTATTCCTGTCATACATATTTTGTGTCAAGAATTGTCATGGTCCAGGAATGTATTTTGAAGACCAATGATATAGGGTTGATATGCTTCAGTGCTAATGTGACTTTTTGAAATTTTGATTTATTTACTGGTTTTTTTTTTTACAGATGTTTTTGGAACTGTTTTCTCCCATTGGTTGTGCTGACATTAATATTTTTTTCAATGTGCTAAAGAAAAGACTAGACATTTAAATCGGAGACAATAATTGACTTTTAAGTTTGTCTAGTCTTTGTTGGCACGTGTTTCTGACAAAGCTTGTTGCATCTCTTCTTTGGTATTCCTCCTTTAGAGTTTTTAATCTAGGTCACTACTGTTTTCATTAATATCATCTATCTTTTTCCATTAATTGGCCACTTAGCAAGGTATTACCCTGCTGAAGTCATTGGTTACCCATTATTCAGATTTTGAAACTTTTCATGTCTGTTGGTCATCTTGCTAATATTACTTTTCTCTTCTATTTGTTTAAAGTAGAACTTTCTTTATTTTAATAGAATTCTATAACTGAGTCAAGGTTTTGGCTAAGGTAGTCAATAGCCTGTCATGGGCTCTGAAGACCCCATAAAGGGTTGGATTCCCCCATTTCTCTTTGTTCTCCCTGCATCTGCCTTTCTGCCAGATTTTCATAATGAATTGCCTATAAATCAGAAAGATGGCTAATGAAGCTAGAAATCACCTGATCAAAACCTCAGCCCCAATATCTCATCACAATGTATTATGTGGCCATTGTGCATCCTCAATACACATATTTTCAGTCTTCACAACCAAGAGTCCTGCTTGTTACCATATTTTGCCATGTATAATGCACACGTATTGCCCAAATTTTGGAGGGGAAAAATAAAAATGCACATTATACACGGGTAGTACTAATTCCATATCTATATAAATGTTTTAAATTATTTTATTTATGCTTATGTGTTAAAAATGTAATTCTAGAAAGCAATAATGATATCCATATGCAAAATAATGCCCTGGAATACAATAATCTGTTTTGTTTCTAAATACAAATAAATAAAAAATTGAATTAAAAATGAAAAAATTTAGGCCAAAAAGGTGGGTGTGAATTTCACACTGGAGAACATTATACATAGCAAATAAAGTGTTTTGCATAATTATCAACTGAGTGGTCTACACGTCTTGTAATAGCATTTGCATTTCCTTTTTTAAGAAAAATTTCTATAGTGAAGGGTTTATTACTCAAGACTGTGCTATTAAATATGCAACATATGGAGAAAAAGAAAAGGCATACGATAACTGTGGCTATTTGCCACATATGTATAAAAAAATGAAGATTTATAAAGTTGTGACACTTTTGGAATGAAAACATTGAAAGAGAGCCTGACTATACATTCTGACATCTCCTAGTGTTTTCAACGAAAGGTGTCAATTTACATGACCTGTTTCTAAGCACTGGAAAGGAGGAGAGAACATTAAGGTTAACTGACAATAAATTTTTAATTTTCCCTGGAAAAACAGACAATGCCATATATATTTTATATATATATGTTATATAATTTATATAATTTATATATATATAAACACAGCCCATTTCTAATGTACAAAGTAAGGGAAACCCAGATTCCTGTGGCAAAAAAGAAAATGACAATGAAAAACAAACAGGCATTCCTAAAGTGACCAAAAGTTAATGTTGGAACCAAGCTGTCAACACAAACTGCAAACACACTAACTTGCTACACTGCAAAAAATTTGGTATTAAAAGTGAACAATTCACACCCCATAGTTCTCTGACCACACTAATTTGTTTGGTGACTCTGACCATCACCAAATAATTATTTTCTCTGGACTCTACCCATGTGATTCTTCTCACTTCTTAAACCAGCTCTCCACAGGTTTCCCTTCTGTGGGAACTCAGGGGTTTAAGACATGGAAATAAGAGCTGTTTCAAGAAAAGGGGCTGATCCCGCAGTGAGTTGCTCATTGAAGGCTTGTGCTGCTAGGACACCATCTTTATGGTTTATTTATTAATGTAAATGATAAAAATATATGGTTCTTCCAAGAATATCTTCAGTTGTGAATAGAAATCTGACCCGGTGTTAAGAAATGCCTGGGTTTTTGTTGTTTTAAATTTGTTATCTACCCAGACAGAAGACAGTGGGGTCCTTGGAGGCAGAGGTTTTTGTCTGATGGATAGCTCTTTGGGGATAATTGCTGTGCCTTATTTTCTTTAGCACCCTTGGTCATACAATGGTCCCATAGAGTAGGAGCTCAAAAAATGTGTGTCGAATTAGTGATGTCTCTCCATACTTTCCCCCTGTGATTTATAATATAATAAATTAAAAAATGGCTTAAAGTTCTAAATCACCACTATGAAAATTTCATGAGAGAAAGAGATTTAATGCCTATCATCCCCTGTATAGGGCACAAATGACTAATCACTCCTAAAATTCCTTAGTAGCCAATGTTAACATATTACAACAATTGCAGTTAATGTTTTATGTGTTGAAGACTTCTGCTCTGGATTATCAGTAATGCCATTTTGGGGCGTATATGAAGAAAGAGCAATTTTCTGTAGTTTTGGTTAGCAAAGTGACCATGAAGAAGTTTTTGTAGCCTTTAGAGAAATTTTTCTTTTCCTAATTCTTCTGATACTTTAATGATATTCTTCCAAAGGGAACCAAAAAAAGCCTCTCTTGGGGCCTGGATTAATCCAACGCCATTGAAGAGTCAGTTGATGAGTAAGGATTAGGTAGGCTCCAGAGGCAGTTAGGGGAAGATATGCGTACTCCAATGGCCTCAGGAAGCTTGTATTACCTTACTGTTCGTATGCTTAATCTGACCATACCATGGCATCAGTGGGGAGTTCCTTAAATCTGTTATGATGAGTGATACTCAGAGGCTATTTATTTTTTAGAAGTTGATATTTTAGATAAAAAGCATATCAAGGTTTTACCTTGCTCCTGTGTTTCTTGGGAACTAGGTCTTTGTAAGTTTATGGCTCTGTACCCAGTGCCTAGCACTGTATCTGGAAGATCAGGAACTTAAAAAATATTTAGATGAATGAATTGATGACTCTATTGGATAACTTCTATGGCCCCTATTTCTTAATTTTCATAAATTTATAAAAAATAAAATTTGTTAAAAATAGCTTTCTACTAAAAATTGCAATTGGATAGATCTATAAGTATGAATCCCCTTAAAAATGGTGAAATTATGTATCAATAATATATTCACTCTGACCATGAATTTCACCAATTTTAAGACTAAAAGAAGATATTGTGTCAAAGGTGGAGAAATTTAATATTTAAGGAATTGGATGCCAAGCACATTTGTTAGTCAAGGCTATTCTTAACCTATATATTTAATATGACTTATTGTTGCCCAAAGTAGAGGCAATGATTCTTTATGAATGTGTTAGATCAGTCCAATGAAGTTGGGATGATTAAGTGCTATCCAGGGATATAGAATTGAATCAGGAAAGTCTCTCTTATCAAATATCAACTTGATTATAAGCACATATAAGAAGAAGATATTTTATGTTTCTTTGGAGTAATAGATGATAAGAAAAAAATCTTTAGATGATATTTAAACACTTTGAATATTAATTCTATTAATTGAAGCCCAGTCATATATCTATGTGGATTGAACCATAGTTAGAACATTTTTAGGTTAATGGTGTTTATTTTGAACACCAAATACAAAAGAGTTCACAGAGGCTACATTTGTAATTATTCTGGATTTCTGCCCAATGCAAAAATCCATTATGGGGAGAAAAAGAAAGGAAAACAAAAAGAAATTCTTATTTGAACTAGCTAGAGGAAAAAGAAAGAAATAATATTTAAAGCCCAAGTATAAGTTGGAAGAGTAGAGGAAATAATGAAAAACAATGTTTAAGGAAAAGAACATGCTGGGTAATACCAGCTAAAAAAAATGCATAAATAAGTAATGAAGATGCTAATAACCAGAATTAGGCATAGCTAGTCTTTTAAGAGAAACCAGTTCTTACCAGATTTCTGGAAAATAAATATTTAGCTAGTTATTCTGTGTGTGATAGGCTAAGTGGATTGAACCTCTTCCCTCCTATTTTCACTGGCATTTTATAAACATGAGGCCACAGGGGAATAATTAAATTCTACATTGCCTCCAAGGAAAACACAACCCATTAAATAACAGTGACTCATGTAATAATTGAATTCTATAATTTTCTTTGTAAAACACTGCTATATTTTAAAAGTAAAATAGTTTATGTATTTTAGCCTTAGCTAGATTAAATGATTCTATTATTTTGTTCCAAAGAACTATTTCAATAATTTTGGACTTTTTTTGTCCTCCTCTTTCCACCCTTGGTCCCTCCGAGCCTAAAGGCGTCAGTTTGTCAGGGATGAGAGTGGACATAAACATTCTGATAATCTTTGCAAACAGAACTGATGGCAATATAAACAGCCGCTCTAAATAAGTAAGCATTAAGTTCTCTATTTCACTTTTAGCATTTATAACTTCCTCAGAGCCCATTTCATTGTGAGAACAACTTGTTAGTCACCCGTTTAAAATAGTTTTCATTTCAAATCTTTTTCATTTCAGATGTTTTATATGCTCAAAGGAGAAAAAAAATAATTAATTAATTATCACCCATATCTGGTACTGTGATAGGAATTCTATACAAAACTTTCCAACTGTGCAGCGCAGATAAAATTTCTAATCTTAAATACCAGCAACATTATCTGAAAGTACTAGTTCATATCTAATGTTTAATAAAATTTCCTTCAATGGCTCCCCATCTCTGCCAGAGTAACAGTCAGCCTTTAGAATAATCTGCAAGGCCTTAGAATATTTCTGGTCTGCAGTTAACCCATGCCTCATCTTCCTACCGGCTTCCCTTACATTCATTCTGAGTTCCCTGCTGTCCTGGGAGCTCCACGGGCACCCTCTTGGGTCAGCGCCCATGTGCACGGCATTTGCTCTTCCCCGACCAGTATTCCCAGGAATAGCCATTTGCCTCCCTAGCTCTTTAAGGTGTTTGTTCGAATATCACCTTCTCAAGAAGGAATTCCCTGAATGCCCTATTGAAAGTTGAAAGTTGTATGACTCCTGTTGCAGGACCTTCTATCTTTTCTTTCGCTTTATTTTTCTTTATAGTGTTTGTAATATGTTAAGCCATTTGCTTTTTTAACTGTTTATTTCCACCCACTACAAGAAACCATCCTGAGAGCAGGAAGCTTTCTCTATGATTGTCACTGCTGGACACCTAGGCCAGAGAATAGTTGCTGGCCCCCCGTGGGCATTAAGTATTTGTTTAGATATTTGTTTAACAAACGAATAGATGCATATTTACTGCATTTTATATTTTCATGGGGCTCTTGAACTTTTTCACTATGTCAGTAAAAATGTGTATTTTGGGGTTCCAGAATATTACATGAGAATAGATGAAGAGGTATCTCTTTTTTATACTTGAATAAAGAGAGATGGTATATAATCAAGTATTTGATTATGTAAAACCAATACTATCTTTTAATCATACTCTCTATTGGCTAAATATTAATATAATTCAACATAGTGTTATTTGCTTCACTAGCATTTATTTCATAACTTTTTATTAATAGCTATGTTAACCTGCCAAGAGAACAAATTTATTTTTTTCAGATAGATTACTTTGTGTAGAAATAGTTTAATATTTAGCATTCTTATAAAAATAGGAATTAATCTATCATAATTATTAATTATTAGCCCTCAAAACATTCTTTGGCTTTGAAATTCAATCATTTACCTAAGCCCTACTGACCTGTCTGATTTAATGATCGACTAAGAGCAGGGAACAGAGCAAACAAGAATGGAAAAGGCTTTACTTCCCTATCTCGTATTCAATAAGTCAATTGTTGAAATTACCTGAACGTGTAAATTAATATTAAGTATTTAAGCAACTCTTTCCCCTGCATAAAAAAACAAAAACAAAAACTGGGAAATAATGTGTTTGTCTGTACCCCCAATGAAATTGGAAAGGTAACAAGTGGAAGACATCAGGCATAAATGGGTGAGGCCTAGCAACCCGTATGAGATGGGACAGAAACAACAGAGCTCCTACCTATTACGGGTTGACGCTGACATAGATTGGAAAATATTCATTTTTCTTGAGTGAGAATCCATCCCGGGACTATATTAAACTCTCACAGGGTTTTATGATCTATTCCTGTGGTTCTCAACATGGGATTCCATAAACTAAAAACATTGGTATTCCCCGTGAACTTGTTTGAAATGTAAATTCTCGGGCCCCATCCCAAACCTCTGAATCAGAAACTGAGAATGGGGCTCAGTCACTTGACGGCAGTGCTTTACCAAGTCTTTGAAGTGATTCTGATGCGGCTAGTTTGAGATAGCTGATTGATCCTATTCAGTAAACACATATAGAGCCTTTGCTATATACAATATGCTATGTGTTGTTGGGGGGAAGGAAGAGATGCAAAATGTACATTCTCTGTCATAGCAGAAATTATGCTGAAGACACCAACTGGCAAGACTCTACAAGGCATGGCTTCTGAAGCGACTGCTAGCACACGTTTATATCACTGATGGAGACCTCCAGCACTGAGATGCGGGCCTTTCTCTGGCTCTCCTGTTCATTTCATGTGCAGAAACCTGTAAACCTATCTTTGTAAATTTAAATTTGTCACATAAAAGGTAAAAGAGTATAAATGAAAGAGAAAAACTTCAGTAATCCTCTAAGGATAGCAAATCACATTCATGAAGAATTGCAACACAAAGCAAAAGGAGTGCTCTTTTTAACTCACGTCTATATAAATTTTGACTCAGGATATAGGACCAGAAGTAACCTATCAGAATAAGGGTAGTGGATGCTTCCCAAGACACTTGTTTCATTGTTTTTGAGATATGCAATCAACCACCCATTCGGCCTTTCTGATACCATTCTCACTGTAGACCATATTAGCTTCATCGTGGATGGGGAATGTTCATGTTAAATCCGTCACTAGTCATACAGAAAAAAGACTGACACCACTCTAGGCATCTAATACCTAGGACCTTTCATACCAGAGTCATTTACAAAAAAAGTTAGATGACCTGGAGGAGGAAAGACAGAAGGAGCAAGTAACTCAGAAGTTAATAAGGAGAAACTGCGATCGCCCCTCAGGCTGGCCTAACGAATCTGAGGAGGTGGTGGAGGAAGTGCGCCCAGGCAACAGGGGCACACTCATCTCTACTGAAACTCCCACCAGTCCCACTGCTAGAGCTGCCAGATGCTGCTGCTGCTGTCCTGACCTGGCCCTGCCATTTGGGGCTAACCCCAAACCGGAGTGACTGAAGGTTGCTGGAACTTGCAACTGCCTACTGATGGTGCTGACACTCCCAAAGCCGAGAGAAAAGAGTACTTTTGCTTCTTCCTGTCTTCTAGCCTCCCACTGGTACCTCCCATTGGCGGACCTAACCAGAAGTTAGTCGGAAAATCCAGGAAATGTAGTTTCAGGACCTCAGCACCTTGGATACAGGTTCATACACAAAAGGATGCAATGAAGCTTCAGAGCTTACGTGGTCCATGACATTCTACCTGTGACTTTGTTTTCACATATTGTCAGCTACATACAGAAGCAAGATTTTGCAAGGATATCTGAGGAGTCAGTCCATTATAAAATAAAGGCAAAACTGGGACATGAAGTGCTATTGGAATATTAAACCCCTGACCGTAGGGGGTATTGTTGTGCCCACCCATTTTCCCTTGGCTGTGTTCATACATCCCTCTCCTCGTTGCAGGAGTTTTGGTTACTACTGGCTCACAACTGCCCTGTCCTCTGGAAATTTGCTTGACACTCTGAGGGAGCCTGACGTCAGTATTTATTTTCAATCATTTTATATAATAGCTATGAAATTTTTGAATTCTTTTTATGTATATCACAACTTCCTGAATTTCATAAACTAGAATTTTTAGAGAAACCATTTTGAGTGATTTGGTCCAATGTCTGTGCATATTTTACAATGTCTTTTTTTTTTACTGTTTCTCCATGATTAACTTTACTGGATATAAAATTTTTAAGTCATTTTCCCCTTCAAAACTCATTGTTCTACAGGTTTTTGTTTTGTTTTGCTTGCTCTGTGTGTGTGTGTGTGTGTGTGTTAGTCTTGCTAAAGTAATCCTGATTTTTGACTTAATAGCTAAATTTCTTTTTCTGGTTGACTTCATCAAGAATTCTTTCTAAATTCCTGAAATTCAATTGTTACTCATGTTTTGTGTCAATATTGTCCTAAATGTGGTATTCCACTTCGACTTAGGTTTATGAAAGTATTATTTCCCTAAACATTCCATTAAATCTTTGAATATTTTTGTTCAGTATGATTTTCATAAAGCATATCTGTAATTTGCTTTTAGGAGTAGCTATTCTACTTCTCATTCCAAATTTCTCTGCATTTGGAAGATATACATTAACATCTGTTATCTGGAGTTAATAGTGTTTTCCCTGTCTTATTATAGATAGCCTCAGCGTCCCCAGTTTTTTTTATTCTTTTTAAAAATTTTGTCGGGTTTCCTGGAAAGCATGTTCTTTTTGCTACAGGCAGTCTAGGGTAGTATTCTTGAAAATTAGATGTAATGAAGAATAATCTAATAAGAGTTGCGAGCACTCTTGGGGTTAGTGTGGTATAATAGGAAAAGCCTCAGAGTAAGAGTTAGGTCGAATTTCAACTACATCCCTGTCTGTTGCATACCAGCTCTGTGGACCAGTTAGACTACAAAAATGCTGTGAGTCTCAGCCTCTTTACAGGGTTGTTGTGAAGATGAAATAAATAACCTACCTGAAGCTATGAGTAAGTAAGGTACATGTGAAATGTAAATAGAAGTGCTAGCTACTATTATCTTATTTATTTAAAACAACCATAGGGCCAAGACAAGTCAGATTAGTCCATACAGGATCCAGGCAACAGCCCTTCCATTATGCTCAGCTCCCGGTTAAGCTTGTGTGAAAGTTCTCTTTCCAACTCTTCAACTGCTGTCAACACATGATTCATTGCAACTTTGGTTGACATAAAATATTCTATTGGATTGGGGTAGGGGGGAGAAAGTTAAAGACAAGGGGTTTTAAAAATATCTCACATAGGAATTTGACTTTCAAGTCATTACATGCACTCAATTTTGAGAGAATTCAAAGGAAATTTATAAATACCATTAGGGGTTAGGAAGCAGTCCTTATGCCAAACACTAAAGGAGCTGATAGGATTTTGCTAGGAAAAGAAAAGTCAGAGGGGCGATTTAATACTCTATTACATGTGATGCATATGAGATTAATAACCAGCTGAGATTCTTTGTCTCCAGTGAATATAGGGCAGATGGAAATTGGCTTTAGTTGCATCAATAATAATCTCCACACAGAGAAAGCTGGTTTGGGCATCTTTTAGAGAAAGGCCACCCACTTGAGCTATCAGGGGACTGGGAATAGCTACTTGTTCTCTTACCCTGTAAATGCTTCCCATTATCTCAGACCGATGCACTATTTCCACAATTAAAATGTTATTGCTTTGACTAAGCAACAGAGTATTCGTCCCCACAAGGTGATATAAAAGTTGAAAATTTGATACAGTGCATTAGCTGAGTTGCCTTTAAAAAGTTTGATTGACATGGGGAGAGAGTAACAGGACCCTGGAAGGGGAAGGAGTTTACATTACCTCAGAGGGGAAAGACTACAACATGTGGAGTCTGGGGTCCCATCAACTGCTCCATTTTATTGAGATTCGACCCTCAGTGGGAGCTATTAACGACTGACTGGTTATTGCTTCATCTGATGAAGTCACCTTTCTGGATATCTTTAAAAGCTGGGCAAATGATTTACAGTTATCTTACGTTATTTCCTGAACTTTCCAACAACCATTTAGTTGTGCTTGCACACATCAAAAAGGTTTGGACCAGCGCTGCTCTGAGCGGAGCTATGATCAGGGCATCGGCAGCACCCGAGAGCTTGTTAGAAATACAGATTCACGGGCACCACCCAAGCCTGCTAAATCAGCGTTTCCCGGGAATGGAGTCCCAGGATTCTGCATTTTACCATGCATTTTAACAAGCCCTCCAGGTGACTTTCTTATATAAAGTTTGAGAACCACTGATTTTAATTGCCCTTTACTGGTTAAGAACATACAGAAGCTTCTGATGTTTGTTTTTTACCTCTTGGCAACACATGCCCACATGCAAACAGAGTCAAAGCAGGGTCAACTATTTCTTTGTAGGATCCTTTCATTTTTATATTCGTCAGCTAACCTCTTATTAGTATTTATTAGTATACATTTTGCTATACAATACTTTGCCAAGATGATGATTAAGAAGCTCATTCAAATGCATTTAAAATGTTTAAATGGAAACAATCTGGAGATGTAATTGCAAAATTGGATCTAGGAATTAATTTGTAGCTCAGACCAGCCAAATGGATTTTCCCATTTTTCAGCTCACTGTTTGTACAAGGAAATTAAAAAGTATGGAATCACAGGCTGAGCAGTGAACCCTTGAAACATACTGCAGTGCACTCACTTATTCTCATTAGGCATATAATATATCACCCCGCTCCTTGGGACTTATAGTTCCAACAGCCAGACCACAGCAAGTGGGGGTAAAAGATTTTATATATATATTTAAATATAAATATATAAATATATTTATTTAAATATATTTTAATATATAAATATATATTATATATATTTAAATTTATATATATAATATATATATTTAAATATACATTTTATGTGTGTGTGTGTGTGTGTGTATAAAAACCATTACAAATTATTGCCAGAGCATATTACTGCACACATTGCTATGAGAATAAATAGAACAGGTTAAATATCCTGTTTTTTAAATTTTTTTCTTGTTAAAAAATATCCTGTTTTAGCATGCTGTGCCCAGCTACCCTTAAACCACTAAACTGGGGAGAAGTATCACTGAGAATTGAAATGTACTTTTTGGTGAATTTGATGATGGCCACTGCTGGTGAAATACCATTGTGCTGCCTCCTGCACCCTACCAGTGGTAATAGGTTCTCACTGAGCATTTTGCACTTATTTCACAAAACCCCAAGTTTTGACTACTCCGTGCCCCACCGTGTCCGTCACTTAGACTCTGAAATCCCCAAAGTAGATTTGACAGGGCAGCTTATCAACCATGTTGTGCCAGACCAACATTAATGTCTGTGTGCTCTGAGAAAAAAAAAAGAGCAAATAAAGGTGGTGATGTTCTAATCAAGCTGGGGAAGTGTGTTTTTATATTTGCACTTGAGCGCTGCTTTGCCCAACAAAAGTGCTGGACTAAGATACACTAGTGTGGACCACTTTTGTTGCTCTAGCTGTGAAGAGAATAGTGGAGTATAAGTAAAATAGTGTGTCTTTTTCTCCTCTGACTAGAGTTGCAAAAACAAAAACCAAGGCATTTCAGGAGCAAGTCATTCCATTTAATTGCACTTTGTGTAAATGGTGACAACTATTTCTTGCTCCCAGTCAGAAAAAAAACAAAGAGGAAGGATGACTTGATCTCAAGGTTTCACAATAAGATAAGGTATATATTGTAATTTTTCCCATTTTATTATGAATTTTTTCAAACGTACAGAAAAGTGGAAAGAAATTTACAGTTAACTCTCTATCTAGAGCTCACAATCTGTTACTATACTTGCTTTATTATATTTCTAGTGTTCTATCAATTCATCAATCCATTTTATTTCTCAATAAGACATCATTTGTCACTTCAAATGATGTCATCATCAACACACTTCACTTCTAAATACTCAGCATGCATATTATTAGCTAGAGTCCTTTTTTTTTTCTTTTGGGGTGAAACCTTCATACCATGAAATATAGAAATCTTAGGCATGCCATTCAATGAGTTTTTCCAAAAACCATTTACGCATGTAACCCAGAGTCCTATACAAATAGGAAGCATTGCCATCACCCTAGAAATTAATGTATATATGTCTGAATTTATGTATACATACTGCTACACCTCTGATACTTCTTTTTCACTTAATAATAAGGTTCTCTAGGACTTTGCATGGTAACTGTGGGGGTTGCCATGTTTATCTTCTCTCCAGTATCTTTCTCTGTTATTATACGTAGCGAAAATTACATGATACTCAGTGTAATTGTCACCCTACATATCCCGGACTTAGTTCATCATTTCCTACATTTTCTAATGCTTCATCAAAATCAGTAGAAGAATGCGAAGGTACGTGAAGCAAAAGTTCATCAGCTTCCTCCCCTCAAAACCACATCCAATAAAAGTAAATAGACTTGTGCTGATTGATCAATGACTTTCTCCATGCTCACTGATCTTAAGGAAGGATGGCCAGCCGCAGGGAGGCAATTAGAATAAACTGTGTGTTTCGTGTACTCACAACGGTACATCAAAAGTAGCTACACAGACTTCGCCTTTGTATTATTATTTATCAGTTACTATATTATTTTCCATACAAACAACTGTAAACCTACCTTTACCACCACCCGAGTTTTAAACCAGCACTGGTTCATCGATAATGGCTAAGAGTTGCTGGTAGTGCGTTCCTGAGAAGGACCCTGAGGCTGTGTCTGTAGCTGGAGGGACAGGACCACAATTGCTTAGTGATGTCTCACGGGTAGAAGCTGGGTCTGGGAAGCAGCAGCAGCTACACCACCCCTTTTGCATCCTGGATTTAAGTGGGCTCCTGAGCATTTCCACATGGTTACCCGAAAACACATCTGGATCAAACCAGACAATTGAAAAGGGCTGATGGGCAATGCCGCTCTACAATATTTCTGTCTTGATTTATACTTGTATCTTATTAAAATAATCAGTGTTGCTTTTCAACAGTTGTACTCACAAAAGGGATGTCTGAATGGGATTTAAAAATGCAAGAGGGAAAAAGTGAGGGGTGGAGGTGGTACAGAGACAGAGACTGATGTGCTCTATCATTTAAGAATGAGCATGCATTGCTATTTGCCTTAAGGCTGGTATACTCCAGGAATTACCCTTCCTATACCAAGTGTAAAATCCCAAGTATAGATGCCACTCAACTTACGTCCCAATCAACCCATCGTAGGCTGGAAATATTCTAAGTTGAAAGTGCTTTTAATACATACAGCTAACCTACTGAACATCATAGATTAGCCTAGCCTACTGTAAATGTACTCAGAACGCTTACACAGCCAACAGTTGGGCAAAATCATCTATCACAAAGCCTATTTTATAATAAAGAGTCGAAGATCTCATGGAATTTATTATACATATTGCTTTCGCACTGTCATAAAGTCAAAAAATCCCAAGTTGAACCATCCTAAGTCAGGGACCATCTGCAGTGAAATAGTTTAATCACTGTTACCGTGGGATAATAACGCCCAATTCAACTTCACTGCTTTTCTCTAAAAAGCAAATAGTTATGGGTCAGTCCAGATTATTTGTGGCGGGGGGCAGGGTGGTGGGGTGAGGAATCAAGCTGCACTTTCATCTTTTTACTAGACGGCTTTGTTTATAACGCTTCCCCAGATGTCAGGACGATTTGTTTTGTTCCTCGCAGCCTCTGTGTGATCTCTCTCTCCACTGCAGTGTTCCCCAAGTGTGAGTTGCTTGGCTCAGGATCATTTTCAAAGACTCAATTTTCAAAGCAAATACACACACAAGTCAGTAGTATTTTCGAAAACAAAGGTTATCACATTTTTCCAAGGAGGATATATGAGAGAAGGGAGGATGTTGAGAATAGACTGTGAGTTTATTTCACATGGCGGGTCTCATAAAGATTGCATCCATAAGTGCACTGCCAAATTGAACAGCAGAGGGAAAGAGATGGGGGTGGGAGGGGAGAGGGGGCGCTCAGGTGAGAGAAAGCTAAAGGAACCACTTTAGCAAAGCTTGAAGTTTAAGGAGACATGCCTGTAGGGTGAGTTTTCTTACCAGGTCTCATTTTAACTCTTGCCCAGAAATACACAGCAGGAGACACACACATGCCCCACCTCTTTAAAGGGAGAATTTTTTTATTATTTCATCAGGATCGCTGAGGAATGTTGCTGCTGATAAGGCTACAGAAAATATTTCTGGGAGTGCATTTTCAGAACT
Organism: Mormoops blainvillei; assembly: GCA_004026545.1. Lineage (NCBI taxonomy): Eukaryota > Metazoa > Chordata > Mammalia > Chiroptera > Mormoopidae > Mormoops > Mormoops blainvillei. Next base: position 157,431 of record PVJD01001039.1, read on the forward strand.
TGGGAACAGAGACAGTCTGTCTGAACCCAGCTCAACTTTTCTTTCTTATCACTTTTTAAAAGCATGTTATCTTTAAGACCCAAATTAACATTTCATGATATGGTTTCTCAGCAGCCGATATTGGGCATCACAGGGCTAGACAGGAATGACCAAGCAGTTCCGTAAAATGACTATCCCCAGAGCTGCTGGCTTGACAGTTTGAGTGTCAATCACACATTGAGGCTGTTTGGTCCTCTCTAGATTTATGCAGCTCTTTAAGGAGAGAACTGCTTGTTCCAGGAAAGGCCTGAATAATATAAGAGTCACAAAGAGCCACAAAGTATATTATTATCAGAAGCCAATTAATTATTCACGCTGATTTGTTAAAAATATAGTTTATATTCTGTTTTGAATATTTCATTACGTAGAATTTTCTCAATGCGTTCGGAGATACACTTTGTCATTATCCTGGGCAACGATTTTTGTAATATGATACTGTGTTGTTTAGCCTACCAATGCAAATTCAGAAATAAAGTAAATTAAGTGCAATCCTCATTTCCAAAAGATGAGTCCCAGGATTTGAATTTTGACTTTGGATGCCTTTCGTATTCTTGACACCCCGAAGAGCTTCAAATGTCATATTATAATGCATGTTAATTTTTTAAATAGATGAGGTTTTCAGAACCATGCAGCTCTGTAAGGTGTGGTATATAAATGCATTTCTGTGGGTAACTATATAAGAAGCTTTACCACATGGTCTTAGCATTTATACAAGCCGATAAAAGATTGCTTCTAGTGGATTTATTTAAATATGTGTAATATTATATTTAGAGACCTATAACTGGCCATTTTTCACAGAATACATTTTTTCGCTTGTTAGCTTTCTGTTGCTGTTTTTTGTTTTCTTTTTTCTTAGATAAAACACCATGAACAAAAGTTTTTCTACTGTAATCTGGGATATTATTTTTTTCACATGTAATTGCTAACTTGTATTTCTTTTATCATAGGATAGCAATTTTTAATAATGCATATTATTCAAAATTTGAATGTCATTATCCTGCATAGCTTCTGATATCAAAGAATGTTAGAAAAATCTGGAGAAGCCCAACTGTGGACCAGAATTCAAACAGCTAAAATTTAAGGTTTATTATTACCCACATATACACAAAGGGATAAATAGGCTGGTCTTTGTGTAAATCAAGGAGTAACATTTCATTTCCTTACTGTCTATGTTTCTCAGTAAAGTCAAGCAGAATTCCCTTTGGTGTATTTTGCATGTTTTATTTTCTTAGACTTTAATTGTGTGTGTGTGTGTGTGTGTGTGTACATGTAACTTTTATGTCTTCCAGTGGTGAGGACAATTTCCAGTAAGCATTTTTCATAAAGGGAGTTATAATACTTTTGATACAAGTCGTTCATTTATTTTTTTAGTTTTTTCTTTTATACATTTGACAAGATACTTAGTATGTTTCTTAACTTGCATTCCAAGTCCACATTTTTTTTGTCTCATGGGATTCATACAAGCAAAAAACAAGTCTTAATTCTATCCTTTAAAAAAAAAAGGGAAAGAACATTAGTTGCAACCATTCTTTAGTCATTAATTGACACAGGGCAAGTGCCGACTGGCACCCTCCCCTGGCCATGGAGGGGGACAGATCAGTAGAAAAATATATAAAGAGGTATATACATAGAGTTAGAAAGAAATCATTGGCAAGACAATAATAGGCATGAACTGCAGGACTTGATTTTTAACAAAACTTGATATCAAACTAAATGCGACTTGATATTTTAGGACAGAACCACGACTGGCTTGTGTCTTCACTTTGATAGGAACCCCGGGGGACCTTTTCCTAGCAGTCCTCGCTGGGCACCTCCTCTCACAGTTACTCCCCTTCGCCCCGCCCTCGACGTCACTCCCTCCACTCCCTCCAGTTCAGCAGCTGGGTGAATAAGGAAGGTCTAATGCGGGTTTGCCATCGATATCCTGTACCAATAACCCTTCCAAAAGTGCTCAGTGAGCCCAGCTTCAAACGACATGACAAAGCTGTCCCAGTCTGAGGCTTCATTATTGGAGACAGGGAGGCCTGGAAGGTTAGTGCCCATTACTTTGGTACATCGTCAGGAGGATTTCCATCCCACTGCTTTCTTTAGCTACCAACGGAGAAAAAGTAGATTTTTCCTTTGAGCTCTCACTTGCTTCATCTTCGCTATATTATGTTAAAGAGCATATTAGAATCTAATAGTTTGCAAGTATCCCAAAGAAAATATGGCTTCCTGAGTCCCTCCATGTAAAAAACTATTTTATACCGCCGTTGCAAGTTTAGTGTGTCTATACATGTATTCATAGTTGAATTGAATATCATGAACACTTCTAATATTTTAAGTAAAAAAGAATTATGAATAAGGTTAGAAAATGAATTAAATGTAAGAACTAATGTTTGTTTATGACTGCACATACACCTTCGTTTTATATTACACAGCCACCTTAGTACATGCAAACTCTAAAATAATGTGTAACTTTAAACAATTTAATTTTGTATTGTTTTCTTCAATTTCTGTGTGCAAAAAAAAATATTGGGGTTTGTGGAAAATGAATTCGTTCCTTTATTTAAGGAGTGTAGGGATTGGTTATCCTTAGTAAACCTGGCCATTCTCTTTCTCTAAGAAAAAATGGCAGGCCCTGGCTAGGTGCTCCACTCTGATACAAAATATATATCATTGGTTTTGTTTTGAGTTCAGGGTACCACCATAAAAGAATGAGGTCATGCATTTTGAAAGTGCAGCATATTTTGTGAATTTTCTTTATTTGTGGTTTCTTTTTGAGTCATCTTTTTCCTTCCTTTTCAGGTCTTACTCACACTGTTATGCAGAATCTTGTAAATTGTGTCAACTGAGCAAATGCTTACCTATAGTATAAGTGATTTTAAAAGCCAAAAACATAAAGGGATTTTTCTAAGTCCCCAGAACAGCTCACTTTCTGTTTAATCCAGTCCCTTCAGAACATATCTTATGCCCCTGATATTTGAAACCATATGATCCTCTGCAAATAATCAAAAGGAGAGAATCTTCAAAGAATTTAGTCCACAGACAACATGTATTATGTTATTCAGTTAGTTTTGACAAAGTCGTCTAGGCATTTGAACATTATTATCTACAGGATTTCTTTTTTCTTCAACATAAAGACATTTAGTTCAGATTTGTAGAGCAAGGCATGTCTGTTTCATATTTGACATAAAGTGTCTCAATTTAATCCCCATTTTACTTCATTATATAGGCACTGAGCTAATTCTTCTTTGAGAAATAAATGATAAATAACTGATAATTAGACAAAAAGGCTTTAGAGGTATGTTTTGTTGGCACACATGGGAAAACATTTCTACTTTTTAAATGTAAAACATTATAAAAATCATTGATTGGAATAAAAAAATTTGAGGTCATCTAACTTTGCATCTCACATTCTAAGTTAATAGGGAGATGCCAATACTTGCACAATCATGACTTGCTAGAAATAAGTTATGAAAGATAATAAAATGATATACTACCTCTTTAATTGTGGTGACAACTAGTTTTGAAGGAATTATTAGCCCCATGTACTGAGGTCAGTTATGTAGAGTGCAGAATTATAAGTGCACATAGTAGAAAATTAGCAGGTGTTTTAATATTTTCTTGCCAGAAAACACAACAGTCACATTATTATTTAATGATACTTAAGAAAACTGCATAAAGTAGAAAGAATAATTACTATCAGTTTCATGAAACATTCAAATGGATTTTATTTTTCACTTAGCTCTACCCTTCTGGTAAGGGCTGTCTTTCTATTTGATAAGATTAGTTCTTCAGACTTCACTTGTTTTTTTTCCTTCTCTTCTCCCACCTCTTGTATATTTAGCAGGACCATATTCTCAATCAGTGAATTGTATTCCAATGGTTTCATGTGCATTAATTTCATTTCCCCATTTTCTTAAGGATGGAGAGATCACTTTCTTCTTCAGTGGTTCCCTAAAATTCTTATTATTACAAGTTGAAGGGTGCAGTGCCCTCATGGTGATAGGAGTCCTTCTATCAGTTTAGAAAAGGACAAATGGAAGAGACTTCCATTTTGTAATGCTTTTTAAAGGCTGCATCTATCGCCACCTACATCTTTCTAGAAGAGTATAGTTTCCCACATTTTAAAAGTAATCTTTAGTTTGATATCTCAAAAATTGTTCGTGTTGATTAATAAAGATATTCAAGCCAAACAGAAACTCACAGGATATTTCTTGATGGAAATTTATAGAGATTTGCTTTTTAAAAGGAAAGTCAGAGAACTGAGAATTTGTGAATAAGGTATCTTCATTCAGGGTTTGCATGGGACAGCCTCACAGCTCTGTTCTCTGTTAACTTTGCACCAAAATTTCTAGAGGTAAACATTTTATTTTTAATTATACTTGTTTCCTGCCTCCCTTAGAATTTCTGAATTTGTATATATATATATGAGATAGTTGCTTTAGGAACCTAAACATTTATTAGAATGCCCTTGGATATTCTTTTTGCCTTTAAATATAGCAAAATTCTTAATTGTAAAAAAGCATCTATATCTTGTTCTCGTCATTACTTCTGTGCTCTCCATGCCTATCGAGAGGATTTAGATTGAAAATAGTTAGGGTTATTTTTCTTTAAAATGTTTTTTAATAGACAAATTAACTTATGAGAAAATGTAGCCTAAAGCTTAATTTTATGACCCATACATTTTGAATATCGAAAATTGGGCTAATAAAAAACAAAACAGTAGATAGTCTCAGGGGGTTAATTTTACTCACACGGCAAGAGTTGATGGTTTGTGAGTTTTACAACATTTCATTAGGAAAATTTTACCAGGGAAGCAGAGTGGAATATATACAAGGTTTATCTTAAACTGGCAAAATGGAGCCCTCAAAAGAGTGCGTTTATATGTACTGATTAACTTGAATTCTTACCTCTGAGGAAGCACTATGCAAACGATTTTATTTTCTGGGTTAGTAGACCAAGAAAGAGACAGAAAATAACTTTTATTACAGAGCACTCTTGGTGTTTGCAGCCTCGTTTTACATCTTGATAAGAATATCCTGTAGGGGAGGTGCTCAAGGTCAACAACTCCTTTCATTGTCCCGCCACTGGCTACCCTGATGGGAGAGGATAAAACCCATTGCGGAAGGGATTGATTCTCTGGTACATTTTTGGAGTGTCAGTTTTATTCTTCATGTCTTGCACAAGGCATAGAACAAAATAAGTAACTTTTGAGGAAAAGTAAAATGACATGTTTTTAATGTTGTAGGTAAAATTAATGATTCAAATTGTCCTTCACCCCCTATAAATCTTTGATCACTGATTTTTTTATTTTTGCTATATCTTTGAAATTGGCTATATATTCTCATGGTTTTATTTTAACAATATTCAAGTGCTAAGTAATCTCTACATTCAAATCACCAAAAAGAGTTTTGAAAGTAATTGCATCAGTTAGTGCTATACTGATCAGAAATTTTAGAAGCACAGAATTCTCTTTCAGGTTTTGTAGATGCCATACCAGTATTCCAGTGTTGTTTTGTCTAACCAATTTGACCTTTGAGCCCTGTCATTTACTCCTACATTTCCTTTTCTGCCTTTTTGCTATGTTTTGTATACTTGGACTAATTTTAATACATGAACATTGATAGAAAATAATGTTTTATGTATTTCTATGTCACTATAACTCATTAACCTGAAATTTCTGTGTCAATCAAAAAGAATGAAAATATTCATTTTATTTTATAACTGGCATCTATTTTAAAGGTTTCTGTTTATTTTTTTCCAATTACAATGTTTAGCAAGGTTCATGTATGGAGGGGGAAAAGTAAGTTTACAGTTGTGAGTACACATAACAGTTTATTCTTGTATTATTATTTATTAATTATTGTATTATTTGTATACGAACAACTGTAAGCCTACTTTGATCCTCCCTGTATATGTTAGTGGCTTAGGTATCAGAAAATATAATTTACCAGACAGAGTTCTATTATCTTGTGCTTTGAAAAATAAATTTAACTCTACAAAATTGCAGGCAGGAAGAGATATTATACAAATATGCTAATCATATTAGACATCATAGTCTTGTATTGACACTTCCATCAAAACTTGGGAGAATAAAGCATTAATCTTGAGGTATAAATTCCAGTAGGCATATTGTGGAGCAAAAGTTTTTTCTTGTATTTACATGGAGTATTTCAAAACACGAAAACACCAAAAAAAAAAATGGACTAAATGGTTAGCCATTCTGGACCTCCTCCCGAAATACCTGCCCTTGAGCTGAGGAATGATTTTGTCACCTGATTAGGTTGACCCAAATATATTTGAAAGTGACCTCTCTGTTCGCTCTCCAATTGAGAAATAATAGCATGTACCATCGTTATTTCTCATGACCTGTTGGTGGGTCTGGCAACTCCATTAAGTAGTTCTTCATAATAGCCAATCATTCATTTAGTGGGTTCTTCATTTCCACTCATCTAAGGAAGAAACTTCAAGGAGTCCCCAGAAATACCCCAAAGAAAGAACCGAACAAGATGTCTTAATTCTTGCTACTTGTGATTTATTGAGACTTCTTTCAATTGTCATGGAAGAAGTATAAGCGACAGGTTAAATGTTTATTTTCGGTCTGGTTTCTCTGACGGAGAATCACACCTGTGCCTTAGAGTTAAACTTAATGGAAAAGGCACTGATTGGAAGTAAATAGCATGTTTTTATCTGTAGAAACTCTCTTTCTCTTCCACACAAAACACTATGGATTTTCTCCCAGGAGCTTCTTCGATGGCTTTCAAACTTTAGTACTGATCTTTTTTTTTTTTAAGATCTTACTTATGTGTGGCCCTTTATTATATGATTTAAAATGGAATCATCCCAAACTATTTTTTGGAAACTCTACAGTAAAAGAACATATTTGGTAATGCAATCAAGGAACCGGCTATTTGTATTCCCCTCTATTCTTTCTTAGATGTTATTTAGTGTGATCCGTAGCCTCCTTGTCAGGCCTCATGTCAATGGCAGAACAGTAGAGAGAAGATACTATGTGATAATATCATTTCTGTGATCCTCTCTACAGACCACCTATTAATATTCCTAAATGCCGATAGCTATCTTGCTTGTGCATAACAGTAACTAATATACTGGTAACTCTGAAGGGGCTGTTTGTTAAGATACATCCTTTGCAAAGCAGACAATGTACTGTAACATTGAGAGTAATTATGCTCTTTTCTTTAGGACAGCGATGAGTGTTCAGGTTCGGTATTTATACTTGCTTTATAAGGAATGCATTGTGTTCATTTACTTATTTATTTATTTAGGCATGGAATGATGTTTTATATGATTATTTCATTTGAAGATATGGGTCCAGACACAGTGTGGTGATTGCAGTGGAGGGAGGTTGAATTGGAAGAGGGTATAAAGGCAGATAAATGGTAATGGGGAAAAAGCAATAAACTAATAATAATAAGAAGAAGAAGAAGGAGAAGTTAAAAATCACTTAGTAGATATCATGATTTACATGTATATTTCCATAAGCATATACCATAACATACACTATAATGGCAAAAACAAATGTTAGCTATCTGACATGAGATGTTGAAACTACTAGAAGTGGTCTATGCAGAAAGTTTAATCACATTTTTGTTTCAAAAGCATATCTTAGAGTATTAGATCAAAAGAGAATTTTTATTCAATTAATTCACATGTCCCAAATAGTCAAATCCTTGGTCCCTCCTCTGTGTGTAGATTGTATATAACTACCATTTGCAATCTTATATCTAGTGGACAGCTGAAACCATGAGCAAATAGTTGTCCGATAATGAGGGTGGTGTGTAAGAAAAGCACGCCAATTAATTTCTACTGTATCATTTACTGACCATGATCTTAGAAAATGACTTCATTTTGGGGGGTCTCTGTTTTCTTGTGTATAAAATAGACTATGTCACAATGCTTTATAGGAATATTGTGAGGATTAACTAATATTAACATATATAAAACTTAATTTACTTCACTTCTCTGTTCACTTGGTTTTATAATTCTCTTCCTCATGGTAAAGAAAAGGGTGAAATCAATGAATTAGGTCAGCTAAGTGACCCTATGGAAGGGGCAGGAGTCCATGGTTTGTCAAGGCCATTCTAGTCACCTCTGTTTCTGATAACTAGTTTTCACTAAATTTTGATTACTGATATCATCTCTTTGTCACATACATTTCAAACCAAATGTGGAACTCTGTTTTAGTTCTTTTTCCAACTCCTATCCCCAAATATCATTTATAGAGTCTTTGTCTTTATAACACACTTCTCTATCATTTAGGGGAGACAGTTCCATATCATAGAAAGGTAAATCTGCGACCTCTATTAATCCATGAAAAAAAATGCTTTGAAAAAATTGCATAGGGCTGATTTGGTTAATCTTATATAAGAGTTATTACCATAGAACTAGTTAAAGAAAAGTATTCTGTTCTGGGTTAATTCAATTAACAAAGGCTAAAAATTAGTCTGGAAATTATTTTATACACACACACACATATATATACATACACATACATATATGTATACACACACACAAACAAATGTAAGTCATCACAGGTTTCTAACCTGAGTTTTCTTTTTTTAATTTCTAATTAATGGAGGTGGTTTCTGAATTTCTAGGCAATGCAGGATGTGCATAAGGATTGAGCTCAGTTATGTTTCAGCCTCATTGTCTGTGCAAGTCACTGTCCTAGAAGTTGTGGCTACACAGGGAGAAGCATTAAAACAAGTTAATAAAAAAAGAAACTGTCCTGATCCCATCACAGCCCCACCCCCCAAACCCCCAATTTAAAAATCTAACAAAATGGAAAAAGTACATACAAAACAATAAAACGAAGACAAGCCAGTTGACTTTATATTCATGTTGCCAGTTATTGGGCACAGAGAATATATAGTATAACCTTCCCGAAATGGTTATTCATAGCCTCAATATGCCAGCTGCTTGTCATCACCATTTCAGGCCAGAGGGAGCCGCTCAGTACCCACTCTGACCCCCATGGCCTGGTCACTCACCCCTTCATTTTGAGGGCAAGTGTAACAATCTTTTTATTTGAAACAATACCTTCAGAGAACACCCAAAACTCCCACTTACTTTTTGAGTTTTGTTATAACTGCTACCAAAGTAGGATATATTCATATTTGTTCATGGATTGCCTGAGAGGAAAAAATTCTTAATTTAGTGATGTACAAGTTTAATGTAAGAAAGAATACATAAAACAAGCTAGTCAAAATAACACAACTTTATATCTTAGCTATGCAACCTTTGTCCTTTGAAAAAAAATGGTTAGTCATACAGACCGTATTTGATCCCCATAATGATCAAATGACATAATGTGGGTAATTGGCTGGACAAGTAGGCATTCCATAAATGTGAAATTCTCTTCTAACTTCTTAGAACTCTGTGCCAGTTCTGCTATTCTTAATGTTTTTTAAGGAGGTGCCATTTTACTTCTTATATAGCTCTCACTCTTAATTATTATTTGAACCCTTTGTTAGTTCTTCTTTTCTAAAGCTTTTATTCTGTAAGATTTGCTTTCTTACCTTCTTCTTCTTATCCCCAGTACAAAATTTTAAATAGGCAGTCCTTAGGTAACAATTCTATATGAAAAATTAACAACAATGAACTATCAGAATAATTCCACAAAATTCTGAAACTTCACCAGGTTTTACTGACAGAAAGTGAATTTTCTTTTTATCCTTCCGATGTCCCATGTAGGCAGCACTAGGGGACAGAGTCTGATTGTTCATATTTCCAACTCTGCTTCCTTTAGTTTCACAACAATCGCAAACATAATTTTACCTCAAAATATAAACCAGTTCCTACAACCAAAGTTATACTAATTTCCAATTCAATTTTCATTTGTTTTCCATTTCCCTTTTGATTGAGTTGGTTCTATGGAGTGGGAGAGGGTGACAGGACAGATGGTTGGGTCCAGGGATCCCTGGCTGTTTTGTTTCCCCTAAACCAAGAGCAGTCTCTAGGATTTGAAGTTTTCTTCCTCTTACCTGCCCTAAATACAGACTCCCAAGGGCACTGTTTGTCCTCTGTTAAGCAACTCCCTTAGGGTCTTGATTTGCAACAGTGAGGAACGGTGACACTTGACTGTGGAAGCCTACAGGCGTCCAGGTCAAGCAGTCCTGGCTTCTAAGCCTAGCTCTGCCCCTCACTAACTGTGTAGCTTCATGTACGTCAGACCGTCAGTATTTTCATCTTTAAAATGGGGACTGTAATAGTACCTGTCTGACAGGTAAATTAAATGCTCCTAATACACCGAATGGAACAGAGTAAGCAGAGGATAAATGATATCTGCGGTTATCATCGTGGGCGAGTTAATGGTGATCATTTACACCACTCAGCAATTACCTTTTCATTGCTGAGCGTCCTTTATGAAGCAGTGTCACACAGTGTACAAGAACTGGGAAGGAGGGTCTTTTGTTACATTAACCACACTGCATCAAGGTGACTACTGGCTCCTCCTTTCTGAACAGAGGCTAGAAGATGAAGGAAAGTGAGGTGTTTATAAAATTGCTTTATTTATAAGACTTGAGAGTTGAGGACATTTACTTACTGTATTAACTTGGGCTCCCCAAGAAGCAGACACTGAAATGAGATTTGAGGACAAGTAGATGATTTGCAGCATAAGGGGGGAGCAGTGTGACGAGGAAGGACACACCTTATCAAGTCAATGACCACTGTGAGCGATTGCAGCTCAGCCTCACTGTGACAATTCTATGAGTCAAAGCAGGACACACTCCTTGGAGACAGTGCGTCCAAGGGGCGGGAGAACTGGGGTATTTATGCACCAACTCCTGATAATCACTAGTTAAGGGTCACCTCTAGTTGTTTGTTAGTTCTCAGCACCTCTAGGTTGGTACAGAGGACAAAATAGCTCTGGCCAGCCAGGGAAATCCTTACATAGAGAAATGCAGGGCCTCTGTGCCCAGTGGTGGGAAGGGTAAGGAATATAAATGGGCACCACAAGCCTGTGTTTCAGTTACCTATATAGTAATATTGATGTGAGTTTGGAGAGTGAAACTTATAATATGGAAGCTATAAAAGGCTCTTATTCAAATGTTATCCTGAAACATACATAGTTTTGGTAAAGTAAAGCTATAACACACCTATGGAATTTGAGACAGCTTCCTCCAAACCATCAGTCCTTGCACACTTGCTGTTTAAGGAGCCCACAGTGTAACCATTTTTATCAGTTTCACCCCACATGCTTGTTGATCTCTCTGGACCTTTGGGGGAACATGACCAGAGCTTCACCCAGGTTCCCTTTTTGTCCATTCTTTTATCTACCCACCTGAAGTACTTTGCATATCAACATTATCCATGAACTGCCAGGGCAGAGTTTATTTTAACCTATTATTCTGATTCACAAGGAAGGGAACTTATTAAACAAAAAACATAGATACATTCGCTGCCGCCTGATCTACCTCGTGTTGCATTCACTTGCAGATTCTGCCGGCTTCTGTCCTTTTGTTATATTGCTGATAATTGTTATTCCTTTGACATGTTCCATGTGCACCTCAATCGTAATAACTAAGGGGGAAAAGCAACACAGAAATCATCCTACCTGCTGCTTCCTTTTATGTGGGCTCCCTGAAGGGACAGGCTTGTGGCTGTGCCTACGTCCTGTGAAATTAATGTTCCTTCTTCAGACTCCTGTTATTCTATTTATAGCCACAGGGCTTCAGTTTTATAAGTGTCCAGAAAGTTCTGAGTAATGCATAGAATTCTACATACACAGCAAATGCAACCTTGGCAAAATGTAATCCCTGGTGAGAGAGGAAAACAGAGTATCAACAATTCGTTGCTTTTATTGGAATAATAAAACTGGATCGGTTTGTGTCTGAAAGTGCTGTAAACCAGGTTGTTTTTTTTTTCATGTAAATTTTATAGTCTGGATATAATAGACCTGTCTTTAATTTGGTAAATGGAGAATTATAGTATTTGGAGAAAACTTGACTTTTTCTCAACACTCTCTCTTTGTTTACTCATTTAAATGTGCCTGTTTTTATGGATAGTTGGTCAAGATGTGGGCTTAACTGTAGCAGTATTTCACGTGGGCATGAAGAGGGTGTGTGTACCTCTAAGAACACATGCAGGAAAAATGTGTGCAGTCATTGACTGTTACCACCTCTTATCTTCCCAATCACTTTTTTCAAAACATTAAAAATTATAGAACTTAATGTGGACTTTGATAGTCCTGATATTCAGTAAAAAGGAAGCATTTTACTCTAATAGAGAGCCTACTCTTAATTATTATTTTGACTGAGTGTAATTACACATTTTTTGCAATAAAAATTATAGAATCAACATCATAGTAAAGAATATTATAAAATGTCTCCCTTCAAATGCTGCTGTATTTGGTTCATTATTATTATTATTTGATAATAACGGTGATGGTGTCAGACTTTCAAGATACACGATGTTGTGGGTGGAGCCTGATGTAAGGTAATGAAATGACCTTGATATAACAATAAATACAACAAACCAATGGAACAACTCCATTGTTCACAAAATTGAACGTGATTTTTTTTAATCTTCTTCAGTCCCTGGCTCTGTAGCTGTGCTATCTATGCTCTGGTAGCTCTTTGCGAGAAGATTAAGGATTCAAAATTGTTTAAACCTCTCTCTCTCTCCTCCCCCATGACCGTAGTAAGGATAGTTCACATTTCTCTTCATTATATCACCCTAAAAGCCTTCAGAATTGTCATTTTTCATGAAGCAACAACAGAAAAATATCCCACTTTCAGCAAGTTTGATTTAAAATTGGAAAATGTATAAGGTAACACAAAGTAGACTCTGTAAGGAGACCTAAGTGGTTGCTTAAGGACTGACATTGGTGGTGGCATGAATATTTGCTCTATGCTATTTTCAAGATACTTCCTACTCCCATCATCATGAGGCCCTTATGTCTTCACTCAGAAGCAGTTTGCTTAGGCAAATGTATCATAAAATAAACTAAGATTTGGTTTTGTTTTTGTACCTTAGGCTAGTAGATTAAGTGACATGGAACCTCACTCTTAAACCTTTCTCTTTTTTATTTATAGCAATCTTATGGGTGAAAAATGAGTTTTAGTTTTAATTTATACTTTGCTGTTATTGGTATTAATCTTTTAAAAATATGTCCATTATTTCAATTCTGGGAGTTATCTATTTATGTACCTTCTTCAATTTTCCATTGTTTTTAAGTGTTTTCCCTTTTTCTTATGACACTATCAGACATATACAAAGGTAGAGAGTACAGTCCAATGAAGACCCTTCTTCCCATCTAAAACAAGTACTTATTTATGGCCATGCTCATTTCATCTGTAATTCCACTCACTCCTTTTGATTCCAGATTATTTTGAAGCAAATCATAAATGTATTGTAACATCTGTAAATATTCCTGCTTGTATTTCTAAAATATAAGGATTTGTAGGAAAAAAAAACCCTATACCAAAATTGACACCTAAATTTATAATCCAATAATATCATTAAATATTCAGTCAGTGTTCGGATTTTCTCTTAAATGTTTCAAACATCCACAGGATCAACACCTAAATAATATCTACACTTGTGATTAGGTAAAGCATTTCCGAAGTCTTATATTCACTTAGAGATCATTTTGTAAAAATAAGAAGCCAAGTTATTTGTCCTGCAGAGTTTGCTATAGTCTGGATTTTGCTAGAGCGTCCCCTGGTGTCAGTTAGCATATTCCTCTCACCCTGCGTTTCTTGTGAAATGATAAACAGACTTTGAGGTTCAGAAAGATTACTTCATAAGTGGCGACATGCACTTCCATCAAGAGAGACATAATGTCTGGTTGTCTCATTTTTGTGTGTGTGATGCAACAGCCTTTGGTGACTATTGTCAAGATCCACTAACCCATTAGGAATGGCATAATCATGATATTCTAATTCTGTTGCTCCTTCCTCATTTGTTAGCGAGGATACATGTATACAGAGAAGCTATTTTTCATCTCTTCGGAGAAAGACAGGATAAATACTTAATTCTTCCCCTTTGCAATCAAACATATTTTGCTTCACTAACATTTGGTAGATGTGACCAGTAAAAGTTCTTTTGTTATGTTTTGTTTTGAAAATTATTTTGACCTCCTAAATTGGGTATATTTGCTTTGTTTCAATTCATTGCAGTTAAATTTTTACTGATGCTCGAATTGTCTCACCTGAAGAGGTCAGCGGGGCCCTCTTTATTCTGACTTCTGAGTCATTATCTGAGTCTGCTTAGGCTACCATAAAAAATACCATAGACTGGGCGGGTCAAGCAGCAATTTCTCACAGTTCTGGAGGCGGAAAGTCTGAGATCAAGATGCCGGCTAACGTGGTTGGGCTCTGGTGAGCGCTTGCTTCCTGGCTTGCAGACGCCACCTCTCTCGCTGTGTCTTTACAAGGCAGAGAGGAAAATGCAAGCTCTCTGGTGTCCCTTCTTATAAGGACGCTAATATCATGAGGGCACCACCCTTATGATCTCATCTGAACCACTTTACCTCCCAAAGGCCCCATCTCTAGATATCTTCACATTGGAGGTTAGGGCTTCAACATATGAATGGGAGCAGGGCACACGGTTTAGTCTATAGCAACCATTTTGACATAATCCTAGTGGTTTCAGTTCCTTTGCTTCCAGGCAGGGCAAGATATTCCAAACTCTTTTGCTATCCCAGCCTTGGAGTCACCTAACTTTTCAAGAAACCCTGGTCCCTTTCAGTCGGAAATGGTAATTAAAAGTCAACACCTGGGCACTTACATTCCTGCTTTTGGTCATTGTTTCTAGGTATTTTCAATAGACAGGCACAGGATTTTTTTTTCCAAGATAAAATACATCATGACATCATAAATGTATTTCCAATTTGGATTCAGGACCATTGGCTTTTTCTTTTACTTCGTAGATCTTATATCTGTATTATTTTCCTCTATATCGGAAATTATAATGTTTAAAGACACCATTAGCTTATTAGTCATTTGTAGTATGAGTCTTAGAATAACAATAGTCTTACCACCAAAAATATGATAATTAACATTTAAAATACTTTTGCAGCTTTCTTATATCCTTAAGGTATATCCCAATTGAGACGGACAGAAAAATTACTGTGGTATAAACTCACTTTGTATACCTCTTCTCTGTGTGTTTCTGACACCAACTGTTTCCTTCTTTGGTTTGTTTATTTTACTTTCAATTTTTTAAGATTGCTCATTTAATTTAATTTTTATTAGAATTATGTAAAATATTAATATATTTCCAAAGTAAAATTTATAAAACAAAGTATACTCAATACGTCTTACTTTTATCCTTTTTGTCCACTCTATTTCTTCCTTCACACATCCATAATTTTTAAATTACAGTTTATCCTTTTTTAAATATAAGCAAAACATGTGTGTGTTTCTGGTCCCTCCCCATTTTTTAGATGATAACACACAAATGATAACACACAAATCACGGTTTCTCCATCCAGCTTTCTTCAGGGACCAGCACATCCTGTTGTGTTCTTCACCATAACACACGTGAGCACTCCCCTTCCATTGCTCTCAGGACCACAAGGTTTCATTTTGTGAATGTATCACCATTTAATAAATCAGTTTACTATAGACACACCATTGGCTTACCTCTAGTTGTTGATTATGAAAATACTGCCCCAATGAAGAGCCTTTAGCATACACAGATAATTTTCCTCTAAGTACATCTTGACTCCAAATAAAGAGCCCCTTTCTAATGGTTAAAATTCAGGGTATACAAAGGTAAAAATGAAAATCACCTATGATTTTACCACCCAAAACAATTACCATTAACTTTGTCCTTCTAGCTTTTGTTCTCTCTGCACATACTCACAGCCCTAAAAGCTTAGGAGGCTAAAATATGTTCAGACGCCTATAGCCTTTTTTTTTTTATTTATTTACCATTTTTGACTTAACTATTACCTAAGTCAAAAGCAGTTCTCCGTAAACATCAGACTGTCTGCATAATATTGTCATAGTATAATTAACTTCCCCATAATGTATAGACATATTACATCTTCTGATACATAGTATTATATTACGAATAAGGAAAAGTATTCTGATGCGTCCTCTAAACAGCAGTGCTTGTGTACCTACACTGCCTGCCCGTGATACCTCCTTGTGATGGATTCAGTAGATTGGGAGCAGGACCGGAGGTTCTGCACTCCTAGCAAATGCCCAGGTGGACCGATGCTGCTGGTCCTTGGATGGTACTTCAAACAGCAAGTGTATAGAGGAGCATAGTGAACGAGTACCTTATTTCCTCTAAGACTAAACAAAGGGGCTGGACTTGGTGTGAGCATTTAGATTAAATGAAGAGGCTTATATACCTTAGTACTTACATACATTGACCTTTCTAAGAGACTCTCCAGCATAAAAACACAGTCCCAGTTATGTTAGACAAACGCTAAATAAAGTCACACCACTGAACTTTGTGACCTCTGAATCTCCTTTCTTCCCTCTGATTCCTTTGATCCCAGGGACACTTTTCTCTGACTTTTCAGTGTCTGCCCTTATGCCTATTATAGATCTGTTACAGTTGAACATCAAATATCGAAGCTCTTTGTTGTGATAAGCTTGGGAGTAATTTCTTAGTAAAGACAGGAACAGTGAGGACTTCTTTCTTCTGTTCCATGTGTTGCCGAATCTACACCTGACTGTGTTGTTGGAAGCTCTTCCAGTAAGGCAGATATGGAAAAAGACCTGAGGAGGCTCTAGAATTTTCCTGGAATACAAACTTCCTACATTCTTGCAGGGCACGTATTCCCAACATTTTCATTATACAAATATTTGGTTGGGTAGCCCTAGCAATACAGCTATAAATAGCCAAGTATACCTGTTTTCAAGAATCTTAGAGTTTAGGAGGTTAGACAGGCATGATAATTGGTAATTATAGAATTTATGTACGGTAAATACTATAGTAAGTTACAAGTAGGCACAGAGGAGGGAATTATAACCCAATATTTTAGAATTGTTTTCCAGGAAGAGTGAACACAAAGTATAATTAGCGAGGGGAATGGAGGGAGTCCTGTAAGGAGGAAATAACTTGCAGGAAGGTTTAGAGGTTCAAGAGAGAAAGAAGAAAAAAAGCCAGTTGGGGAATTGCATGTAATCTGTCTCAAGGATCCCAGGGAGATTGTGACTGTGCGTGCGTGCGTGTGTGCTGGGAGAGGAAACAGAATTCTTGAGAAGGATGAAGCACTTGTAGAAGCAAGTCAGGACTAGACCTTGACGGCCTTATTAACCTAGCTAAGCCGTTTGAAATTATTTCCTAAGACAATGAATAACTGGTAAAATGTTTTGAGTAGGGAACGTCACTCCCCCCAGAAAAAGCCCACTCCCTGCAACTTAGAGAATGAATTGCTGAGTAGCCAACCTGAAGGCTAAGGAGACTGATTAAGGGCCCTAGAGAGGTTACGGATGACTAAGACATACGTGTATTTATGTCAGTGCTGGAGGCCACTACTAGATACAAGTGCTATTCTGAAACATTTTCAATACATTACTTAACTCTCAAAACAACCCCTTTAGGTGTGTAGATGTTTATTATAGTCATCCCCATTTATATTGAAAAGCACGAAGCCGAAAGTGTGTTTGAGTTTCACTTCTGCAGCCATGTGAGGCATTTTGTAGAAAGCAAGCAGTTTGCTGCCAGGGTCCACTCCTCTCAGTGCGGTGATGCACTGCCTTCCCCTCAGAGACTATGATGAAGCAAGCAGGTGTAGCTGTTTTGCTTGAATGGGTTAATACATGTATATATTATTTTAAATCAGTGGGAGGTGACACAAAGGCCTTATGTTGCTCTTGTAACATAAGGAATCACAAGTCGTAGGAACTCTTTTTTTTTTTTTGAAGCCAAAGTCAGAGAAGGTTTTGCAGAGCATAAGAGAGTTTAAGCATAGCACTTAAGCACAAAGAGTGAAAAATCGGCCATGATGAATGTTAAAAAATGGACTTTAATTAATATAAAATTGTACCAGAGTTTTTCTGGTTGGTTTTGAATGATTATAGTTCATTTTTTTTGTGTGCCCGTCTGTGCATTTTCTTTAATCATTCCCTACATCGAATCATCTGCACATCCTTCGACTCCTTTATTTATAGCCCCATGCAAACCTAGATTCACAGAGAGGCATTATCATAGCCTAATCACATCACAAGATTGCAGTGAGGATGGACTGAAATCTGGAAGTAGTATTGCTATTCAGATTTGAAAGCTAGAGTGATGCTAACTCCACACAGTTGATGGTACTTAATATTATTCCCATAACGGATTGTGGCGATTTTAGGTTTGTTTACTGCCTGAAAACAAAAGAGAAAGAAATGCTGGCTGAGTTTTCCCTTATTCGTCCACAAAGGAGAAGGTGTAGTAGCAAGGACCCTGCCTTCACTCTCCTGGCTGTCATTCACATTAAACTGGCTCCAGCAATTGTGAGCCACTGAAGCTCCAAGGACATGATGTCACCAGCTGAAGGCTTCCAGTCTGCTGTGACAGAATAATTGGTCCCTGGTACAAAGGAAGCATATGCGTTGATTGTGAGAACTCTGTCATTTGATGTCAGGAAAAGAAATCATAACCAGTTTTGAATCTACCATATGCCTAAAATTGTCATGAAATCCCTCTCACGGACACATTCTAGTCCAATGTTGTATTTTCCTGCGTTGATGCTTATGATTCCCCCACCTCTAATAAAACCTCTGAGAAAATTGAAGTATCTCTTACCCTGATTTGCTCTCTTCTGCAAAGGACACTATGATGTCATCAGTCATCAGTCAAGAGTGACACGTAATGAAGACATCCAGGTCTGAGAGGGCTCGATTGCTCTGCTTCCCTGTTTATGTCACAGGCGGCAGTGGGTCAGGGGAAGATGGGAGTGAAGGAGGGCCTGTCTACGAAAGACATCTCCAAGGATTCCTTTGCATGAAGCTTAGACTCAGGATTTGGCAGAACTTAAGCCGTATGAAACACATACTCCGCTATGCCACTTTCCCACAAGAAACTCTTCAGGCAGTGACATCTTGAAACATTTACAAATCTTCAGGGTTGGCGCCATGGACATTCACAAACTTGGTCACTATCATTTAAATGCTCCCTATCTGATGTAAGGATGATTTAGCAAAACTACAATGGCTCATGAATTTTTCCCAGATACTTTAGCGTATGACATTTTCATTATTGATTTTCCACATTGCCCTAAGAATAGAAGGTGGTATTAGGAGAACTGAAATCCCACAGGCGGATTTAATGGCGGGCACACTGAGTGCGCGCCCTGCGCCATGACTTCTGAAGGCATGTATTTTTATTTTCCCTGTCTCTCTTTTTTTTTAAGGGGCCCAATATTTCCTTCTGTGCCCGGGGCCTCAACCGACCTTAATCCGCCTCTGTGAAATCCCCAGTTAACTTGTATCCATTTTCTTGGATTGGAAGGGAAGGAGATGCAGACTTTTCCAAAGATGGTTTGCTATTTATTTTTGACATAATCCTTAGGCTTCAGAGAGGTCACTGTAGCATGCTTTAAGATACCAGACAAACACTGAGGGGTGTATTGCTTACTTTCAAAATTCAAGTGAGGTATATTAGATGAATTGTCTGTCTCTCCCTTTGTATGGACTGAAAATCTAAGAGACATAAAAGAACTGCTTAAAATTAATATCTTCCATGAAGGTAACTTTTCCACATCTGGAAAATGTTTCTCTATGTTAATGATTCTGTCCCCAAATAACCATAAAGTATAAAGTTTTATCATACATATTTTAAACAAGTTATGGCAATGCCTATTTAGTTTCTTCTTTAAAATTATGATGGCAAGAAATGAAGTAAGTTGTATGAAATAAACCAGAGTCGAGGTAGATTTTGCTGATTGGGTTAATAAACACATTCATCCTCATTGCTGGAACATTTAGATATAATATCAGGATTAACTTTTTTATCAAAGAGCCATCTCTTCTAGACCTGTTTAATTTGGAAATACAGTTTAGTGTTAAAATGATTTTTCACATGTATTATAATGGGTTTGTTATCATTGTATTCACTGTAAAAAAAAAAGAAAAACATGTAATATAGAAAAAACACTGTCAGTCTATTGCAAATAATAAAAGCTGGCCGTTTTCTCTATTTTTTCCATAAGGAAAAAAGTATGCCTTACTTTTTCTTGGTTTATTCCTTCAATCCCACATAAGACCAAAGTAGACACAATTCATGTTTACAGAAATCAAAGACACTTTTATTTTTCGGTCCCCTGCCATTTCTCTCTGGCGTGGGACAATTGCTTGCTGTGTTTCTTGCCAAGCAAGGGTAGGATTGGAAAGACTGTCAAGTGCCAGTAAGCCCATTTGAGAAAAGACAGGTCAAGGTTTTCCATTTCTGAGAGCCTACAAAATAGAGAACAGCTTATAGTTACATGCTGCGATGCTTTCAGTCGACACTTTTATTGTGGTGTGTTTTACTGTGAACTTCCACTGGACACCAAGTGATTGGCCCAGCCTATAGCGTGACCCTCATGTGTGACAGTGTCAAATGTTCCTGGTGACAGGCCTGACTTAGGCTGATTGCCCCTTCCATTTAGCGAGCATCATGCCTTTGCAGCAAAGAGCAGAACAAAGCCCCTACTGATTGACAGTGATGTATGCTGCTTTTGTTTTTAATTCTTTAACACTTGACACTCCTAGAGGGTACTTTATACAAGAAGGAGGTCAATTTTCTTTAGAAGTCAGGAGGCAAGAGAATAGATTGAAGATGACCTTCAGTACTGATTATCTCTACCTTTCATTTGAATATCAGATGGAAAGTTTGAAGCCTGCTGATTATGTTATTAAATAGTCCCTGACCTAAGTCCCGAGTAATAATGTAGCCGCCACTTCAGAGGCATGGCTATTTTTGGCTACAGATGTAGGCAAGAATATTTTTTAAATTTCCTCAAGTTGTTGAATACAGCAGGTGTTCTATTGGGGAAAAACAAAATAATAAATAGTGTAATCCTACAAAGTTGGAGTTAAGTCTTGTGGGAAGTGAATAATTTTTCTTGTTGACATATTAAAAGCTGTGCAAATTTCTTCTTTATTGTTATCATCTTGACCTGATGCTTCCACCGAGACGTCAAGAGGGGTCTCAGGGCATGGGGATGATTCTAGCAGTGGCCACTGTTCCCTCAATGGCGGGATGGACGGGTCCAAGCCAGTCACCTCTGATGGGAAACAGAGACTACGGGCTGGGTCCCTATACCTATGTCTCTTGAGCTATCAGGAATCATAATGAGAGAGCTAAGAAACCTTGGAAGCATTGAAGGGTGTGGCAACACTGTGACTTGCCCTGACTATGGGAGGGCTGTTGACAGAGAGCCTTCAAATGTCGGCTTCTGAAAGGGATTATCTCAGCGGCAGAGAGACACTTGTTCTGAGGTCATGCCTTTATTGGGGTGTACCACATTCAGGGACTGATGGATGGGGTAGTGTTAATGCCTGGCCATCTTGGCCCCGCTCAGAACAACTAAGGACCACTCCAGCTCTGGAGCTCCCACCGGTGCCAGCCAAGGTCAGGCCTGCATCCCAACACAATTTCTCCCTCTGTCTAGTCCTACTTCCTTACCTTCCTTGTCACAGGTGACAATCCCAAAGCTTCTCCTTAACACAATACAACACACTCTAAATGCCATCTCAGGGTCTGTTTCCCACGGAACTGAACCTATAGTCGACAAGTAACCAGGCACATTCAGAATCCTTTACTGGATTGTTTGTAATTACCATTGCAAGTGACACTGTAGGAGCATAACCCTGATTTGTGCTTGTTAGGTCTTGTTAGCAATGCAAACAACTTTTCAGCTAACATTAAAAGAATAGACATGTTATGTGAATAAATTGAAAGAAGGTCCTGGGCCTTTATCTTTACCTCTAGGCTCAAGTGTCAGCTCCTGATAGGGTTGGAAAACAAAAATCAAAAGACTATTCTTTTTGTGAAAAATATATTGGCTTTAGTGTATGCAGGAGGTGTTACAGTTCTTGAGTTTTGGAATTTTTACCCTATGAATTTTTGCCTTAAAAAAAAAAAACTTCTACCCTTTTGATTTAAGATTTTAAAGAATTATTGCCTTCATTATCACTACTCACTGATGCTGCCAATTCAATTACCTACAATGTAGGGCAGTGGTGGTGAGATAAACTAAAACAATGAATTATCCAGAATCATTTATGTTTTTGCCTAAGTACTTTTTTTACATTGAATACAAATGCCTTATGTAATACATATTTTAAAATATAACTTTTATATAAAATGCCTGAGGATAATTGAAAAAAAAAAGACTATCTTTACACTTGATTTCTTCTCTAAGAAATCTATAATAATATATAATCATAATGATAAAGCATCGTCTTGCCTAAAAGTCATATTTTTGGTATTTTCTCAGTCACAAAGAATACTAAAAGGCAGTAGAGTGAATGCGAGGTCAGTTGAGTGAAGGGATAATTGAAAGACACTTGGGGGCAAAACAAGTTGCCATTTTTCAGGTTGCATTCACAATTTTCTTAGAAATTGCAAATAAAATAGGAGGAGGTGTTTCATGTGAGAAATTCCTATGACCCATTCAAACTAGGTTATTACACATATGAAAATTTTCAATGAAGCAACCCTTTAAGCTGTTTTGATTTTTAACAGTTCACCTATATACCATTGGAAGTTTTTATTTATTTGCCTTTTAAGACTTGTGAATTAAAAGGACTCAGGCTTATATATTTATATGAACCATTTTTCATTAAAGTAAGGTATCAATTAGGAAAGTTAATCACTCTTTCTTCATTATGTCAGTGGTAAATAGTATTATCTCTATGATAATAAAAGCTACATTTCATTGCATATATTCTTCGTTCAGACACTATACTCTTGCCTCTACATATATGTTCTGCTTCTCCAGAAGTCTTGGAAGGAAGCTCACATTAAACCTATGAGAAGCTAAAGCTGAGAAAGTGTAAATACGACACAAATAGTAACACAACTAGAAAGGAAAAGGCATAGTATCCAGGGTCAGACAGCCTGACTCTGGCATCCAAACTCTTTCCAAAACACCGAACAGCAGGGGATGACAGCTCTGTGTCATCAGAAGGAATAGAATCAACTTCAATCGACTATATAGTATGTTAGTCAGAGTTGGAAACCATGATCTCATTTCAGGGAATTCTCTTTATCCAGTTGAACTTTCAGGCCATGCATGTCACCATACTATTTTTTTAGAACCTCTGATATTGCATTTAAGAAGTGACTGTCCTCTTTGAAAGCATCTAAGAAGTATCAGCTACCCCTTGCATCTTTTTATTACTTGGCACTGAATTAATGCTGTGCTTTAATTTTTCCATTTTTTTTTCAGTATGAGCAATTATTTATGCAACCATTATAATATAGGCCAAGAAACATTAGTTCGCTTATCAAAAAATATGGGAGCACCTACTACATGTTAGGTACTGCACCTGGCATTGAATGTAAAACAGTAAAGAATATGGACATTGTGCTTGCTTTTATGATGTATATTTTCTTCTGGGAAAGAAGTCAAGTGATATGAATTTTAGGAGCTGATTTATTTTAGTTTGCTCTAATGAATTCATCCATGAGTTGTTAACATTCTTAACCTTATGGCATTCTGAAATACAAGAGATTTACTTCTTTCAAAGAAAACATTTTACTCATTTCTCCCTTGAAAACAATGAAAAGTTATTTTAAAAATTCAAGGTCAATATAAAATGACATCCAAGAAGCAGGATTTAAGGCATGCATTTGCTTATTAACATGACCTAAAACTTTCCATTGTTATAAAACAGAATAAGTATTAATATGTACTTTATATAAAGTTGTTAAAGCATTCTGAAATATATAAATGATCATTTCCTCTTACATTTTCAATTCTTTTACCCCAAAATATTGTACTTCAGTATGTTTAACCCAATTGATATAACTAAGGTACACAAGACCTGGAACCCTTAAGCCCTAAGGTTTTCCATAACTGTTCCCAACTATTGAGTCATCCTTCTAAGCGTATTAGCTCAGATAGCAGCCAGTTCTGTAAATTATAACCCTGTCCAAAGCATAGTGTCATCATCCTTCCTATTTATTCTACCTGGATTAGATTCATGACCCTACCTCTCCCAATTGAATATGTCATGTTGGCCCATTGTTGAATACATCCCTTAGACTATTCCTGGAAATGATTTTGTCCACATTTGTGTGCTCTCTGAGCTGTCCTGAACATGTTTGGAAAGAGAGCTTCAAGGTTCTGGGTCTGTAGATTTTGCCTGAGAGTGAATAGTTGGGTTGTGGCCCTGGCCCGAAAGGAACTTGGAGCGTGGTCTAAGAGGGCGCCTGATGAATACGGTCATGGAGCGCGTAACAGAAAGAGACTTCAGAGACCACCTAATCCAGCCATTTCAAACATATGCAGAAACTTCAGAGTGACTAGGGGTCAAATGACTAACCCAGGGTCTCAGAGTGGGCTCGTGGCACAAGCCAGGCTGAAATCCATCTCTCTCCTCCAGGGTCACCCTCTTCCCATGGCTCCCTACACAGGCTCTAATCTTTGACCTGCCCTGGTTTTAACTAATAAGTAGGGTAGATGGTTGGAAACTTCGAACAGGTTTATAATGAGTATTTGCTACTTTTTTGGTGAGGGAACCAATATCTGGCTAAACTCTAATGAATAAAGAAAAGGAAAATAATAAAGCTAACCAACTACATTATTTACTAATGTAAATGTGAATACTATCATAATTATTAAAGGGGTTAAAAATTAATGTATCTTGGGGTGACATAAATAACAGAGTCACTGTGTTTTCGGGTATCACTTTACTGTTTCTTTTCCCTTTTTGTGTCCTTAAATATGATAGAAGAATGTTTTCTCCCACAGTAAAACCTATAGCTTAGAAAATTGGATAAATTCCCCTTTATTTTTATGGTTCATTATCTAAGAGAAAGGGCTGTTTTCTGTTTTTGCAAAAGGAGAGTTAAAGTCATCCGTAACTTCTCTGTGAGGATGAGATTTTGGCAAAAGTAATATTTATGACCTTCCAAATGACAGATTATCTATTAGAGTATATTGAGTATTGATCTTTCCTCGAATATTGTGATTCAAGCAAAGCCTTTTGTACCACAAATTACAAATTCCTTATAAAATCAAGCTTTATAAAAGTTATCAATTTTTACTCTTTCTTTCTCTTAGTTAGTATTTACTTCCATGCCTTAGTAGAATTTTTCACCCTCTCTTGGTTTTGAGTGCCTGCCTTCTGACCTCTATAAGAATAATTAAAACCCTTAAGAGATGTTAAAATTAGTTGTTTCACACTAAAGAGAAATGTAAGGTACAATATGCTATTCTCCTAAGCTACCTAACATACTATTCTCTGAATCAAAGAGAAGGTTCTGTAATGGAAGCCTACAGACAACCTAATCCCTAAAGAAAAAAAATATTTTTTCTGATTTTATGAATATGTCATCTACCTGGGAGGCCACACTTTATGCTGGCTTCCCTCTGCAAAAGAAAGTGCTCTTTTCTATACCGTAAGAAAGGCAAGAATATCTTCATACTTGTACCTTTTTAATTTATGACCCAGGAGAATTTTCTAGTCTCTGCCTCTCCATTTCACATTTTCTTTAAATGTGCTAATGACAGACGTGAGTAAGAAAATACTTCGTACCTTAACTCATGTTCATATGCAGGTTTTTGCTTCTTCCAAGTATGTACACTGTCTTGGGAGTAGTAGAGCCAGCCAGTTCCCCAAAACTTTGCTCAAAATCCATTATTTATTTCAACAAATATGTATCGAGTACCTACTGTGTGCTAGGATCTCTTCCAGGAGCTGAGGCCTCATGAATGATCAAAACAAACAAATACCTACTTCATGAAAGCTGTGCTGTTATGGGGACAGAGATAACAAAACAGGAAAAAATATTGTAAGTCATTTTGTACCATATTGTTCTGGAGAAAGAGAAAACATGTAGAGGAAGTGATATATAGATAGATATGTACAATTTAAGTAAAGTAAGGAGTGGTCTCTCTGAGAAGGTGGTATTTTTACAAGCATGTGATTTTGGGGAAAAGATGACTCTAATCAGAGAGAACATCAAGCTCAGAAGCCCTGGGGTATTTGCGGAATAGCAAGGAAGCCTGAGGGTCTTGACTCAAGTGAGCAAGAGACAGAGGAAACAGAGTAGGGTACAGCATGTAGGTCATTTTAGGGACATTTGCTTCCATTCTAAGTGAGATGGAAAGGCAGTTAGATTTTGAGCAGGAGAGCAATACGAGCAAATGTACAGTTCTGCAGGCATTACTCAGTCTGCTGACCTGCTGAGTTGAGACAGGACTGTAGGTGGGCAAGAGTGGAGAACCCGTTGGCAGACTATTGTAACAACCCAGGATAGAGATGACCATAGCAGGGGAC
Organism: Mormoops blainvillei; assembly: GCA_004026545.1. Taxonomy (NCBI): domain Eukaryota; kingdom Metazoa; phylum Chordata; class Mammalia; order Chiroptera; family Mormoopidae; genus Mormoops; species Mormoops blainvillei. The sequence continues at coordinate 183,863 of PVJD01001039.1, forward strand.
TGGGCCAGTGGGGCAAAAGTGGAGATGTAAAGAAGTCATTCTGGAGGTAGAATTAACAGGATTTGGTGACCAGATGCAAAAGATAACAGAGAAGAGTCAAGGATGACTTCAAGTTTTATGGGCTGAACCACTGAAGAGTTACCATTTATAAGATGAAGAGAGCTGGGAAGAAAGAAGTCGAGGCTGGGGACAGAGTCGGAGAGACATCCAAGTGCAAATGTTGAGCAGGCAGTTGGGTCTTTGGGTCTGGAGATAAAAAGAAAGAATAGGATTAGAGAGAAAACTTAGAGATGGAATTTAAACTCGTGAGATTTGATAAGATAACCTGATAGGGACTGTGTATAGCCCAGGGAACACAAGATTTAGATGAGGGTGAATATTCTGCTCTCTTCTTCCTAGAATCACAAAGATCAGGTGGATAGAGGAAGTCACTTTAAGTTTTTCTTCTTTCCATTTCATATGTAAGTAGGATTAGGTCATAGAACGTAGGTTTAGACATTTAGGCATGCACACACTTGCACGCTTATACACAGACACCCAACTAATAGCTCCGAAGAAATGGGGGGAACACTGAATGGGCTGTTCTTGAAACTTGGCCCATGATGAATGTAAGGGAAGATAGAGACCTTGAGGCAAATCTTTCTTCCTGGGCCTAAGTCTTATTATTTGGGTAGCATGTTATATATTTTCCATGTTAAGCACAAAGGGATCTTGTGCTGTTTCTTCACATAGATAGTAGAGAATTGTTTTAAATTTGTGTAAAAAGAAATAAGAGTAGCAACTTCTTGAAGATCAATCTATTCCTCTGTACGTACTCCTCCCACCACTGCCCAATTAGTGGTTTTGTTTGAAACTTTGGTTTGAAGACTACTTTCCAGAAGGTGATTTCCCTGCCTTTGTGAAGTAATGCCCTCCATTCAAGCAAGATTTATTTCTTTAATGAACCTATGTGAAACCCAGGCGTGGGTATTGCGTAAATGTCCTCACCTAACTTGCCTAACAGTCCTGTGATATTGGGGTCGTGAGCTTTGTTTACGGCTGAGAAAAGCAAGATTCAGATAGACTACACAGCTCTTCAGGTTAAATTAATTTTTATAACTCAAATCCTTCGCTCTTTACTCTGTATGCCGATCTGTGTCTTTTTACAGCTCCACATTTTCAGACTTTTCCAAAATTTCTACCTAGAGTTTAAGCCAAGCAGATCTTCCTAAAGTTGCAAGATTACCTGCTGTGACTTCCTAGGAATTAGTGCTCATTCTCTTCCAAGCACATCACTAAGCACACATTTTAATACTGACATGTGTTGACAGCGGCTTCCCTTGGAGAATTCTCCTGCATGTTGAATGTGCAACTATCTAAATCCTCATTGCCCACTGGATGGCTGTTGGCTGTTTCTATCATTAGTTTCATTTCACAGACTTAGTAAAACAGTCTCAAGATCAGAGTTGAAACTGTGGGCTGGTCCTGTAGTAACAAGTCATTTCTTTTGGGGGTATATCACCTGCTGGGACATTGTGATTGTTTGATGAAAGGATTGTTCCGTTTTAGTGCATCCACTGCCTTATCATGTTTGTGCACATTTTGCCCACGTGTGCTTACTCGGCCTGCAGGAATCCCCAACCAGTCTGATCACCCTTTGATGCTTTTTCAACTTTGTTCTGCCTTATTTATTCTAGGAAGTGAAAAGGGAAAAAAAAAATCTTGAAATATAGCACCATTTGAATTTCAGTGACTCTCAGAACAGAAGGCGTAAGTGGCCCCTAAATTCAGCCAATAGGTTAGCAAAGATTACAAAGATGGGTCCCACTAGTATAGTAGGTGTGTGAGGGAAATGGAGCTTTTATTTATTATTGGTGGAGACACATTGGTACAAATTGAAGAGAATATCTAAATGTATTAAATTTGTATTCCCTTTGATTCAGTCATTCTTCTGCCGATGTATCCTCTAGATCTACTCACACAGCTGTGGGAGTTAAGATATCTGGGCAGAGATAGCAGGGCCACAGTGTGTGTTTGCTGCATTATTAAAGGGCAAAGGACTCTTCTATGGCCTTCTCCAAACAAATAAGCAAAATGTAAATTAAGCTTTGAATTTATATTAAGCTTCTTGTTTTGGTACTGCTACACATCTTATCCTTTCTATATTAAAAAAATTGAGGCCACAGATAAAAAAGGAGGAAAAGGAAGGGGTGTTCTTGATGCTGCTCCCTGTAGATAACCGTTATTAAAAAGTTGATGTGTTTCCTTCTAGTTCTCTACAGTGCAAATGCGTGTGTGCCAACATGATTTTTTCCTGCTTTTCCCATGTAACTTTATAACATTGATATTTTCTATGATCAAAATTTTTGTAAGAACTTTTTAATAACCACAAGATCCCCCATCTTACGGAAGAATAGTAATTAAACTTTCTCATCGTGTAGGATATTTATTTGTTTTTGAGTTTTACTCTGAAGTATTCTCCCCGATGGTACCTACACATTACTTTTTCATTAGTTAATTATTTCCCCACATATCCTGGTAGATTTTGGTTTGCTGAAACTTCATTAATAGACTCTGGGTCAGTTTATTCTCATTTGTTTCTCTCTTGGTAAATCACCTTTATGGCAACTATAAGTTGAGAAGTTATAATCAAGATTATATATATGCATATGCATGTATCTATAATCTTATGATATATGTATTATCTGTTATATGTGATATATCACATATATATGTCAAGAAGTTACAATCAAGATTATATATACTACATTTTTTTTAAACTTCAGCCAGAGCATTTTGTTTTAATGCACATATTTTTGAATTTGGGGGTGGCAAAAGTTATGTCATTGGTGGTGGTATGACACCACTTTCAAGCTTACACTCTGGAGCCACTGGCCTGGGTTTGAATCTTGACCAGCAGCTGTGTGACTTCAGGTCAGTGTTTCCTCAACTGGGAGCTTCTATTTTCTTATTTGTAAAGTAGTGATGCCAAAAATGCTCACCTTGAAACCTAAATATAAGTATTGGGGAAAATGCAAGGCACGGTGCTCAATACACAGCAGATGCTCAATACAAGGTAGCCATCATTACTATTGTTATTTCTTGCTTGATATTCACATTGTTCCTTTGATATTGTTATAGTTCTTGTTTTGTTTTATTCTGGCCACTCACTTTCACCTCACTTGAAGGATCTTTTCCTCAGCCACAACTTTTGTTAAGCTTATTTAGTCATTCCCATAATAATCATACTCACTCCTCTCCTTTTCTGTCCCTACTGTCTCTTCTTCTCTCTCCCCAAGCATTGGTAAAATACAAATTACGAAATTAGCATCATTAAATGAAAATTATGACAGAATCCTGAGTTTCAGTTTTTTTATATCTCTATCAGTTGGCATCTTTGAAATCAGAACTACTAAACTGCTAATTCTTAAAAGACTTTTCACATTTCTGTAAAAGCACAATTCTTCAGTGTGTAAATAATGAGGCCTTTGACCCATTAAGCCTACCTAGCAGTGTGGGGCTTGCATTTCTGTGGCACTCACACGTGTCTCACGAACGGTCACCTTCAGGCCTGGAGTCCAGTGCAGACTTCAAATGGAGGAGAAGATGCAAAACCGATTTAGCCACGTGGCAGGTGGGGAGCCACCTATTTAGATCTCTTCATTATGCCGGTGGCGTTTCTGGGTCCTTGGCCTCAGCTTTTGTCACAGGTATTTTGCATTTCTTGGGGAAAAAGAATCATGAAGAGCCACCCTTTCTGAAGGGTCCCATTGCCACTGCCAGTCGGATTCTCATGGGAAATGGAAACCACAGAGGAACAATCATATCTGACTGTTCTTTTTATGTAATTTTGTGTGAACTGACATTTGCTGCCCTGTCTTTAGTATAGAGATTAAAAGAGCTCCATTCTTGATGTTGTTCATTTTTTTCCTTTTTTAGTTTATGAAAATAACATTAAATGTAAGGCAACAACATCATACTAATGTAGAAATGTTTGAAGTAAAAGTCTCTTGTAAATCTGCCCCAGAGATAAGCATTGTCATTTTTGTATATAAACCTTTCCATCTTTCTTCATGTACATACATGTGTCCAAATATATCATATATCTGTATTATATACATTTTAAAAATAGCATTAGTGCTTTTCTTTCGTGCCCCCCCTCCCCCGCCGAAGCAGACTCTGAGACAAAGATTTGAGTGTGTTTACTTTATTGGGAGTGTGATCCTGGAAAATAGAAGTGGGGAAATGAGATCGAGTCGGGAGAAAAGTCCTAAAAAGGATGTTCTAACAAGCAGATTTTGGCTGTGAGCATCTGGAGCTCAGTTCCACTGGGGAACCTCGGAGGAACCATGTGGAATGCACCTCAGACAAGGATGCTGGGACATTTATTCTCCTACTCCCATACGCTATTGTTTGAAGTTTGCCCCTGGGGGGTTAATTCCTCTGCTCCTTGGTCTGTGCCTATGCCCAGAGGGGCAACCTTTGGAAAAGGCAGAACAGAGAGAGCCCCTGCACATGCTCATAGGGGACCACCCATTGCAGCTGCGCCTGTGGTTGTATTGTAATCCTGTGAGCCGAGGAGGTGGGCTGTGGTGCATCACAATCATCAAACATCATCTCTCATCTCATCTGCTTGTTACCCCTCAACTAGCTTTTTACAAACTTCACCAGCGGATCTTGGAAACACTTTCAGGTTAGTACCTGCACACACACTTTTTGTTTTTAATGGCACCATTCCTCCCTGAGTATTAGAATGGGCTAGTTAATCATTTGAGTGAGAACAATACCGGCTTTTGTTTTCATTTTCCTGTATAAACCTAGGGGTACGGTAAATAATTCTCCCTAATACCAAGAATGATTTACTGGGTTGACCAAAAAGTTCATTTGACTTTTTCCATAAGATGGCTCTAGTAGCACTTAGTTGTCTTTAACTTCATTTGAAACAATTTTGTTAGATTTTGACAGCTGTCATATCAGCATGCATTTAAAAAAAAATCGAAATTGGTGAATTTTTGTGCAGCCATTTTAACATTGAAGATGGAAGAAAATACACAACATTTTCAGCATATTATGCTTTATTATTTCAAGAAAGGTAAAAATGCAACTGAAATGCTAAGAAAGATTTGTGCAGCCTATGAAGAAGGTGCTGTCACTTGTTGAATGTGTCAAAAGTAGCTTGTGAATTTCTGTGCTGGAGATTTCTCACTGTACGATGTTCCATGGTCAGGTAGACCAGCCTGTTGAACCTGATAGTGATCAAACCGAGACACTAATTGAGAAAAATCAACATTCTACCATGCAGGAGGTAGCAGACATCCTCAAAATATCCAGGTCAATAAAGTTATTGGTGAAAATGAACAATGTGCCTTTTATTTTATGGGAAAATCTAAACAGACTTTTTGGCCAACCCAATACCTTATCAATGTGTCTCAAAATCTTATGCGCAGAGGAATGACCTGTGGATCTTGTTAAACCAGAGACCTGATTTAGCAGTGCGGGGGTAGGACCAAACCATGCTTTGAGTTCAAGGTTCTACAACCAGATAACCTGAAGGGAACTTGTGCATTGTGAAAATATCCTTTATAAGAGTCTGGAAAATTTTCATGAGGATAGACATATTGAACCCTAGTTCAATATGCTGGGAGAATGTAATTTTCAACTATAAAATTGCTATGGGACCTTGGGCAAGTCTTTTGTGTCCTCTGAGAAAAATCTTTGAACATCGTTATCATTCAGGTACCTTAGTTCTTAAATATTTTATGACCCAATGTGTGCATTCCTTTGCTGGCAAAGAGAATTTTCTTGTCGTAGGCTTAGCTCTATCAATGTGTTTGGCCAAGTTAGCCTGTAAAAGTAGATGTAGGATCTTCCAGGGTTCCTGAGTGTTTACATTTACACATCATCACTACGTTAATTAGCTGCAGCTGATGAGTCTGATCACAAACCTAGATGTCTAACGGATATATCAACTTTAAGTATCCAAAGGAGCATTCTAGATTTCTTAGTCCTCCATGTCTTCTATCACAATGAAAAATAAACCTGTGGGCAAACGCATACATGTCAAAACCCTGAGGTCAGCCTTGAACCCTCCTTTCTCAAATTCCTCAGATTCCTCACATCCCAGCCATCAGAAAGGATGCCATCTACCTGAAAAATAGAATTTTTAATCCAGTTTTTGCTACCACCATCTCCACTGTTGTTTCCGTTATGCGTCTCCTGATCTACTGCAACATCTTCCCAGCCAACAGGAGCTCTGCCCCTTTTCTTAACTCTTCATTCTCTTACAAACATTTCTTTTCTCAACAAATCAGATCATGTTTTTCCCCATTTAAACTCTTCAATGCCTTCCCACTGCACAGAAGAACATAATCCCAGGTCCCAGCATGTGGGCAAAGCATGGCCCATAATGCCCTGCACAGTCTGGCCTCTGACCTTTCCAATGTCGTTTCATACCAGCACCTCCTAGCTCACCGTAACCCCCCTCCTAGCTCACTGTACCCCCTGGCTCCAATGGCCTTTTCACTTTGCCTTGTGCCCAGGAAACTCTTTCCTTCCTGAGGAACATTTCCTGCCTGGAAAATGTTTTGAGTTCTATAAATTTCATAGTGTTTTTCTTTTCAGTGAAACTGAATTCATCAATCTTTTCTCTATGTAAATGTTATCATATGTAGCCATTGTAAGTCTTGATTTGGCAATTTCTATAGATTCACAAGGAAATGGAGATAGAAAGAAAAAAAACAAAAGAAAGCTATGATTTCTGTTCTCACCATACTTCCCTACCTGTTTTTTTTGATTTCTGATTCCCTATATGCTAACAGGTAGTTTTAACAGAATACATAATAAATTAAATATCATTACCTGTAAATAGATACATTTTGATTTAGTGTTTTCTTTAATGTAAGCTTCTGAAATTGATGCAGTTACCTATTCCCTCAAGCACTTAATTTTGTTTTTCATGTACTTGAGAAGAAAATATAGTCAGGCACAGCAGTTTAAGATTTAAAAAGAGAAGACATAGATATTAACATCTATAAAATGTCTCTTTAACCCCCACAGTAACCCTACAGTTACAGTATCCTTCTTTTGAATGATGAGGAAACAAAGACTCAAGGAGTTAAACTCACTAATCCAGAACTATAGGGCATGCATGTGTGTACATATATACATACATACATGTATATAATCTTCATATATATAAACTTAAATATAGAGATAATATGTAAATACTTCTGAATGTAAAACTGGATCAGCCATGGAAATCCCTGGCAATTTTTCATTGTATTGGCATGTTTTTCACTGAAGTATGTGAAAATAACTTTTAAGGATTCATGAGTTCTCTATGAGAATTTATAAGTTTGGGGCTTTCCATTTGGTGACACTGTTAAAAAATTTATGAGAGCATATTTGAGGTCATCTGGTTGACTAGTTGATGTCACTGCCTGTGTCTGTATTTATGTCTATAATCATGTCGTGCTCGGGAGACCTATTGTCACTGTCTGGGGCTAATGAGGAATGAACGAGGTAGACCTAATCAGTAAATGGTGCTTTTAAGCCAAATGAAAGCTGTTAGCCTGGCAAGCTATGCTCAGATGAAGGTTGCATGGTAATCCAAATAGATAAAAGTGCTGAAAAGATCAGAACGTCACATGACAAAGAGAATATAGCCCATGAATTTCAAAAATATTTGGTACGGCAGCAGTCAGTAGCATATTGATGTTGCAAGTAGCAATTCAGATTTGCCAAAACATCATCCATGGTATTAAATTAATGTTTTAATTAAATTGTATTGGTTATGCAACTTTGCTTTTATGCAATTTAAAGTGTATTTGGTTTAATAGTTGCAAATCAAGCTATAAACAGAGGTAGTTATATCTCGTAATTAAATGTTTGCAGATATTTAAGTTCTCTTTAACAAAAATAACCAAACCAACACTGGGATTGTGTGTGTGTGTGTGTGTGTGTGTGTGTGTGTTGCAATGATAACATAACATAGCAATAGACATATGTATTTTTTTTCTTCATCTTTAAAGGGTTGACACCAGGGTATCTCAAGGCTCTCAACCTTGGCATGACAAATGCCTTCTTTCACAAATAATTCTTTCTTGTAGTCTGCTTTCCTGTGTGTTCTGGGATACCATTAGCAGCCCCCTCACTGCTGTTGTGACAAACAAAAATGTTTCCATACATTGCTAAGTGTCTCTTGGGGGACAAAATTACCCTGTTTTAGAATCATTGATCTATGCATTACTCAACTATAGTAATACTGGTAACCACTGTTTATCCCATTGTTACTATATGGTTGCCAAGTAGTGATTTGTATTTCCAATCTCCCCTCTACATTTATTAGTTTGCATTCTACCTTAAGGAGTTCCTCGTTTATTTAGCTATTCACTTATGTATAAGAAGAGACTCATTGATTCTTATTTTATTTTATGGGCTAAAATCATCACTATATAACATTCTGTATATTTATGCTCCAATGTTTTGAATAGAGCTATAATGAGGTAAAGATAAATGATGGATACAAACCAGCTGCTCTTTTCTCTTCTCTTTAGTGTAGCATCTTAGCGAATTTCACAATTCTTTTCAGGTATTAGAGTAATTCGGTAGAAGCGCCATTGTCTCAAGGGGTGGGTGCCAGTTCTGCCTCAGTGATTCATTGAAGTGGAGCTGAAGGAGCTCAAGTCACTTTCTCCTCGGAAGCTAGCAGTGTTTTATTGTTCTTAACAGTGGCGAGAATGCCAATGACTCTAAAGCTGAAGGGAAAAAAAGACTCTTAATGAGTTTCAGCATTTTAATGTGCTTCAGGTTCCCAATTGTATGAATTTAAGAAGCTTAGCAATTCGGTATCTTCTGAATCATAGCATTTATTTTATACTCTAAATACTCCCAGGGAAGTCTGAATAACATTGTAGCTGCTTTGGTGTAATAGCTTTCTTTGCTGGGCTAATTGACTTGAACAGTGGAATTGCTCCTTAAAAAAAAAAAAAAGAAAAGCCACACAGTTTTGATTAATGAGCCCAGTAATAAATCATTAATCTTTTTATCTCGTGAATGGTAGGAACAGTATTCTCTTCTCCCTACCTTCATGATATATTCCTAGACTCTGTTGGTGATACAGTGGCCACTTTTTAAGGATCTTAATCCATATAATATGCCTACATTCCATGTCACTTAACACAATGTCTACTAAGTTTGCACCTATGAGGAATTCAATGGGACAGATACTAAATAGCAATAATTACTTTTTTATGAACATGATTTACATTTAGTTAGAGACTGTCCTCTTGAAGTGCCTTATATTTATTTCTATGAAATTTAATAGCAAATAATTTATGTGACTTGATAATAATAATCCTGTGTAGCAATAGTTATTTTAGTATAAATATGCCCCATGCAATATTCGAGACATAACTTATACTAAAACAGTGTACTTGTGGTTTGTAGGAAATTCAAATTTAACAAGCTGTCCCGTGTTTTGTCAGGCTGCCCTAATTTCATGGGACGTGGCATTTGCCACAGGGGCTTTGTTGCACAGTTCCACGGGTCATCATTTGTGCTTTGCTCTGGGGTGTCATTTATATAGGATACAATGAAAATGGTTGCCCTTGAGTGGAACTCCATGTCCCTAATATCTTTAATATCTCAGTGACACATTTGTGTGTTTACCGAATGTGGAAGTTTCCCTTGGCAAGTCTAAGCTGTCATATTTTAGGTAGCAAATACAAAAATGGCTTGTTATCTGTTTTATTGGGTTGGCCAAAAATTCCATATGGGTTTTCCCTAAAATAAAAGACACACTTTTCATTTTCACCAATAACTGTGGATTTGGATATTTTGAGTATGTCGGCTATCTCCTGAGTGATAGAACATTGATTGTTCTCCATTAATGTCTTGATTTGGTCTCTATCAACTTCAACTGGTCTACCCAACCACGGACAATCATCCAGTAAGAAATTTCCAGCACAGACTGTCACAAACCACTTTTGACACATTTGATCAGTCACAGCACCCTCTCTATACACTGCACAGGCCTTTTTTTTGTGTTTCAGTTGTGTTTTCGCCTTTCTTGAAATAGTAAAGCATAATATGCTGAACATGTTGTGTATTTTCTTTCTTCTTCATTATTAAAATGACTACACAAAAATTCACCAATTTAGATAATTTTTTAAAAATGTATGCTGATATGACAGCTGTTACAATCCAATCTTAACAAAATCGTTTCAAATGAAGTTAGAGACAACTAAGCATTACAGAGCCATCTAATGGAAAAAAAAACAAACTTTTTGTCCAACCCAATATATTCATATGTATAATCAAATTCAGATAATACATATGAACATGTGTGAAGTTGATTCTTCCAGAAGATTTTAATAGTGTACCATAATAAAGTTTTGGTTATATTCAAGTCATTTTCATAATTTCAGTCATTTCAATGAGGATCATGGTCAGTATCAAAAAATCATGTGACCTGGCTGGCATGGCTCAATGGATTGAGTGTTGGCTTGAGAATCAAAGGGTCTAAGGCACATGCCTGGGTTACTGGCCAGGTCCCCAGTGAGGGGTGTGCGAGAGGCAACTACACATTGATGTTTCTCTCCCTCTCTTTCTCCCGACCCCTTCTGCTCTCTAAAAATAAATAAATGAAACATTTTTTAAAAATCATGTGAAACTTTCCATCCCCAAACTCACAGCAGCTGTTAATGAAATATTCCTGGTGAGCCCCTTCAGGGAAGTGAATTAAATTCTGAGAAAATGTGGTGTGATTTGTTTACAATATTGAGTAGTTCTCTATAGTTTTGTATCCTGTTCTCATTTTTGACTGTCAGGACCCTGAGTACAAGACCAGACATTTTTGTGATATAGTAATATATTACCATAAAACTATAGAGAGATCTCAATATTGTAAAATGTTAATTTAGCATTTTCTCACAGGGGACACCATCACGTCAGGGCTGATAACTGGTGATACTGAGGTCGAGTTCAGGAGGGAGAAGTCAAGGAAAGCCAGGAATCCGATCTGGCCACGTGTTCCAGGACCACAGGTAATGCAAATTCAGTCATAAAGACTCCAGGGGGTCATGCAGTCATGCCCTGCTTACCTCAGCCTGAGGCTGCGCAACTGATCTAGAAGTAAAGCCGACACCAGCCTCAGAGAGAGGCACAAATGACCAGTGGTTCAGATTCTCCTGAGCACGGGGCATGGTTTCATAGTCAGGTCTCTGCTGGGTTGATTTTCCAGAATTAAACGCTCTGACTGAACTTGAGGACATGAAGTCTACCTTCCAGTGCTGTGCTTACATTTCATTTGAAATAATTAAATGCTTCTTTTAAAATATGCATTCCTTAGGGAAATTGTTCTTATCGGTGTTTATTTTAAGGAAATTGTTCTCATTGGTGCCTTGGGGGGAAAAACTGGTAGTCGGCCTTCTAACTCTATCACCATGCAAAACTAGGAGAAGGGAAATCACATTCTCTTTTAGTGGAGGGAGAAGACCATTGAAAACCCAGGGCAGTCCCCTTCACCACTTAGTAAACAGGACAGAGGACACATTCATTAGGCACCATCGTGGAGTGAAAACCTACTTCTTGGCAGTCCTTTACTTTTTCCTTTGTCTTTAATGCATTCCCATGGATGTATGCTTCTGGAGAACCTGTCATAGGGGAGGGCTGTGTATCTCTCTCTCTCTGGTCAAAGGCCATGGCTCTGTGGCGAGGGAATGCAGAAATCCTAGTGTGAAGATCGGAGTTGAGCCTGTGTCTTATTTTTTCATAGTAAGACAGATTTGATAAAATTAACTCATTGTTATCAGTTAGGGTTCTCCAGAGAAATAGAACCATTGCGGGTTTTATATTTATATTTACATGTATGCATATTTATTATGTGGAATCTGCTCACACAATTATGGAGGCTGACAAGTCCAAAGATCTGCAGTGAACAAGCCGGAGACCCAGGAGAACCAATGACATCATTCCAGGGTGAAGGTCAATATGCTGGAGGCTTGGGAAGAACCAATGTTCCCATCGAGTCTGAAGGCAGTAACAAACCACTGTCCCAGCTTGAAGGCCATTGGGCACGAGGAATTCTCTCTTCGCTCAGGGTCAATCAGCCTTTTTGTTCTATTCAGGCCTTCAACTGATTGTGTAAGGCTCACCCACATTAGGGAGGACAATCTGGTTTACTCAACCTACTGATTTAAATGTGAAAAGGCATGCAGAAACACCCTCACAGATATATGCAGAAGTCGGCACAGAAAATTAACACATATATGATACTGAAGCAAATAGGACCAGAAATGACAGGCTTCTTCCAAGTCTCATCTAAAGGTACTGTAAGTCCTAGAGCTATATGCATCAAACATGCTGAAAATATTGCTAGAGGGCGAGAACACCTTTTTACAAAGCTAGTGTTACACTAGTTTGAACACCTCAGATGCTGCTGGCTTGTTAATGCAAGAGGCTCCGACCCTTCTGCTTCTGTTTTCAGGTTAAGAGAAAACATTTAGTTTTTATTATTATTAATTTTTTATACTGCTACTACATTGAAAATAGACTGTTCCATTCAAAAACAATTGCCCCTTTGTCTCCCCATTAATTTATTTTTCTACAGGTGAAATCCAGTGAATGGCAATATTTATAGTCAATCTCAAGTTGGTGTAGGGTGGTAGGAAGAGTACTAGTTCGAGTCAAAAAAATATCATTATGATGTCATCTATTTATTTACTAGCCACGTGACCTTGGTAAACTTCTTAATACCAGAATCTGCTTTCTCATTTGTAGAATGGAAATAATAACTCTTGTCCTATCTACTTCATAGGGTTATTATAAGAAGCCACACGAAATAAAATAATTCTGAAACATGTTGAATACTGTACAATTCTCCTCATGTGAAACGACAATGTGACTATCTTCGGTCTATACGAACATACCTCTTGATGTGTTTTTAAAGTATTATAGTCACATGTTAGCTTTAGAGTTGTTTCAAGCTTCCTCAAGGTATTTTCTGGATTTTTGTCACCACTGGTGAGGATAATTCAGTTAAAATAGCTTTGTCCACCTAATAGTTCAAAAATGAGTATAAATTGATTACACACAGTTTTGTGACTTAAAAAGGACTTGAGAGTTAATAAAATAAGCAAAAACTAACAACTTAAAATTGTAGTATGAGTATTATATTATGATAAAAAAATAGGAATAGTCCCCTAAAACAGCGTTACTTAAAGTTTGGTCTATCAATTGATACTTGCCCGCAATGAAATAAGTACAAAAATTGAGAGTATGCATTTAAAAGCTTTTGTAACAATTTCGCATTAATGTGACATTTAATCCTAATGTAATTTTTGTCCATTGATTGCAATAATAAAAAATTGCAACTTTCATTTTGCAAGTCTTTTCATTTTACTTTATTTTTGATTAACTTATTTTTATTCCATTTCACAAATATTGGTCTGTGACAGATTGGAAATAAAATGTCTTCACCCCAGGTAGCTTGAGAGACATTGCTCTAAAATCTCTAATGCCAATAACCACTTCCACTTCTAGAATATTTAATGTAGTTTTATCAAGTATGTGTATTACTAGATTGTTTTAGAATCTTGTTGCATTAACTACCTTTTTTAGAATCATATATATATATATGAATTATATATATATATATGACCATAATACATATCAAAAAAATGCAGTCCAAGAAATAATCTTTGATCTAGATATGGGCAAGAATTTTTTGCCCTGTATTTGTATCCATTTGCTTAGCTACCTCAAAATGTCTGAAGTTCTGAAGTTGTTTTTAAGCATTAAAAGCAAATGAGTGCTAATAAATCTTATTTTGACAGTTTCTATACACAGATAAATCCAAGAAAAGTGAAGTCATTTCAGGAAAAAGAAATACATATTCCTGAGTAAAATGACTTGTCTTTGTTCCCATTAACAATGGAGAGGGTGCTTTTCTAACTTTTCCACCATCTTTTGACAAAACTAAGTAATAAATCAAGAAAATGCGGTACAGATGAGAATATGTTGAAATAGACTGAAATGGGGGAATTACGTATGGTGTCAATTAAATGTAATAGATGCATGAATTATAGTCATATTCTTCTATAAACTAATATATGCTGCAGAGTATTCATCTAGTAAAGCAAGGAAGTCTTTATTTTTTTTTTCCATAGCCTTAACTCTGTAACTAAAGCTAATTGATGAATAAGCATAAATGACTAAACCAAGGACTTCAGAGATGTTTATTTCTGTCTGTTTTAATATTTCTTTGAACCACAAACTGCTGTCTGCTACTCTTTGGATTTTAAGAGCAAAGGCAGTGCCATGAATTGGTAAGAACATTGGACCAGGTATGAAAGGACACAGGTTCTATTTCTAGCATGTTACTACTTAGCGAGGCAACCTTGGACACGTCATGCCCACTCCTCTAGCTTCTGTTTAGTTCTAGCTGTTAAATCATGAGATTGAATAAGATGTCCTATTAGGCTTATTCTGGAGCCAAACGATCATTAAAAGTTTAAGTTAAAAAAATATTTTTTAAAAGTTCTTTAAGATCGCAATGATCACTTGAGAATTTTTGCTGAAAAGTTAAGAGGAAAGTGCTCTTTGGTTCATAGTGCCAAAAAATCTTTTAAGTCACCATCTATTTACATAAACCTGATACATAAATAAAATTGAAAGTAAAAACATGAATGTACATATTATTTTAAAGTTCCTTCTATGTAGAAATTAAACTCTATTGTCAAGTCAACAAATATATTCAAGACTAATACCACATTTCAAAGGACAGAATGTCTTAATAAATAACACTGTCCAACACCATATTCTTTCTGTGCATATAAATTAAGGAATGGCACTGTACAGTGCTTTATTGTCTCTCTAAATACAAATTAATGAGCTGGTCTAACTGTATGAATTTGGATTCAGACTGTAGCTTACTGGGCAACCCCTTATACGCTAAGCTCTGCATGTTTATTGTACACCATTTTGAGAAGCAGCAATACATACTACACTTGGGGAATTTAGAAATTTAATCAGGACAAACTGGTACACTGCTGCCTACAGAAAATGTCAAGATCGGGGCAGTCTTCTGTATAGCGTGGCTGGTTGCTTATGATTATTTAGCCTGGTCAAGGACAAAGGAGTGAAAAATTTTGGGCAAATTCCAGCCTGTTCATGAGACTGCCACATTTTACAGCCCACTCTGGGTTAACCCAGGAACTTCTAAGCTGTGGGATATGTATCTATCTCCCACAGAACATGAGTTGATATATATGTGTAGTATCCAGAAATCACATCCTAAGAAAGTTGTTCTTTTTTTACTTCTTTCTCAATTATTCTTCTTCCCAGGAAAAAGACCCTGTCTGGGGCTATTGTGCTTCTCACAGTTTTTTAAATTACAAATCTCATTTGTAATTAAGAGAGAGTCAACCACCAGGGCCAAAGTCACCTGCAAACAAATGTCATTTACTGTGATTTAATAACATTGATTTGTTCCCTGTTTTTACAGTAATCTATTAATTAGGGCACCAACATAAAGTTATCTTTTGAAATAAATTTATTTATGCCCTAAGGTACATTGAGTTTAAAAAAAGAAAGCTTTTATGTAAATAAGATAATAGTACATGGCCGGCAAAATTTTCTAAAATCATATGTAAACGGCTGAAGCTTGGAAAACATTGGGCTGGTACACTGTGTGGCAGATAGAAAACTTGGTCACTAAGCTAATTCTAACTCTGTCACTAATTATTGGATTGTCCTTGGAGAAGATGATGAATCTTTCAGGCTTCCAATTCCTCGTTACCCAATAAATATGATATTTGCCCAGCTACCTCTGAAGTGATGATGTGATGATGAAAATGAAATGGTGGGCAGTGAAATTTGAAAGTTGTGTGTGCATGTGGTTCGTTATTATGTATCCAAAACACCACTTTTTCTTTCCTTTATTTTTTTCACCATCCCAGCCAAAAGAAAAAAAAAGGAAGGAAGGAAGGAAGGAAGGAAGGAAGGAAGGAAGGAAGGAAAGAAAGAAAGAAAGAAAGAAAGAAAGAAAGAAAGAAAGAAAGAAAGAAAGAAAGAAAGAAAGAGAAAGAAAGAACATGATCATGATCATGATCATTTAGGAAGGGATAATATTTTCTTTATACAATTATACCATTTATTAGGGAGGTGTGCATGTGTGTGGAAAGGCTATAGTTGTATACTGTCTGCACTTATGCTGTTACTAAAAACTAAAGCTGTGTTGTTGTTTTCTAATTGATTATCTGTTTATTTTTACTGTTTTCTGTAGTGATAAAGAAGCTTGCACACTAAGCTATGTTTAAAAAATGAACCTAATAACAGATCTTATTCATCTTAAAGCTTGATAAAAATATTATGACCTATCTGAATATTTAAAGTTGTTTTAAAAATAATGGAGTTTAGTTTTACAGTGAAATTGTTTCTTGACCTGAAATAGTATTTAGAATCTTGCTTATTATGTTTTTTTCATTGTGCTTAAAACTTCAAATTTTCTACAGAATATGATACCATGTCTTCACAAAAGATATTTTGCTCTTACATAATGTCATTTCTTATAATAGACTTCATTCAGGATTTCTTTTTTTTCCAATTTAATCTCACTTATTATTGAAGTTAAGGTTGTTGTTTTGGTTAAAATATAATATTGCAGGGAAGCATCTAATGTATTTTGATATTAATAATTAATTATGTCAGGTTAATGGCTGCTATTTTGAGACATACATACAAGTGAGTTCCAATTTATTGTGTGAAATAGAGGACATTTGTGCACACAAAAATAATGATAGCAATTGTTGTTTGGTTTCCTGTTCCGTTAAGCAGAGCTTATTTAAACACTATTCCTGATGGAGTAGGAAATGATAGACCTTGTAATTCACTTACATGTAAGTGTTCATGGATGGTCTAGGGTAGCAGTTCTCAAACTGGAGCAGTCATCGGAATCACCTGGAAGGACTTTCCAAGCCCAGACTGCTCGGCCCACCCTCAGGCTTCTGATTTAGTAGTTCTGGGTGGAGCCTGGAAATGCGTATTTCCGGCGAGTTCTGCAGTGATGCTGCGGCCGAGCATGCTGTTCTAGGTCCATACATTTTTTCCCCGTTGATCTGCTGCAAACCAGTAGTATACAGCAAGACAGTGAAGCTCACAAACTTTGGAATTGCCCCCAGATTTCAACCCTTGCTCTGACACTCAGGAGCTATGTAACTTGGACAAAGGAGGGATCGATTTTGTCATGTATAAAATACTAACAATTACATCTGTTGAGAATACTGAATGAAATAGTGCATATTAAGTGTTTAAAACAATGCCTGGTATGTTATGCACACTCAGTAATGGTAACATTAGTAACCAGAGGTGATGGCAGTTAGAGTGGTAGTTAGTAGTAATAGAGAAGAAAGTTTATTAGTGTTTTGTGAGGAAGGCTGGGCCAAAACGTTCATTTTCACTGATGATATTTTTTCTATAAGAAACATTCTGGCAAAAAGGGAATTCAGTGAAAAGAAGCAGTGACCTTGGTGAAAGAACTTTCAAGACCATGTGGGAGTGAAGTCTAGATTGCAGTTTAATCAAAAGTGTATCCATTTGTGCAGTAAGTTTCTCAATATTTAGAACTTACTGCATTTGTTTGTTTCCTTCCCTTAGCAACAAGAGCAAGACCCAACAAACCTATACATCTCAAATCTCCCCATTTCTATGGACGAGCAGGAACTTGAGAATATGCTGAAACCCTTTGGACATGTCATTTCCACAAGAATACTAAGAGATGCTAACGGAGTCAGCAGAGGTGTTGGTTTTGCCAGGTAAAACACTTCCTTTGTACATTACTTACCTTTCCTCATTGTTTCCTTTTAATTCCATTCCTTTCTAGCACTGTGGCCCAAAGCAGTAGAATTTTTTCAAAGTAATAGTGTGTCATCCCTGACCTGTGTGGCTCAGTTGGTTAAGCATTGTCCCGTGAAGCGAAAGGTCACCGATTTGATTCCCGGCCAGGGCACATACCTGGGTTGCAGGTTCGGTCCCCAGTCTGGGCGGGTACAGAAGACAGCCAGTCAGCATTTCTCTCTCTCGCATCAATATTTGTCTCCTTCTCTTTCTCCCTCCCTTCCCCTCTCTCTAAAATCAAAAATAAAAATAAAGTTTAAAATACAAGTTGTTTATCAAACTTATTCTATGTAGCTTTGCTTCAAGCCAAAGAATCCCAATGTAATTATAAAATGTGCTTTCTAAAATATGTATATAGAATGTTTATATGTGTCTGGAATCATAATGATTTGCATACAGAGTCCCCAGGCTTCTCTACGCCTATAGATCAACAAAATCAGATGCTGCCAATTTCTGCTGGGAATAATAAATGCCCAGTACCCCCAAACTAAAGAGCCCATGTGATGAACAAAGCATCCAAATGGCTTTGCATTGATTTCCAAAGAACAAGATGATAGAATTTCTCGGTCAGCAGAAGAGAGAAGAGATGAAAGAAACAGAGGAACAGGAGTTGTTGGAAATTCCCAAGGAACACAAAAATATAAGAGGAGGTCAAGGGGCATTTGATTTAAGAGGCCCTGGCTGTGTGTTTTTGATGTTTTACGCAACAGGAAGAAAAAGCAGATTGAACTTTTTTTCATTGTCAGAAAAGGAAGACTAGTTTTCACTTTAACTTTAAGGGAATATTTATAAAAGAGGGTCTCAGCCAGGAATAGAGTTAAAATGCTTGTACCTGCTGTGCTTTCATGAAAAACAAAGCTAAAGGAACCAGAGAAAAAAAGGAACTGCTCAACCACAAACAAGAAATGTAAGAGATTAGATTAGGACCCACCTAATAGCTCCAGGACTTGGTATGTCTGTGTGTCTCCAGCTGACTTCACACGGATGAATAGATGGAGGTTACTGTCATCAGGAAGTCAGTACGTTGCAGACAGGTATGTGCACCTCTGAGGAACTCTGCCATCACTTGGCAAACCATTCCAAACCAACTTCTGTTAACCCACTTTGAAAGATAACAAATTGTAATGTGAATGTTAACTGATTTCTAACTTGATTTGCTAGAGGTCATGAACCACTGTCTTCAAATTCTTTATATTCCCCCTAACGTTCAACACATAGACCCGTAGACATATGCAAGATACATGTTTGATGATACTGAAGAGAAATGGGCAAAACGAAGAAAGTTTCCCTGATCTGAAAAAACACATGAGGCATTCAGAACACTGTTAGCTGTTCATTCCCATGCTCGCGGCAGGGCTAATCACACTGCCTGGGTGTCTGAAATTTGCCATTGTGGTTATTGCTGGACGGCGCACAACCTATGATTGGAAGCCTGACCAGTTGCAGACGTGCTCTGCAGTCACACTGATGCTTCCCACAGGGTGTGCACATTCCTTTGGTTCCTCCAAAGGAACCTCTCTTGGGGTCCACCTCTCGCACCCCAAAGCACTCTCTTTCATAAATTCGTTTCTCCTTCATTTGTACTGCTCTGAGAAATGAACATCTTTCAAATCAACCAAACACATCTTCTAATAAAATCTATGGTGATTTACTTTTTAACGAAGAATTTTTTGTATCAAGTATGTTAGTTTGTTAGGACTGCCAGAACTAACTGCAACAGACTGGCTGGCTTAAGCATCAGAAATGTAGTTTCTTGCAATTCGAGAGGGCTAGAAGCCCAAGATCATGATATCAGTAGTTTGGGTCTCTTCTCTTCGTCTTGTAGGTGGCCTCAGAGTCCTTCTGCTCCTCGTGCCTACATTTGGTCTTTCCTTTTGTTCCTCATCTTCTCTTCCTAAATGGAGATTAGATTAGGACCCACCCATCTGAGCTCATGTTAATTTAATGACCACTTTAAAGGGCTGCCTATCTTCAAGTACATTCACATTCTGAGATACACAGGGTTAGGACTTCATCATGTGATTTGAGCAGGGCACACAATTGAGCTTATAACATAAAGATTGGACTGTTCATTTCTCTCACTTATACCTTCTCTGTACATGTTGAGTTTACTTAAAAAGAAGATTTTTCTTAAATGCAGAACCAAGTAATGCACACTGTAAGGGGTAAAACTATAATCATCGTATGTGGTGTCATGAAACAGTAAAACTCATAAAGGTTTTTTTTCTTTTGAGCCAGATAAGGATGGGAATTTTCAATTACTATTTTATGTCTGCTTTGAATGCAGCCTCTCACTCCTTCAGTGCACTTTGTGTATCGAAGCCACAAGTGATTCTTTAAAAAATGCAAGTCTGCTCATGTCAGGAACCTGCTGAATTCCTTCCCATATGGCATGAGTCACTGGGTATACAGACCTCTGACATCATTATCTCTGACCGGGCTCATCTTCCTAGCCTGTCTTCCTGCCTCACGTCCTAGACATAAACGGCCCTTCTCGACTGTTATATGTGACTTTTCCTCTGGTTTCTGCCTACGTATCCCTCAGACATAAACTTAAATGTCTTGTCTTCAAAGATACCTTCACTGACTTCCAACTCCATCCTACAGACGAAGTTATATTATTTTACATAGCTCCTGTCAAAGTTGTATTTTTTAAAAATAAAATTTACCACAATCATAATGAATTCACTAATTTCTGTCTTAATCCACTGGATTGTACATTTACTTAAGTCATTTTTTTTATTATTGTTGGATGGATGAATGGGTGAACGGTATTGTAAATTGCGTAATTACCTTTCTGTGAAGTTCCTGAATGACTGAACTCCAAGCAATGATTTTTAAAACTTTGAGCTTTGAATATCAATTATTGGTAGCGTTCCAATACTGGAACTTAGTTTTCTGCACTTCTAAATCATGCAGTTTCCAGCTTTAGAAAGTGGTATGTGGATTGTAAAGAAATCCTAGGTTCAAATCAAGCCAATTATTTTTTTATGCCTAAGAAATCAAAAGAAAATCTGAATTTGCCTGTCCTGTAAGAAACCGGGAAACTTGACACAGAATAAGTATTTCATTCTCCGTTGTCTTAGACGTGAAATTCTAAGGAGCAGGGCCCCACTTTACCAATTTGATGGAGTGAGAAAATAATTGTGGCTATTGCATATGTAAATATATCTGCCCAAATTCCTACTACCTCACACAGATCTGCTCTGCATTTTCTCAGACAGTTGTGGCTACTGTTTTAACTAACTTGATCATTCACAGATTAACTCTGACACAACTTTCCTGCTTTTTAAAACTCATCCTTTGTCCACTCAGCCTTTCTTACCAGGAGCTCACCTGCTGAACCACAAGACAGAAATGTTTTGAGTCCCTATTTTCTGAATTCTTCCAAGGATAGTGTGTGAACCTTGAGATAGTGGTTCTCAAAGTGTAGTTTCTAGGACAGCAGCGTAACCTGGGAAATTGTAGCAATGCACGTTTTCGAACCCCACCTCAGACCTTCTGAATCAGCCATCCTGGGGGTCGGGTGGAGTACAGCAGTGCGTTCTAACAAGGCACTGCTGGTGCTTCTGAAGCTATCTAAAATTCGGGAAACATTGCCTAAGGGCGTTAAGTTCCCAGAATGATCTGGAGGGTCTGTGAAAACTCAGATTGCAGGGCCTCATTCTTAGAGATTTTTCCAGATGGAGTTGATTCCTGTCAACACCCCTCTCACACTGTCCCACCTGCACAAAGCATACCCATCACAAAGTGATCTGTGCTGCTGTCTGTCAGGGGCGTAGACCAGACGCTATTTCTTTCCTAGAACCTGGAGTGGAGTCTGACACATAATTGGTCCCCACTGAATTTTGGATAATGAACAAATGGAGTCGCTTTAAATTTTCGTTTGTTTGATTTGGGCTACAGCAATATGTAGGGAGATAGCATTTCACACAAAAACAATTTTAAAACAGTACGGAAAACTACAGTAGCATCAACCCAACTATTATCGGTTCACGAATTCTTTCTTCCTCTAAAAGTTTTAGTGTCAAAGGCATTATGAAAAGAATATGCTTATTCGTTTGGGAGAACAGCTAGCCTGTAATTGTGCTAGTAAATTGTACATATCTCTTGAATTTATGATTACCTCAATTCGCGAAACCTGAATAATTTTTTTTTCATCAGTCTTCATTTTGAGTATTACCATTGGTCACTTCTAACCACCATATGTGGTCCTTGATTCATGTGTAAGAGATCCTCAAATTGTTTTGACTAGAAAGAAAACCCCACATTACGATCTTACCCAAAAGCTATACATTAATCTTCTCTGATAACCATCTCTTCAAAGTAAAGGTGGTGTCTTCATTTTATATTTAAAACACTGAACTTCAAAGCATTGATTTGAATGCCAGTAGGGTGCACAGACAGCACAATTACAGGCTTTTCAAAGTTCCAGGAGCACTAGATAGTGTCTGAAATTACAGACATTTTATTTTATTTTTTATGTTTTTAACTCTCTTGTAACTTAAACCAATTTTGCAAGACCCACCCCCCTCCAGGCAGCATTTTATTGCCGAGTCATAAACCTCTAAAAACAGAAGTTTATGGTGGGAATGCTGACAGTCAGACAGTCAGACCCGCTGCTGCAGAGCTAGCGGGTGCCAACACACTACCTTGCCTTCGAGGGTGAGGATCAGAGCATAAATCAGCCCATGTCTGGAGGGACAGGACTGTGTTCATGTTATCCATTTCCCATTCCCAGAAACATGAGACCGTTTGTCTAACAAAAATCACATTGAAAGAGTGTTATGAGACGCTGGTAAAGAATGACCCCAAGTGGGGAAGGAATGGGGGGTAAGCATTCACAACTGATCCAGCTTCAACATCTGGGAACATAGAACCTCTTTAAGAAATGCATTTACTGTCCCCTGGTGAGCTAAAGAGCGTGAGAGACTGCTGAGCGCGGGGGCCTTTGTATTTTGTAGTAGTTTCCGCCCCTCCTCAGCACTTTTAATTTGATTCTCATGGAGCTTTGTTTGAATGACTTTTAACACAGAGGAAGCCCTGTGTCCCACTTCTCTTGACCTAATAAGCAAGTTTTTCAAATCATTTCAGCTCTTTTCATAAAGTAAAAAAATTAATCGTGGTTACAGGCAGACAAGTGCCAGCCTGATTATTAACAATTAATATAAAAAGCAGATTAAGAATATTTTTATATTTTATTTAATAGCTTTGAATATTATTAAAATTGGATTGATTTGTCTTTTATGGCCCGCGCTTCTTGTTTCCTATAATAAGAACTCTGATTCAAAATAAATATAATGAAAATATAAAAATTTTAAAAAATTATAGAGCAAATGCCAAATCTCCTTTTTTAGGCGAATATATGCTCCTTTAAAATGACCGTCTAGCCTATCAAACTGTGTTTTCATTGTTTGGAAAATGTTTTGATCATATCTACATTGAGTTCATATTTGTGTCAACAATCCCTCGCTGTTTCGGCAATTCTTTTGGTGTTACTATCTCAAATACATGGAACCAGGCAATCAAATGTGAGCAAAGAAAATTCTAAAATGTAAACTTAGTGATTAGTAATATGCAAACCACAGCTGTGTTTGCCAGAAACAGGTTATGATTGTGTTTGCTGAGACTGAAGAGAATGAGGGCAGCTATTCCGTTCGGTAATTTTAAGTCCTCTCCCAATTGCCAGCAGATGTGAGCCACTGTAGAGTCAAGTCGTGGTCCACCCGTCAGCTTCTTCATCTTCGTTTTAGGTGTCCCTTTGTTTACCTTCATCTGTTTCTTCTCATTGCCTCTTCATATATCTTTCCTTTACCATCACAAAGCCATGATCACGGGTAAAGAAAGCAGGCCTTCTGCTTTCATTTTCACATTTTCAGAGCCTTAGTTTTTCAAAATCCAAACCCACCCCCCAAGCAAACGAATGAATCTGCATCCAATAATCTACTATTCTGAATCTCCTGGACTCAATTCTTCCTCTTGACCTACCTTTATAAAAATTTAAAGAAAGGAAAACATATACTTCATTGTTTTATAATTACAAAATTGAAATGACCAGGTTTCAAAAACTGCCTCTGCAGAATGGGAGGGGAGTTCTGAATATGACTTACCCATGGGAAGCTGAAATGGGAGAACTCTGTTGCCTCTAGATTGGAAATGGTGGCCCTTCAGTGTTCTCAGGGCCTGTAAGATCTCTTTGCTCTGTACCTGCTCTAAGAGCAAACCGTGACAGGAACTCTTGGGCCGTCCAAAGGCTGTGTGCATTTGAGATAGGCTGTCTGCTTCCAGCCAATAAAGAGGACAGACTTGGACATATCATTTGGGCCACAAGTATGAGTCTCTTTTATTTAGTATCTTTCCTACATTCTCAGAATTTCCTACATTTCTGTGAGTTGAATCAATGCATCTATTTTCCGTAGTTGTGTGGTTATGAATATGAGTTTATGAGTCAGAAATAACTTAGCTTGTGTCTTAGTCCTTTACATCCTATCTGTGTTCTTGTACTTGTTGCTTAATCTCTCTGAGGATCCTTTCCTGATATGTAAAATATATTCATTCATTTATTTATTCAGTTATCTAATAAAGATGTCTTGAGCACTACTAATGTGCCAGTAATTATTCTAGATGCAGTAAATTCAGAAGTGTACAGAAAAGATAAATATCCACTTTCAGGGATGGATGTGGTACTGCCCTGAGGAGACAAAGCATGCAATCAAACAAATAATATAATAGCAACGAATTAAAGTGTCCTAAACACAGAATAAACCATAGGGGTGCAGTAGAGAATATGGCAGAATGAGAGGCTGGAGGTCAGGGACAGGAAAGCCCCCTGAGGAGGGAGGATTTAAGCTGAGATGCGAATGATGAACGGAAACTCTCCAGGAGAGCCTGTTGGTGTGGCTGACGACCGAAGAGAGTGTCAGTGGCAAAGGGAAAAGGAAAGAGAAGACGCATGGTGAGGCCAAGTTCACAGGTTTGGGAAACAGAAGAAAGGCAAAGTTGTTATATCACAGAGGAAAGGAGAGAGAGATAATCAAAAATAATATCTAGGAATGGAATATGATTGCAGCTCAAATGGACTGCTTCAAAGTGATAATATATTTCAGTGCCTTTAATGGCAGGATTTCTCTAAACCTAAGCATACTATACTCACTGATTTCTTTCCTTAGCTCAGCTTTAATTTTTTTCAATTTAATTTCCTTCCATTTCTGTACCAAAATCCCTTTTGAAAGCATGACTCTATGGTTAAAAGATAAATTTAGTTTATAATATATCTAGACAAGGATGTCAGTCGGAGGTAGGTGGTAATCTGAGTGAGAGAAGTGGTCCCCTGACTGTGTATAATAAGACTTCTTTTTTTCCCCTACATTCTTCTTGAAACATATGGCCTCTGGGATAATGCTGTTTCTTGATTAATGACAGTTTTAATGTGTAGCCATCAGTGTGGGCTGGAAACAGAATTTTATCCTAAATGATTCAACTGAAGAGAATAGACTAAAGGAGTATTTAGAGGAGTGTGGGCGGAGTTAAGGGAACTGACAAAGGAATATTAAGAGACCCAGAGATGGGCAACAGCAGGAAGCCTTTACCACTCGAAGAGCTGAAGGCAAAAGGACTGTTTCGAGAGCCCAGTGAGACTCAGAGACTTGGAGGAGGGGCTGACTGGATGAGCTGTAGACAGAAAGGGATACAACCCCTGCCAGAGAGATAAGTGCCAAAGCAGAGAGAGAATGAGGGAGAAATGCTCATACTTCTCTCTATACCCACTAAGTCCCCAGTGGCTGAACCCAATGAAATGCTATCAGATAAGGGAACCAATATGATACAGCCCATAGAAGGGTCACTTCTTTAGGACCTTACAGCAAAGAAGACACAGAAGAGGGTAAACAGAAAACACAAGTACACATGGATAATAACTATTTTTTCTCTTGACTCCATCATTAAAAAAAAAAAAAAAAACGCCACAAAATTTGTTTTAAAAGTGCAAGTACAGTAATGACTAGCATCTACTTTGCTTTAGGATTGACAGTTGCTACAGGTTGGTAGGAATGATGGCAGACTGACGCTATTAAAAAAAAACAACTACTGAGCTCTGTGCCGTGGTTGCTGTAATGTCTTCATTCTGCTACCAAATATATGTCATTTTTCACAGCAGTTCTCCAATTCTCTGACAATAACTGGGAGTCGAACGATTCAATTCAATTCCGACACCACCCGGAGTTATCCTCCAACTCCAGATTTAAGGACTTACTCCCACAAGACGGTCCCTAGGCTACACACACTTCTACCGGGCCAACTACAAATTCAGGGATTCCCATGATCACCCTTAGCTCTGACAATTCACTAGAACAACCGAGAGAACTCACAAAAACACTTTATTGATGTATACTGGTATGTTATAAAGGATACAACTCGGGAACAGCCCAAAGAGGCACAGAGAGCAAGGAAGGCATGAGGATGGCTAAGAACTTCCCTGCCCTCTTTAGGTGTATTGCCCTCCTAGGACATCAGTGTGTTCACTGACCCAGAAGCTCCTGAAAGCTGTCAGTGGTTTTTATGGAGGTTTCATTACACAAGCATCATTGATTAAATCGGCGGCCATTGGTGATAGAGATCAATCTCTAGCCCCTCCCCAGGGCCTCCAGAGTTTGGACAGTGGAGTAGAAAGCTCTAACCCTCTGATCACTTGGTCTTCCTGGTGACTGTCCTCATCCTGAAGTGACTGAGGGGTCCCAACTTAAGTCATCTCATTAACATAAACTCAAATATGGTCAAAAGGGGCCCATTATGAACAACAAAAAACAGTCCTATTACTCAGGAAATTCCAAAGGTTTTAGGAGTTCTGTGCCAGGGACCAGGATAAAAACCAAACTTATTTTTATTATACCATACTTGCCATACCAAAAACATGGCTCAAATCATCTAATTTTTAATAGGAATTAGAAATTCAAATTTTTATGTGAAGTCTCCCAACTTTAAATTTTGACAATTATTTCAAATTTTCCAAAAACTCTTTGCAGTCCAAACAAAACATACCTAAAGGCTGGATTTAGCCCACTGTTTCCAGTGTGGGACACCTGACATAGAACTGTAGTATAGTGGTTTTCAACTCTGGCTGCACACTGGCATCACCTGGGTAGCTTTGAAAAATATGTGCCTAGACTTCATGCCAAAGCAATTAAGTCAGAATCTCCTGGGCTAAGGTCCAGACATTGGTATTTTTAAAAATAGTTTCCTGATAATTTTAACATACAGACATTTTAAAATAAGCCTTATATTTTGGAAGAAGTTAGGTTTTACGGAAAAATTACAAGGATAATACAGAGTTCTCATACACCTCACACCGAGTTTCACTTTTTGTTAACACTTTACATTACCATGGAATATTTATCAAAAAAAAAAAAAAAGAAGAAGAAGAAGAAGAAGCTGACATTCATATATTACTATTATTAACTAAACTCAAGACTTTATTTGGATTTCAGCAATTTTTTCACTGATGTCCTCCTTCTGTTCCAGGATCCAGTCCAGGGTACCATTTTGCATTTAATTGTCAGGTCCCATTAGTAAGCTCTGGACTGTGGCAATTTCTCAGACTTTCTTAATTTTTCCTGAGTAGTACTAGCCAGGTATTTTGGAGAATGACTCCAGATCTGGATTTGTCTGATTTTTTCTCATGATAGGATCCATATTATGTAAATGTTTGTGGAATGAACACCAGAGAGGTGAAGTGCCCTGTAGGTATGTCATATAGCTCCAGTTTTTAGAACTGCTCTATTCAGTGGTGGCTGGTTGGAATGGAGCTGCCATGATCCATCCAGCTTTAGAATGGATTAAAGAGGGTTAACATTGGAAATCAGGAGGGATGACATGAGGCCACAGTGGAGCTCCATCTCTTCTAAATAACCCACATATATTAGAAGTTGGGAGACAAATGCCCTATTCCAGGATCATCCACTAACTAGTCTTTGGGGAAGCCAAGCACAGTCTTCTGGCATTAGGTTCTTCATCTGTATAAAGTAAAAGTTGATAGTGTAGGCTCTTTTTAATCCTGAATTTATGTGATTTCAAAACTCAGGAGTGGGTCTGCATTAGTCAAATATTGCCCAAAGTTCTGTTTCCTAAGAGGAATGTGTTGTAATGCTGGGCAAGACACTACCAAAATGTCTGGCTCTCTGCAAATGGAGATGGCAGGGACGCCACTCTGCTTTACTCTTCAGCATTTATGACACTTGGATCCTAAAGCATGTTGCAAAAACGAAGGAAATTCAACTCACCCTCTCATCTTTGTTCCTGGGGCTCACTGTTATTCCTTCTGTTACAGTGGGTTAAGAAGTAAATGACATAGTTTGTTTTTGAAATGTCAGGAGTGCACATTTTAGAATTCTAAAAAATGTTTTAATGTTGACCCTTTGCGTAAATCTTACCGGAAATGAGGGATGGCTGGCTTGCAGTGTGGGGTGTTTCTAAGTTGCCAGTCATTTGTACAGAGCCTGTGATTGCAAAACCACAAAAATTTCACAATAGTGGAAACCTCTCATTAACCATAATAAATGACAGGGTGGATTTTTTTTTTAATACATGGTTAATAATACTTATTGCTTTAAGGTCATACACTGAGAGGTTCTCTATTGGGGTGAGATAGGCGGTGGGCTGCCAATGGTTTTGCAAAATACTTTTTCACCTCCTCATGTAAAGTCTGACCCAGAACATTCTACTAATATTGGATCAGGCTCTCATCTGATGTCATTCGCCTGTGGGAATTGTATTGGCTGTGAAACTAACTCCTCTTCATAGTTGTTGAAAAAAAAAGTTTAAGAAAATCACAGCTCTGCAGTGCGTATTGAGTAATGGAAGCCAGGTTCCTAGGCACCGAGACAAGAAAGAATGTCAAAAGGGACCTTTAATGTGTGTTTATATTTAAACATTAGACCTAACAGAAAACCCTTAAGTTTTATACAATGATTAGAGCCTTGTAAGAACCTAATTAATGTATCATCGGGTGAATGGTTGGCCTGGCATGCAAGCTGTTCCGAGGGACGTGAGGGGGTTCAGGTCCCAGCCAGGAAGAATAGATTCAGTTGTAGTGATTCAGTGGCCCATCTGAAAGGGACATGTAAAGGCGGCTTTGTCTGGCGTGCTGCCTTTTCAGACCCACTTGATAATGCTAGTGTCAGTTTCAACTGAAGCGTGTGCCAGATTGCAGATAGCTGGAGCTAGCATTTCAAAGCAGTTAATTGTGAAACTTGAGAAGAAAATGGGCGCATTCTTCCAGGTAGCTATTCAAATACAGACTCTGTCACTCCCTCCCGCCCCCCGCCCCGCCCCAGAGCTCCGTGGGTCTCACTTTTGTTCAGTTCCCACATAAAATGCATGAGGAACATTGAGACTCTCCCCCTTGGCAGCCCCTCCTATTGCCATCTTTGCTGGGACTGTTTTGCCTTGTTAAATTGTGCCCCGAGTATTAAAATGAAATTGTCACTGCTGGGTGGTGCAGCATAACACGGTTTGACACTAAGCGCCGGCAGCTATAGAAAACAGACTTTTATTGCATTTATTCTTTCAAAGCCGAGAGTCTCTAAAGGCTCACTGTAGACATTCACTTAGTTAAATCTGAATGAAGCGAAAGAATCTACGCTGCTGTCTTTGTGTTCGTAGAAACAGCCCCCGTCCGGCTTGAGGTGGCTGGGAACGGTTTTGAGAAAAGATGATCATATATAGAATCCAAAAGGGAAGACTCGAGCCTTTCAAACCAGAACAAAACTAGTTTAGGTGGGTCAAGTGTGTTGGCCACTTGATGTTCTTCTTTAGCTTTCTCTGGATTCCCTAAAACGTATTATGTAGAATCAACAAGCACCTATACACACAGGGAAACACACACACTACCCCCATCTAGTGTAGTCTTCATTTAGAATTTTATGTCACTTTAAGGCAAAGAGAAAGGATTTGATTTGTAGAACCCTTGCAAGCAAGCTTTAGATTCTTAACTGCTTTTTATCTGGATGAGTACCCAGAGAGAACTTGAACAGGGGGACTCTGGGGGCATACGCTATTCATTCTGTAGCTCTCCTGGAATAAAAATTCCATAAAGTAACATCTGTAGTAATTAAGGACTTACATTTCCTCTCCCATTCATGCCTCTGCTAAGAGGGAAGGTTATTTTCCCTAAGAGACAATGGATAGTAGATCGTGTGAGAAGAGAGAAAGAACAGAATTAGAATTATTTTTTCCCTAGAAATAGGGGTTTCCTACTAAAAAAAAAAAAAAAAAGTTGGAAGACTTACTGTAAAAGATTTTCCCAAAAAGAAAACTTAGAGAAGTTAGGAAAATTGTACTTAGCTACTCCTAAATATTCATCTTGTGTTGCTAATCCAGGTATCTTCTGATTTAGGGGAAATTGTGATTAAGCAGTGAATGAAATGCTGTCTTTGTTTTTATATTTTTATATTTTAAAATTGTGTGTTATTAAGCTTAAAGAGTTTCTTTTTTTTCCATTCAGACATAAAATTGATTCATTCTTTAGATGTTTTTCAAAATAACACTTATGTGGTTCGATCAGACCATCTGATGAATGAATTCATGTCAAATTAATTTCCTGCAATTTCTTGTTATAGCTGGATAAACTATGTAATTTTGGAGACCCAGTAAAATATAAAAAGGAGCAACCCCTTATAGGGAAATTAGTGAGAATTTTGAGATGTTGACAATGGAGTTTTAAACCAAGTGCAAGCTTGTTCTAAGTGTGTGGCACTACAGTTCTGCCCAGATCTTGTGCCCATGAAGCCAGTCCTGACTGATAAGAAGAGATTTGTCACATGTATCAATACATAAAATGTGTGTCCATCCTATGCCTCACAGGAATGTATGTACTTCAGAAAGGACATTTTAAAAATTCTTAGTGAAAATAATTATAATGCCATCAATGGAATGGACCCCTGATACCAACTTCAGATTTTTCAGTCTGATCATTCAGATGGCATTGTCAGCATCTCTCAAATTTTCTTCAAGAGTCTCCCCAAGTGAACCTTTTCCTCCAGTCCCAGTGATCGCCTCATTCTACCCCATCTGAAAGGACACAGTCCCTCTCAGTCACTTAGCCAAGGCCCCTACCCTAATTACTTCCTCAAGAGCCCTTCTGGTCTTCTGTGGCCTCTTCTCTGCATTTACCTGGCTTCTGGAATTCCTCTCACATTTCAGTCCCTAGAACTGTAACGAATGTAAAACTATTTGGCATTTGTTTACATATCTTTCCTTATCTTGTAGCCCTTCCATGTAACATGGTCATATAATATGATCCTGAAAATACACCTAAGATTCAGATGTAGGAAAGTTTTACAACTTGCGTCAAAGGCCTCCATTCGAAGCAAACCCATTTTAACCACGCAGCAGAAAACCTAAATTATACTTTGCCTTTTAGACACTTTTTACACGTTTCATACATTTTTTTATATGTATACGTTCTGTTTCTTAAATTTAATTTTGTCTCTAGTGTGCTATTAATTAAGTGTGGGACTTAATTTCCTTTAATCAGAACAAACCCTTTCATTTTTATCTTTCCCATCCAATTTTATAAAATAATAAAGTCCAGATATAGTTAATTATTTTTAAAATGTTGCTGCTGCTACTCTACTTAGGATATGGTAATACAGCCAATATTGCAATTATGATTGTATAGCTCAAAATGTTCATTCATTAGCTTCTATGTGAGATGACAAAATTTGGCATGAGAAACCCAGTTTAGGAACATTGATATCTAGTATAAAATAACAGAGGACTGTCCAAAATTCAAAATTAAGAAAGCTCAGGACCTGAGGTGTGTGTAGTTATATTCTCCTCTCACATTTGAGACTCCAAATAATTCTCTTTTATATCCTTCACCCAGTGGGTTTTTAATAAAAGCATCATGATACTAATGACAACACCATGGTATTAATCATTATTTAAGGCTGAAACCCAGACTCTGCTCCATCTCTCTAAACCTCAACTCCCTCACTGACAGGAAAAGCAATAACAAAGACCTAGACCTATCAAGTTTGCCAATTCAGAGATTTATGGAACACTTTTAATTGCCATGCATCGCGTAGATTACATAAGATTATGCCTCAGTATGGACTCTGGGTGAGGACTCAGCACAGATCCATCCACATAAGCAACTTTCAACACAGTAATACTCTCAGCAGTGACATACGTGTGATGTTCTGTTAGCCTGGTCCTGGAGGTCGTGGTTGACAATTCAGGTAAAATTCTCAAATCGAGCTTCGCCATGGCTTTTCCGTTTCCTTTTTGATTTTTATTTATTTTCCTGAATATGAACAAATTTGTGTAAAGTGTATGAGCCCCTGTTTATTGCTTTTTTCCAGAATGGAGTCTACTGAAAAATGTGAAGTGGTAATTCAACATTTTAATGGAAAATATCTGAAAACACCACCTGGCATCCCAGGTAAGAAAACCGTTAAGTAACCACCCATGAGTGTCTAGGCTTTATTGCAGTGATTACAGTGAATACATGGTAAGGCCCTTGATGGGTCACTGGGAGGGAAAAGTTTGCATTTATAAATGTATAATTTTTAATACTATGTAGTAACTCATCTTTGTCAAAACCACCAAAAACGCTTTGGTGGTTCCTCTTTGGCCTTTCTTTTGAATCCCTACTGCTCATTCCCTAAAGCGAATTGGAGGAAACCACAGCAAAGAAAAGTTCAAGTGCACTTGAAGTAAAGGAAGTTTATGACTCTTGCCACTAATACTGACTTCTCGACTTCTGGTTTATAAAATATCGGAACAGTGATATGCATGGCAGAGTCCACAGTGGATGCCAGTGTCCAAACACATCCTACGAGCCCGTGACAAGAAGAGTACAGAAAGTGAGAGTGAACATCTAGAGACTTGGACAGCAATTTGACATTGTCATAAAATCTAGGTGCCTACGTTCATATTTTAGAAAAATATCAGTTACTGGCATATTGAGAAAACATTATTGAAATTGTCCATTCTTCAGAGAGAGCTTGAGGATTACCAATCTAGATGGTCCCAAGGCACTTCCCAAAGCAAAATTCTTTTTTAAAAATTTTTTTTTCAGTTACAGTTGTCCTGCCTTTTTCCCCATTGCTCTCCCCTGCCTCACCCCCTGTGCCCCTCCCACAGTCAATGCCCACCCCATTGTCCGTGCCCATGAGTCCTCTATTCATGTCCCCTGACTTGCAACTTCCCCTTCTTTCCCCTGTTATCCCCCTCCCACTCCCCTCTGGTCACTGGCAGTTTATTCTTTATTTCCATGTCTCTGGTTCTATCCAAAGCAAAAGTCTTAAGTACATACATCCTAAGATGATATAACTTTATACAATTAAGAACTGCACTAAAAAAAAGAATTACACTCAACATACGAAATTGAATATAGCACATGCATCAAAGCCTAAACTAGAAATGCCTGCCTTAACTTGATATTAATCTAGCAGTAGGATATATGAAAAGTATTTATTATTAAGTGAATAAATTTAATAATATCTCTTACTCATGCATAAAAACATTAAAGATTGACAGAGATTCTAAAAAAGAAGAATTGCGTGAGTGGATAAAGCGCTATCTGACTAACGTCTGTCGGTTTATTTGTTCCTCTTTTGTTTTTGGTGATTCTCAGGGGAATAATGCGACCTCTTCAGCCATACAATATTTTTCTTTTGGTCTTTTTCAGCTGGATTTCTATATCATTTGCTATATAATGTGTGTACTATTTAAAGTCTATGGTTAAAATGTTCAGAGGTTGAGCATTTCAATTCCCTAAAATAATACTGAGGTTTATACAAGAGAAAGTTGAGCAGAAAAATATTTTTGTGTAGGTGCCAGGGTTCTTTTATGAATTAGTTGGTTCAGGGAGAGTGTCAGGATAGAAGAGGAGCCCTTCAGACCGAAACTTGGATGATCTGGAAAATCCAAAGTAATATCCCTGGTTAATCAGAGTCCACACACGGTGAAGCCTTTGCCTCGGTTTGGTTGCCTTCCATGTATAATGTTCCCTTGAGCACTGGTTACATTTCGATCCTATTGGAGACATATGGTGCTGTTAAGGAAAGAGTTAGCAATTTACATCTCAGCATGTAAGCCGCCCTTGCATTTTAGGAGACATACTTTTCATTTTTTTATTTTAGCAGAGAAAGCACGTTAAGACACTCTGCTCAGACCCATCGTTGAAGAAAGGAGTTGCATTGTTAGAGGATTTTCCCCAGATTTTTTCCCATTTTATCTGACAGATGCCTGTCTATATAGAAGGGATTCAAATTAAGGGTGCACCAGATGGCTTTGTAAAAAATTAAGAATGAGCAAATTATATAGAAATTATTATTCAAGTTTTGATACAGGTCTCAGGTTTTTAGGTTTCTTCCTTTTCAGAAAAAGACATTGAAATACTCTTGATTGATTTGAAACTGTTTTATTTGCTTTCCGCATAAAACATGTAGCTGACTAAGACAATTTTATGCTAAAGACAAAGAGAGTCACTAAAATCCCCCAAATATCTGGGCATTCTTCCTGAATATGCAGGCTCTGATATCAACCTATCTAATATCATAGCTACACCCAATGGAAACATTGTGAATAGCAAGAACTTAGTTATGAGCTTCTCACTCACTTTTATCTCATGGGAACATGAGAGGCAAAATAATTGTTCTCAGTTATAAAACTCTTTTAGGAGATATAACTTTATGCTTCTGATTTTTGCACTGAACATTAATAGAATTAAATATACAATATTGCTCATACTTGTTACTTAAATTTGCTTATTTATGCATTGAAAGTCAAACAGATTTTAATAAAGGTTTACAGACGATGTTTAATCTTTGATATTTAAATTTGATGTGGAATGAAACAGGACAGTGCAAGATGCGGGTAGTTTGGAAGATACAGCAGGACAGTGCCCTCACTGGGTACATTTAGTAAGCTAAGACAGGTGTAATAAAATTGAGGCGTATGCTGTTTGCCTTTATTTGCCCTCATTGCTTATTTGTTGTAGATGGTTGAAATCTCATATTCAGAACCTATGTTAATCCAGTTATCTATTCCATGTTGGAGACTGAGTGGGATGTCACTATGAGTTCTGAAATCAGACTGGAAATCATTGCTTTGATATTTTCAAAAAAAGCGACCAATTTCAATACTTTGAATACTAACTTTTTCAATACCAATACAGCTTCAGAAACACTGTCCTTGCTTCTTGATGTACTAATTAAAACCAACTATAATTGATCTGACCAACCTGCAACGAAAACAGAATTTTAAAAAGATATTTAAAAATCTCAGTCTTCAACATTATCAAGATTTGACATCTTTGAATTCAGAAGTGTGTGGTTTTATAGCACTTACATTTATGTTTTCAATATAATGCTTTAAGGTTGTATGATTGAGGGACCCACAATTACCCGATAATGACTTGAGCTTCCTAGGCTCTAAAAAGCTGTTGAAAAGATTGCATGTTAAGTCAATTATCTTCTTCCCATACTAGAGCCCTGCTTTCAACCTTAAACAAGTAGAGGACAACTGGTACTGAATTAGCATTCTTTACTTCCCTGTTCAGGGATGGCCTGGGGACATGTGCATATGGGATTGAACAAATATGGTGCCATTTTGGTTCCTGTCACTTTTGACAATGATTCCTCTTAAAGGAGATACAAATTTTTTTCCCCCAAAGAGACCATCTAGTTTCCCAATCCCTTACTATGTCATTTCTGTAAAAGAACAGGAAAAAAGTTCACTTCCACCCAAAATTTTGACGCTGGCCTGAATTTCAAATTCTAAAAACATCGTAGTTAGGGGTATTTGTGAAGACATGTTACATGAACCACATTTATGTTGCTGCCTCTATAATGATTTGCAATATTTGAGGAATAATTTACTCACTCATTAAATAGATTTCATGATGGTATTTAGTTTTCATTCCTGACAGAATATGTAAGTTGAAAGAAAACTGTGTAGGTACTTCTTTTGACTCATTCTTTCTTTCCCTGAGCTCCCCCTATTTGTCCATGAAATATCTAATTTTAATGAACACATCATGAATCATCAATGCCTATTAGAGCCTCTCAGAACTAGCTCTGTTCCCTTTGGCTTACTATGTTATCCCAGATTTGGTTACCTCAATCAATGGAGCTGAATATACCTGTCAAAAACCAAATTATTTGAATTGTGCTATATATAGTACAGGAAATTAACAACGATCAGGTGGCTGCGTGGCTCCTAGCAGGTGGGAAGAAGACAACAAGATGTGTATTAAACAGTGTCAATCATTGTAGCCATCCTCAGAAAAGAGATCATCCAGCATTTTCTGCCTTCCCTAGAGGGAAACAAAAACACAGTGTTCCATAAATGTTGCATGTCCTACATATCGATCTTGATGTTTTCTGGACAAAATGAAGGATCATTAGTTGCTTGCCTGCCTAACCCCAGACATTCCTTTGTCCCATTATGAATTGCTCTGCAACATTGTGGGCCCTAAAGTGTTCCATTTTCAAACCAAAAGCAAAGGGTAAGTTCCCAGACACTTCAGGGATCTGTAGGGCATGAACTTGAAAGGCTCACTTTCAGAAAGCACCCAGAGCAAGAGTGATGCACCATGCCGAAAAGCCTTCCACAAGCAAGAACACGTATTGATGAACAGAATGTGCAGGCTAGTTTGCAGGAAAGTAAATCACATTTTGCTCTCAAACTAGACTTTTACCTATAAGCATGTATTCCTATTTGTGGACAGCCTTTCCAGAAGAAAATGGAATAGTTCCCTTTTAGTATGATTTTCTTACTCTTCAGATAATTATTTCAAGTTCCACATGAACTCCAAGAGGCAGGGAAGGGTGAGAGGAAACTCAGCACATTTGGGTATCTTTTAAATTTTAACAAACCTTGTGGTCAACAGAAATTTAGACAAGTAATTAAGTGCCAGGGGAGTCGTATTTTTCTAATAAGCGATATAAAACTGCGTACCTTTTTGGTACTTTGACAGAATTTTACTGTTGTGTGTTTATGTAAATAAGAAATGTATATGATTATGGATATGTATGTATATACCATGGGAGCATACGAGGAAAAATACTTAAAATCTGATAATTTTTAAAGATAGTGAAGAAAGAAAATGTTCCCTAGAGTAAAATGTCAACAATGTACTTAAATAAAATTTATGTTAAGAGACATGGTTCAAAATTCTGAATATTTAAGCAATAGATGTATACGTTTTTATCAGTGGAAAATGTTGCAGACCTTCACAACCAGAGTTTCCTCCATGGTATTGGGTTGGCCAAAAAGTTTGTTTGCTTTTTTCCATAAGATGGCTCTAGTAGCACTTAGTTGTCTTTAACTTCATTTGAAACAATTTTGTTAGATCATATTGTGACAGCTGCCATATCAGCATGCATTTTTAAAAAACGTTAAAATTGGTGAATTTTTGCATAGCTATCTTAATATTGAAGATGGAGGAAAATACACAACATTTTTGGCATATTATGCTTTATTATTTCAAGAAAGGTAAAAATGCAACTGAAATAAAAAAATTATGCAACGTATGGAAAGAATGCTGTGACTGACAAAATGTGTCAAAAATGTTTTGCGAAGTTTTGTGCTGGAGTTTTCTGGCTGGATGCTGCCCCACAGTCAGGTAGACAATCAAATCAAGACATTAATTGAGAACAATTAATATTATACCATGTGGGAGATAGCACCCTCAAAATATCCAGATCAATAAAGTTATTGGTGAAAATGAAAAATGTGATTTTTATTTTATGGAAAAAACCATACAGACTTTTTGGCCAACCCAATATCAGTCTATTAAGTCCACAAATATAACTTTATTTAACTAAGACACAGCAAATACAAAAATATTATGATACAGTTCAGCAAAAATATTCCTTTATGGTTCTGCTGAGGGGAAGCACTGTCTAATGCTGAGTCTTTCATCTTTGTGAAACTAAAACATCATTTACATAATGAACTTTGCAAACCCTACAGTCCCTAACTGGGTATCAGTTTAGATTTTTCATTAAGAGGACTGTTGCAATTCTTAGGAGCTACTTTCTCTGAAGCCTCTTATCTGTAATGTTGGGGATGCCATTTTGATTATTTCTGTGTACTAAACACACAATTGCTTCATGATGAAACACTGTTGGAATATCATTAGTGAACTCTACAAAGCAGCCTGACAACTTCATGGTCACTAGTCTTAGAGTCTGTGTGAATTCTATGGACAGGGACTTGGTCAGTCTCTCTCAGCCTTCTGATGGAACCACCCACACCTGATACTGTGATGATAAATGCATTATGAGTTGGTAACTGATTAGATAAGGAGGGAAAGAGGAAGAGATGATTATATTTCTAAATCTGGATAATGAGAAGCCAGATATAGAAGGTCCAAGGGATCATCTTCAGGAGATTAGAAATGAGTGAAATGGGTTTTTGTGCCCAGTGCTACCTCCCTTCTTCTCACCTTCGATTACAGCTGCAGATGAGGTGGGCAGTCTCCATACATCCTGGAAGGGTCCAGTCCCAAGCATCCACTGACTCTCTCCACTTTTCTACCTCAGGGGAAAATCTACAAAAGCTCACTCAACCTGATACGTTTTCTACAAACTTCGGCGGAGTTATCACTCCGTGAGACAACCCACAAAGTGGAAGTCAATGCATAAGATTGGGCCTCTTGTCCTGTGGAGGGATAATTCTGGGTTACATTCTGTAGGGTTCCTCAGAGGGTTGCCAGTAGTGATAACAAGTTCGATGAGGCACCTTTTCTTATTGGCTTTTCTTTCTCCCCCACCTTTCTTTTCCTTTTCCATCATGTCATCTTCTTGACATCAGCTCCCAATTAACCTACCTTATCCCAGGTTCTGATTTTGAGGAACTTGAATTAAGGCAGGTATTCCAGGAATGGTGGTGGGGAACTACCCTTTGATTTAAAACTTCTGGCTAAAAAGGAAGGTAGACCGGCTGAAATAGTGAAATGAATGCCATGGACCAAATATATTGTTGTCATCATTTTTTTTTTTCACAGCAGCACTTATGAACCACGTATTGGGGTGATAAAGGCAAATATTAGTGATAGTAGACTGATGGTAGACAGGGTTTAAATTTAGCAAGAGAAAAAAGGAAGAAGATAAGGAGTGGTGACATGGCTGACAGTGGTGGATGGTAGAAAAAAATGGAGATGGAATTAGGAGCTCGGAAATAGCCATAATTCCAGCAAAGTGAAGGTGAGGTGGGCATAGTGAAGGTGGGCATAGAAAATGAAGGCCACAGGGGAAGGGGTTCGCGAGGTTAGGGTTTTAGACAAATGGCGAGTGGCAGACACTGATAATGAGCTCCAGAGTGACAATGCCTACGCTTGGCTGAAGTGAAACAGAGATGATCTTTCATTGAAAAATTGGAAGCCTCTGATTAGAAGGTTTTTCAACAATACTGTCGACTTCCTTGCTTAATCTCATACTTCCCTTGTTTTTGTCTAAAGCTCTAATCTTCATCGGAGATTGTGAACAGGGCTGAAGAAATTTTTTCATTTATTTATTTGATTCTGAGTCATCAAAACCGGGGTTTATTTCTTTTTCATCTCTTCAAGGGCTATGCTTAGC
The DNA here is from genome assembly GCA_004026545.1 of Mormoops blainvillei. Classification (NCBI taxonomy): domain Eukaryota; kingdom Metazoa; phylum Chordata; class Mammalia; order Chiroptera; family Mormoopidae; genus Mormoops; species Mormoops blainvillei. Next base: position 223,327 of record PVJD01001039.1, read on the forward strand.
TCAGTGAAAATTCTCAATAAATATTCTTTGGAGTTGATGCACAATTCCATGAAATGAGTAAGCTTCACACTCCTGTTTGCTTTTAATGACGTCCCTCAGGGTGTGTGGGGTTACACAGCTCCTGCTAAACAAGAATTGACAACACTGGAGACAAACATTGAGAGAAATCTTGAAATCTTTTCTTAAATTTTTGGGGAAAAAGCCTCATTTATATACCTAAATATATGGAAAGAGAGGGAGCCGAATATTCACAAGAAGAAGAAACAATTTGATAGAGAAAGATGCTAGTTACATGTTGAAAACCTCATTTTTTTCAAGACTTTTCAGGGGGTTATGCTAGTGTTCTAATTGTTATTTCTTTAAATAACTCATTCTTGGCACAATGATAAATTCTACTTTCTGACATATCCAATGAGATAGCCCAATTTATATTGAAATGATGCCTAGATACTAACTTTTTGCCACTGGATCTAATTAACTACTTTTTCCTCCCCCTCCCCCCCCCCAGACTGTGAGTATCTTGAGAATAAACAGAAAATCAATTTTCTTCATCTATTCCTTTGCCCTTTTAGCCAAAATGTTGCTTCTCCCTGCCTAGAGGAAGCACAAAAAAAGGCTTATTGTTCCTAGTATAGTAATATAATAAAACCTATAATGTTTAACTAATATAATTTGGTCAATATACTTTGTGAACTATATATTTTATATAATTATGTTTAAGTATCAACAAGTAGTAGCAAAATGTGCCTGGAGTCTCCACTTGGCTCCAAAACAGGACTTTTTTTTTTTTTTTTTTTTTTTTAATGCAGTCATAATTTTCTGAAGCAGAGACGAGGGCAGGGAAGTCTCCTGTATAGCTTCAGAATCAAGAGCCATCTTCACCTACTATTTCTAAAATAGTAACTACCTTCAGGTCTTCAAAATTTATGCATTGAAGATTTCACAGTAAAACCTTACAAAATAAATTATAAAACCTCTCTGTTATTGCTAAGACAACGCTAGGCTTTGTCTTCAGGCTGCATTACTAATGAGTAAACCATTTAGTGTCTGTCCCGAATGAGTCCTATTAGCAAGCAAAGAGGGTTGAGTGGCTTAAGACCAATTAAGACACAAGCCATGGAAACCAAGCTCTGAATAATTAAGTGCTTAGTGAATTTCCAAACCCAGAATCTCATTTGTTAGGATTGATTTAAAACACATTCTAGCCAATTTTGGGATCAATGTGTAGTACCCTGAATGAAACACTTGCCACTCTCTCCAAATAATTATCAAGAAGCCTGCCATGAACACAACTCATTGTGATCTAATTTTTTCCGAATGAAAAATCTGCAAGTTTTAAGAAAATATTTTAAAAGGAATGTTAATGAAAACACTCATTAGGCAAGCTCTGAACCAGCCATCATTTGTTTATCTTATAACTGTTTCCTCTGAGTTCTTCTTTAAACCAATGAATAATTAATGAATTAGTTTGCTATTATTTTAGTCATTTTTCAGTACAGAAAAAATATTTTACAGTAAATTGGCATGCTTATGGTCATTGTTTTAAACTTCAAATATTTCCAAGATGCTTTTGTCCCATTAGATTGACATTTGATATTTATTTTTACCTTGAAACGATTAGCCCACAAACCCTTTGAATGTAAGCATTGCACCTTGCTGTTTGTTTTATGCTTAAAACATCTAACCCAATACATATCACAGAAGAGTACTGACAAATTATTTGTTAAATAAGTAAATATCTATTTGTGGTAGGCAGAATAATGCTCCCCCACCCCAAAGATTTTTAAATCTAATTCCCACTGCCTGTAAATTAGTTTACATGGCAAAGAGGAGTTAATGTTGTAGTTGTAATTAAGGTTCCTAATCAACTCACCTTCAAATAGAGAAATTATTCTGAATTATCCAAATTGACCCAATGTAATCACAAGGATCCTTAACAGTGGAGAAGAGGAGCAGAAGAGAAGACTAGAGATGCTTTTGGGAAGGATTTGACTCCCCATTGCTGGCTTTGGAGAGCTAAAAAAGGCAAGAAATTGGAATCTCCCAAAAGCCCCTGGGAAGGAACTTAGCCCTCTTTATATCACAGCGTTAGCCCAACGTGACCTGTACTGGACCTCTGACCTATAGAATTGTAAGATAGTAAATCTGTGTAATTTTATGTCCCTGAATTTTTTAAATTTCTTATAGCAGCACCAGAAAACCAATACACTGGTGTAAAACTTTTTTCCACTGAATATCATCTGAACTATTTCTAAATTACACTATTAAACAGGATATGGAGAACTTTCTTAGTTTCTCCTGTTTTTAACCTTTGAATCAGTGGGTTGCTTGCATGTTAAATAGGAAAAACAAAACCCTCTGGTTAATTATGTTGACTACAGTTTCCTTATACCTTCTCTTGAGGATGCGTTAGAATGGAAGACTATTGAACATCTAAAAAGAAAGTCTTCGGGAGCATCTCAGATCTCAGAGCACATCATTATTGATCCCAATGCATCAAGTATTAATTCCAACTGGTAGCAAGATTAGGAGGCTGTAAATATGAAAACAGCCATTTTCCCTTGCTCTGAGAGCGGGAGTTATTTTGGATCAGAAATTTGTTTCAAATGGTTGTACTAGTTGAGTCCATGAGGAGTCCTAAGGTAAACTGACTCTGTGCTTTAAGTTGATTCCTAGCTGTTTGGCATTACAAAAGATGATAGAGCTCCCAGGGTGCTTGCCTGACTCCCATCAGCCAGCACCTACAACCTTCTTTCTAAGTGGACTGGCCTTAGGCTGCAGGGGCCTGGTCTACCTATGAGCAGGCAGAGCCAGAAAGTGCCTAGGAAGTTACATTCCCTGGTTGGGGCAGTCCTTAAACAGTGACCGACAGGGGTTGGAGTTTTGAAATCCCCACTCTTTTGCTGCTGATGAGAACAGCGTGAGTATGACCTACATTCTCTCCACTGCTTCCCAAACTCCCTGGAGATAAACACACCAGGTATACTCTAAGCAAGGTAGCAGTTGTTGATAAGTAACAGGCTTCTCTGTGAAAAGCTTCAACAGTCTGATTATTTGTAAGACATTTGTAGTGGTAGATAAAATTGTGATCACATGTCTATGAGTGAGTAGATCACTGGTTGGCAGTATGATTTAGTTAATGATAATATGTCTTGATAAATGTCCATTCAGAGGATTCAAAATTGTACTGATGTATCAGATACTGGGATTTCGATACAAAAATTCTTTTAAAAGTACAAAAGCATCGAATTCAAATATTGAAACTGATGTGTTTTTATGGGCAACTACTGTAAAATGGCAAGGTGTGCTGGAACCAAATGGTGGTCCAGAGACCTGTGGGGTCTCTGAGGCCCCTTCTGGTGGTCTGCAAGGTCCAAATATTTTCATAATACTAACAAAGTATTTGCCTTTTTCACCCTGATTCTCTCATGAGTGTAGAGCAGTTACCCAGGGCTAAATGATGTGTGATATTACAACAGATTAAATGCAGAAGCAGACATGAGAACCCAGCTTTCTCCTATTAAGCCAGAAATTAGAGATTTGCATGAATATAAAACAAAGCCACTCTTGTCTTTAAAAATATTTTCATAAAAATACCTCACATCATCATGTAATAAATAGGTTTATTCTTGGTGTTTTTAAAAATAAATTAATATGGAAATATCCTAAGATTTCTCCATTTAATTCTTTAAAATGTTAAATTTTAATAGATATAACCTATGTAAACAAAAGCTCTTCAGCATCTTCAATAAAGCAACAGAAAAAGAGCAACAATAATTTTGAATGCCACTGATTTAGAGTAAAATTTAAGATTCAAACCATTTCATCTTCTCAGAACTGGAAAAGACTAAGAAAGATAACCAGGATAAAGATGAAATTTAAAATATTCTCTCATTTTTCTGACTCTATTTTGAAAACCTAGATGTGTCCTAGAAAGCTATTTTAAGCAGAAGAATTAAGAAATACATTTCTAGTAAATGAGTTACACTAGTATCTGTTTTCTTTCTTTCATTTTTTTTTTTTTTTTGGAAGCAAGCATACCTTAATCTATAGTGAATGTTTTGTTTTTCGAAAGCCAAGGTAATGGTTATTTTTCTGAATATTTGCATCATGTTAGTAGATAATATATCGTTTGACAGAGCACATGAATGTTTGATTGAAACAGTGTATACACGCAGCATGTGTGGTATGCTGGCATCCTGGGAAAGGAACTGTGTGTAACCTGTGAGTGGCATATGAGCGTGAGTCTGCCAGAATTTAGGGATAATTTAATATTAATATCTGAGAACCAAAAGGCTGACTGCACACAGGACATGAGAGTTCTGTTATCGTCATGAGAACTGTTCTGCGCTATTCCTTTGGGTTGCTGCTAATTCCATCTAGCGCTTATATTGTATACAGCTGGGCTGCACCATGGAGCACTATTCACCATGTGGACACATTTAAATACAGGCTCCCAGGCTTGCTAGTTGTAGTAAATAATAATTCTAATATAACAGTAATAATATAAACACTCTTGTGTGACTAATTGAATACTGTATGCTATTAATGTTCACATAAAACCATTTATTTTTAATTTTCCAAAATGTTAAAGTCTTCAGGTGTGGAATCCCAAAATCAAAGTTTGTTTAAGCTTATTGCTCTTAACCTTAATGTGAAAGATCTCTAAGGAAGGTCATTTTCTAGTCTTTCTTAGCAACTGGTTTTAGTTTTAAGATAATGAATCCATATACTAGATGAAAGAATTTAAGGTTAAATCTCTCCTGGAATTTATTTTGAGGTGATATAACTTAATATTTTATTATACTCTTTGACAGTCACTTTGTTTCTCTCATCCCAAGGACAAGTGTGCTGCATCTTCGCTGCATCTGTAGGGTGTTGACAAGCGGCTCCCTTCCAGTTCATGACGGGCTTTCTAGCAGAACCTCATGGCTGGGACCTTCTCCCTCTGTGAATTTTACTGGTGGGAGAGCATATCTATATGCTTCCACTGGGGGCAGATGGACCCTGGTTTGAGTTTTGGCTCTTTCTCTTCTTTACTTTTTAACTTGGGCAAATTATTTAGGCACTTGACAGGTTACCCGTGGAACTTAAGGTTTCCATTATGTGTTTGTAATACCTCCATGACAAAAGTGTTACTGGAAGGAACTGAGAGATTGTGTAGAGCTCTACAAAATTTCTGGCAGGAAATGATAGCTATTACCATTATTAGTAGTATTTATTAGCTTCATGAGAATCATTTCATTAACATCTACTCTCTGGGCTGGAAATATAATTTAACAGTTGAAGTCTGTGAGGCATAATCATTGATGGGCATCACCCTGGGACAAAGACTATATAAGATATACCTCCGTTATAACTAGGTAAGGATTGCCCTTATGCACACAGTCACCCTATCTCATTCTACGATGGTGTCTAGTTAATTCAAACTGTCCAGGCTGGAGCTTGACAGTTTTCTGGGATGATCAGAAGGAGAATAGAATCAGATAAATATTTACCTGAAAGTGGCTCTGGTGACTCCCAGGTTCATAAACACAGGTCACACTTCTTCTAGGACTAAGATGACCATGTTAATGCAGAGGGTCTTTACTACAAAAATACGTATGATCTCAAATTTCTGGCACTGATTTCTTGGCAGATCTTTGCACCTCCAGTTCACGGGACCCAGCATCCCTTCCTAATAACCCCTCTCAAAGAAATCCTGCTCAAATACCAATATATCATTTTTAGGTAGATTTTCCTGATTTCTAACTCCTCTACTCTTAACTCTCGCTGCATCACATTGAATTGTTTTCTCCCATACAAGGTGTCCATTTGTGACATGTAGTTTTGTGTGGCAGTTGCTATATACTTACCTTATCCCCCTGGATGGCAGGATTATGCTTTTTTTTAATCCCATATCTCCTCCAATGCCAAGCAATTGAACATAGGAGATGCATAATATAGACAGACTGAAATGAATTAAAAGTAGTCGAGCACATTATTCCAGTGTGATTTCTTAATACTGTCTTAATCTCTCCTAATAATACATTTGATTAGTAAATGCTTATAAAGCAAACGCAGCTACCATCAACTATGATGATTCCATATAGAAATATTCTGCATAATATGTTCCCCTTTGTGAATTTTAAAATATTTAAGTCTCAAAAGCTTTCTTTGGAATGGAAGACAATGATCAAAAGCATAAAAATTCTTTCACATAAAAGTTAAAAAATTATCTTTCCATTTTACATTCTGTCTATTGCTCCTGTCTCTAGATTAAAAAAAAAAAAAGTAACGGCCTATGGAAATTAAAAGAAGCAAAGAAATATAAAATAAATGTGTTGGAACTGCAAGCATCCTGTTGGTTGTTACAATTAATGCTGCACTAGCAATTAGACATTTTATTTTCTAATTAAAATTCTTTGAGAACTCAGTTCCAGTCTTCACAAAGGTTTCCCTTTTGCTAAAGCTTCCTACAGATGCTGCCCTCGTAGTTCCTGGAGCTGCAGTGCTCCATGTCATCAGCAGAATAGATTCATTAGTCTTTACATTGATTTGAACTGTTGTTCAAATAAATATTTATACCCTTTTTCCCTAATGGCTTAATGAAGTCCTTTATCAATAGCACCAAGAGCTTCTCCTCTTGACCCATGTCACCTGTTTGCTCCAAAAATTTTCATTAAACTGTTTTGTTTACATTGTTAATATCGTGCTGCCTTAGTCCAGTTTTGCACAAAAATGTATTTGTCCTGGGCTCAGTAGAATTCTTTCGGCTTCTGTGGAGAAGAAAATTTCTATCTTTTTGTTTCCTATTTTAATTTAAGGATTTAGACATTTCCATTTTCTGCATATTTTCCTTTTCTTTTTGTCTTTTTTTCCTTTTCTTTTTGTCTGACTCTAGATCATTTGTCTTGTTATTTTTTGTATGTGATTACTTCAGTTTTAGTTTTGACACCAGTATCTCCTAAATGGTTTAATTAGAGAGTGTTAGCTAATGCCATGGTGGTATTCATTTTGTAGTATATGCATGTATCAACACATTGTACATCTTAAACTTACACAACATTATATGTCGATTATATCACAATAAAGGGGGGAGGGGATACAGTTAGAGCCAGGAAATATCTCTGTTCTCCTGTTCCCACTTCCTCTCCATGAACACTGCTTTTGTGGGGAGAAAATGAGGGGTTTACTCTATGCCTAACATTGTGCTTAGTGCTTTATGCATTATTGTTTCATTCTCAAAGTACCCATCAGAAAAGGGCACTGTTGCATTTTGCAGGTGAGGAGGTTGAGACTTACAGAACTTGTGCACATTACTTAGACTCAGGCATAGTTAGTGGGCTGACTGATCCCAGAATTTAGTCCTGCCACTTAGTAGATGTATGACCTTTGGCCACTTACTTACTTCTCTGTGTGTCAGTTTCCTCATTGACAAAATAGAGCTAATCATAGTTTTGTTTTGTTTTGTTTTGTAACAGTATTGTGAAAGTGGTTATGGATTTAAATGAGCTATATAGTAATATAAATATAATATATTTACCTTAGAATGTTCTTGGTAAATACTAAGTACTATTTAGGTGTAAACAGCACTGAATTTTATTAAGTCATATATATTTTTTCTTGGATGAAGAGAAATACTATAGGAGGAGAAACAAACAAGAAATCCACTAACTCTTCCCCTGTTCATGGTTTTCCTCCATTCCCAAACTTGGAAGGCTGTTTCTTTCTTATTTGCTAAATAGGACAAACGTTAATATTCTGATTTGCATTAAAATGCTTTTATTCCTTTAGTCTATTCAAAGCTTTCCTCCTTGGGATTTAGTTGTTTCCTTCAACACCCATTCTAGTTTTCAGGAGAGTGGAAATATTTGGCCATTACATGCAGCAAACCAGGCACTTGTTTTTTCTACTAGTGTTTAATAAATGGTTCTTTTGTTACAAAGGAAAGGTAGGCTATTTACAGAAACTTCCTTTAAACAAACATTTTTTCCTCAAAAACTAAGCTGTAGAATGATTTTCTTTTCTATTCTGAATTGTATATGAAGATTGAGAGCTGGATATGGAAGAAAAGGCACATTAACAAAGCCTCAATTAGAAGAGTTAAGGACTCAGTCTGGTTTTCTTTTTCCCCCTCCATCTGTATGGTATCATTCCAGTGGATAGACCAAAACTTCATAGAAACTAAGTGGCATGTGATAATGCTTTTTATTCCTTGCATTTCTGAGACACTGGAGAGAAAATATCCTGCAATCAGATTTTCAGGCTGAAATGTACCACTTAGAAATATAATTGCCACAGGTACCCAGTCCAAAAAACTGAACGGAGTTTTTTCTGTGGTTACAAAGGGGCTGTATACCTCAAAGCCATATAGGAAAGTAATGTCTAATGGGTGAATACAATTCCAGCAATCCTAGAATAAGAACAGTTTAAAAATTATCTCTTAATGACAAGGTAGAAAATCCATATATTTTAATGATTGAAGGTACAAAAACATTGTCTACAAGAGCCTAGTTTATGTTATGATAAATCAATGGTCTTTACACTAGTAGACACTTGAATTGGTTCTGAACTTAGTCATAAAAGAAATGTTTTAAATTGAAGTGTAAAGTAGACCTAGGAATATATTTTCAAGGTGAGGGTTAAACATATAGTGGAGGAAGTATAATGTAGAGGTCAGATAATGGGGATAAAAGAGGAATGATCAGCTTCACCTGCAGGAGAGGGAGCCAGTATTATTACAGAAGAAGATACATTTTTACTGCCCTTCTAGGTTGTCATGAGATATATGATAGTGATAAGTAGTTACCACATAATTACCATTTTTAATTATGCAATTAACTCCTGTTAGCTTTACAAGTATATAAAGAACATAAAATGCAGCTTTTAGAAATAATATATTCTCAAGAGGAAACTTTCAGAGTTGTAGCTCTTAGGTTTAGGGAATCTCTAAATCAGTTTGATAACAAATCTATTTTCCAGTCCCATGTTGTTCCATGATGTCCTCATTTCTTTTTGCTTTTATCACTGATTATGAAAGTTATAAAAGTCAAACGTGAAGTGACATCACTGAGCCTCTTAATAATTATGTTATAAAATATCCTGAAGTGATTATTAAAATAAAAAATTAAGGATGGAAGGTCCTTGCCAGGTAGGACCAGGTTGATGCTTTTGGAACCTCGTTACTAAGAAAATTCCAACCAACATGTTTGTATTTAAATTGATGACGGGCAATTGGTGCTGGTTAGAATGAGGCCAAGGTGACCAGATCAGATGCTGATGAGCCCTTGGAATCAAATGGAGCTGGATTGGTCAGATTGGGTTTGATTTAAACTGCTTGTGTTAAGTTCTACCCAGTTCGACTTTTAAAAAATAAATTTGAATTCATCTTTCTGTTTCAAGAAAATGCTTTCTAGCTTAAGGACAGTGAGCATTTTTCTATTATATTTCTCATCTATTCTTTTTTAGTTTTCTGCTGAAATTTATTCCATATATAAATAAGAATTTAATTTTTACATGAACTAATCTTTTGCATTGAACATTTTACAAAAGCACTTTAAAGAGATTTCATTAGCATTCACTTCTGCATCTTATACTTTTTTCTACATTTAGCTTCTTAATATATTTGGTATCATCAAATAAGTATCTAAATTGATTCTTTAACAAGGTATCTCAGCAGCACTTAGAAATTAATCCATTCCTTTCACACTGTTTGGTATCACCTTCCCCTATGCTAATTTAATTACCTTTGATATGTGTGCTTGCTTTGCACAAGAGTCACACTGGCACATTTATCTAATCATAATATACTTTATCTCACAGAAGTAGTCCCTGCTGTAGATTTTACTTACAAATTTTTATTTTTAACTTTCAGCTATTCTTGCTTTTTCTGTTTTCCAGATCTGTTACCCTTTCTCCAAAATATTAATGATACATTATTAGGGTACTATGCCAACATAGACGAGACATCCTAAAAGCTCCCTTATGCTGACCCTTTGTGGTCTCGCCTTTCCTCCAACTGTTAAACATCAAAAACCACATCCCTAAAGTTTTGCCTGTTGTAGAATATTATACAAATGGAATGATACAGTGTGTAGTCTTCTGAACCTTCCTTCACTTAACATAAGACATATAAAACGCATGCATGTTGTTTAATGTATCATTAGTCTGTTCCTTTGTATTGCTGAGTAGTATTTCATTGAATTGCCTACCTCATTTTGTCTATTCACCAATTGAAGGGCATTTGGGTTCTTATCAGTTTTGGGGAAGTGGATATGACAGAGTACTCATTTGTAATGGCAAATCAGTATCTTTTTTTTGTTGTTTTTTGGTGCTATTAATTGGAAGCGAATCCTGAATTTTATCTAATAACTGAAGTAGTCATTATATAATCCTTGATTTGTTGCATCTTATAAAACTAAATTTTAAAATATGAGAGCCATTTACTTTCCTGGGAAATTTAAAACTTAATTTTGATGGATTTTTCTAATGTATATTTCATTTACTTTATGTTTTGAGTTGATGATATGTACGAAGAATTCTGAAATACAAAAACTTCCCAGTAAAAAGTAGTTTATCTCTCTTTCCTGTGGTACAGCTACCCTAGTTTTTCCCTAGAAGAATTAGTATGAACTTTCGTTGCATTTCCAGAGGCTGTTCCTTAATCCCAAGCATATGTTTATGTTTTTATTTCAATGGTGTCAAACAGAGACTTTCCTTTCAACCTTGATTGTTTTTTTACTTCATAATGTTACCTGAAGTTTATTCTAAACAGTACAAGGAAAGTTGTCTCATTACTTTTGATAATTGCATAGTATTCCATTGTATAGATGAGCCATACTTTTTATAAAAATTTTTAAAGTTTTTTACTGAGGATCTTCAGGTTGTTTCCAATCCTTTTCTATTACAAACAGTACAAAAATGATTAACAAGAGAAAATAGCCAAACTTAATACATACTTATATATGGAACCCTGCATACATGAAAGAGTCAGGGGCCCCACATGCAGGAGAGCTTTGGAGATAGAAAGGGAACAGGGGTGTATAAGACATCCTGAACTCCAGATGAGGTGAGGTGCCTTGGGGCCTTCAAAAGATCACTGTAGGGTGATAAGAAAGGCAACAGAAGTTTGTCCTGCCCTATAAACAGGTCAAAAGAAGTTATCTCTGATAATCTCTTATGGACAAGGCCTCTAATTCAAATTCCTCTTGGTAGCTAAGGTTGGGGGCAGATGTTTCTCTTGAGCCCACAGCTAAAGTTGCCTTTTGCTCAAAATAATCTGCATACCACAAAGGCGCATCTTGGGGTGACTCATCCTGGACCCCCATACTTTATACCATTTAATTTTATGAAACATCTTTTGTAAAGCATGGGGGGTCATGACGAGGACTCCATGACACAATGTAACCTTAGTGTAGATGGGAAGTATTAATGTATTGTGTGAATTTTGGCCCTCTGACTTTACAAAGAACAGGATTCATTCATGAGTAATCTGTAACCTATACCCCTCTATAGTCATTAAAAATCTTGCCTTGATGATTTTCCATTGAATATCAAAGCTCTCAGAAGTATGTCATTGGAAAGGAGTCTACATGGATTCTCCAAAATAACCCAAGAGATATTCCCTCCTCCTTTCCTTTCTCCAGTATTGTGATTTATCAAGTGTTTTACAGGAAATGATTAAGCATTCAGGAGAATTACTTAATTTTCAAAAGGACTGCTTTTTTGTGTGTCTCGCTTTTTGAGTCAGAGGGATTTTCAAGTTTAAAATACCGAGATATTTTGTAACCTCCATGGTAAAATATTTACACTTTGATATTGAGTGAAATTTCCCAAATTGCATGATCTTGGAATACAAATTTAATTTACACTTCCTGTTCAAAGCTTTTAATTCTCTGTGGTTTTGGTCCCCTGGCTCTGCACCGCACAGCCCTTTCTGTTTGTTTAGCCTGGGCCCCTCCCCTGCCCAGAGTCTAAGCCTTGGGGGGAGACAGACCAGAGGCTGCGGCGTGAGCCCTCACGCCGCGGCCCCTGGTAGAATGCGCACCTTATCCCTCTGTACTCATTCCAACATGTCTGTGAAACCCTGTAAGGAATCCTGCTTTTAGATTTATTTTTTGTTTGTTTGTTTTTAAAAAGCCTCTCGTTCATAAGTGGGGTGAAGAGGTGACTAACATAGATTTCTTTCAAAGAAGGGTGTTATGCAAATGACAAGGCCTAGTAGACTTGCATTCCTATTTCCTGCATTGATCTCGTTTTAAAGCCTTGAAGTCAATCGGATTTTTTATGTATTGCTGTTTTAACAGAAATTCCACGTTACAAAATGAAAGCGACTGACCGAAGGTGTCAAAATGATGCATAAAAGCCTTTTACGTATCATCTTTGGAGTTTCAGATGCCATTTAAAAAAAAATGGCAAAAGAACAAATGGTTGTGTACTTTGACATCATTATTCAAATACCTTCTCGGTGGTTTTTTTTTTTCTTTTCCTCCTAGAAAATCCATTTTTGGAAGATGGCTGTGAACAAGGCCAGTGTATAAGAAACAGATTTTACTGTTTATCATTAAAAGCTGAGGATTTACTTACCTTAGAGATGGTGCAGTTGAACCCATCATTAAGTGGCTAGAATAAATTCAGTCCAAATTCCAGCTGCTCAGCCGAGAGAACCAAGGATAGAACTTCTTCCTCTCCGGAGGCATCCTGGTGGGGCCTACTGAAAGCCTGCTTCTGTATATCCCAGTAGACATTTCCATTAACAGCACAGTGACGGACATGTCAGGGCAGTTTGCATTTATATCACAGTGTCTCAAGCACATAGCGTATTATAGTTATTCCTGCACTCAGTCATTACCAAATTATTTTTCCCTAAAATGCCCAGATTTTACTTTTTAAATTAAAGATAACAATACACCTTAATCTCCGAATTTATTTTAAATCACATTGTAGTTTATTAAATGTATTCAGTTGACAGAAACATCAACAAGTTCTACCTTTATATCAGATTAAAAAAAAAATTAGATACATGGACTAGAATTCATTGTTATATCACCATTTCTCTTTTGTACCTCTGGAATTCTTAGTCTAAAGGTGGAAGAGAAAATGGGTTTAGATTGATGTCTAAACCTTGGTTTTCTGCTCCCATTCATAATTATTATTTTTTCACAGTCTCAATTCCAGTTATCAGAAAATAGGTACTCAAACAAAATTACACTTCAGCTTGTAGCAAAGGAGTTCATATATGTCTTATTTTCCCTCTCGTATTTCATATGAAGTGTTTCCTTTGAAAAGTAGGGCCCTTCATGTTTTGGCTTCATATTCTGACAGAGTTTTCTAGCACTGTCTTCTACTACCATGTGCACATAGCTTTGCTGCTCTTAAAAAAAAAAAAAAAAAGGCTGCATGAACTGAACTCTGGAACAAGGCTGCCTTGGTCAGAATCCCAGTTCCACCACCTGCCAGTTGTAGGATGTTAGGAAGTGCGTTAGGTCCTCTGTGACCCAGTTTCCTCATTTGTATAATTAGAACAATAATAGCACCTCCTTCATAGAATTATGAAGTTAAATGAGATTATATATGTAAAGCCCTTCACTTAGAGCTGCCTCCTAGTAAGCACTCAGTTTTTGGCATAGCAATAATATTTATCATCATCATCATATTTATTTACTGCTGCCTTGCTTTAACACATCTTAAATTCTGCCATTAAGACTTTTTGAGTGAGAGATAGCTATTCTGGTTAGCAGCCCTAATTACTTTCTAGAGTAGACAAGGCAATTTAACAACAACAAAACAGGAAGATCGCATTTAGGAAAATTGCTTTAGTAAAACTGTCTGTACTGGAATTTATTCTTTTTACTCAGCAAATATTTATTGAGTTTCTACATTAATCAGGCAGAGTGTAAGGCCCTTGAAATACAGTGGCAAACAAAATAGCTATGGTCCCTGAACTCATGAAGCTTAATATCTAAGTGGGAGAAAGTATATAATCAAATAAGCGTCAAATGGATAATCATATATTTTGATAAATTTATGATGATAAAGAACAGAATGCAATGAGAGATAGAGAGTAAATGACCTATTTAACTTATCAAAAAAGGCTTTCTGGAGTAGACTATTTAATTCGAGACCAGATGTGGGCATGGACAGGTGAAAAGTGGGAGGGAGGAGGCAGTACAGGCAGGAGGAACCCATGTGCAAATACCCTGAGGCATGAAAGAGTGTGGGTGTCAGAGCAGTTGAAGGACAATGGATGCACCTGGAACACAGGGAGCAGGAGAGCAGAGCTACATCATAAGGCTGGTTCTGATCACTCAGGGCGTCAGGGGACCTTGGAGGTCAGGGCTGGACTCTAAGTGCATTGGGAAGTTTTTAAGCAGAGGAGTGACACAGTCCAATACATATCTTTACGGGATTGTACTGGTCCATGTGTAGAAACTGGATTTTGAAAAAACGAGTAGAAACAGGGCAACCATTAAAGACTATTGCTGTGCACAGGAGAAAGCTAATGATGGCCTAAGGGGTAGTAGATATGGACATATTCCAACATATATTTGCATTTCGTTAATTAAATTTACAATTTTGAGGTAGCAGAGGCAGGACATGGAGAGAGATTGCATGTTAGTTTGGGGGGAGATTAGGGTATCCAGAATGAAACTCAGGTGACTCTCTGATTAATGGTGCAAGTAACATTGCAGATGTTACTTAACATTATGGATGTAAATAGATGGCATCATCATCTATTAAAGCAGAAAAGATGGAAAAGGCTTTCAAAGTAGCTGAAGATTCTCATGTACATTTCTGATTGTGAGTCGGTGTAGACATCTGCTAAAGATTAAGCAAAAGAGTCCACATAGAGAAGCAGTAAAGTACCAGCACATGGCAAGTGCTCAGTAAAAAACAATTCTCTAATAAGCCGTGGGTTTGGAGTTTACATCTTTGCTGTGACACAAAGAAGGGCCCGTTAATGTCAGAGACCCTCATTCACTGTTTTTGACTGTTTTCTGGTTTGATAGGGCACTGTGATTCCCTGGCAGAGATGAAAGGGCCTTGTTTTGGGAAACACAGTTAATAAAAAGTGACTTTCCTTCAGTGCTGGCCAAATTGTCCTGCTGATTTACAGTACACATAGATCAGAAACACGTGAGGGCAACTTTAGCCTGCAGGTTGGTGTTTGAGGGCTGACTCTTTTCCTCTCATTTCTCTAGACACATGCAAGCAAATATTTGTCTTATTGGTCCAACAGCTGCCCTTTGGAGCCCCTTGTCCATCTCGGCACTGTGCTAAGCCCTAGATGCTAAGGCCAGGCACTCATGGGGACCATCTGCCTGTATAACAGTCTCCAAGGGCAGTTCATGCTGTCTGCAAAGGGTTCTAGAGAAAAGCTTCTACTGCCACAGGGGAGGCAAATTGTTTCTTAAATCTCTTAATGATACTTTAAAAAAAATTTAAAAGAATTACCCGGAAAAAATAGTTTCTCCTTTTAAATGATGATGGGTTATGTATGGGATTTTAAAAAATCAATTATTTTGGCTGAGTGAAGGGTGATGTAAGGGAAAAACACAAGGCCTCTCAATATTTTATTGTCATCTCTAGGGATGACCATAAAGTACTATGTGAGGAAGAAATCTCTAGAAACCAATAGATGATAGATAGATAGATAGATAGATAGATAGATAGACAGATAGATAGATAGGCAGGCAGATAAACACTTTCCCCAAACACTCCTTAAGATGACAGGACTGGAGTTATGAGTTGTTCTATCAATGGGTGTATATTAAATGTTAATCTCAGCCAGGATTCATTTTACCAAAATGCTTCTTGGAACCTTGATGAACCTCATCTCTGGGTTGTATGTGTACAATTCTGGCACTGACTCCTAAGACAGGATCCTCTGACTGGGAAAATGTACCTTCATGAGCAGTTAGGCTCACGTCTAAATACGGCGCTCGTTCCAGCCTTGAGGAAGGCCCGCATGAATTTGGATGGGCTGCCACGTCCAGCTGCAGCTGTGCTTGTAGTCCTTCCCTCGCTTTAGAAATGCATTCCACTTTGAAGTGCATAATAAACATAATTTTGGCTCATTACACATGCAGTTAACTTCAACTCTCTTTAGCTAGTTGTGTCTTCAACCCAACTGATAATCAGATGAGAAGCATCAGCACATTGCATTCTTTGAAGCTTAGTTTGACGAATGTGACTTCCACGCTGGTCAAAGATGTACGGTCATTCTTCGGTTCTTCCTAGCCATGCACAACCCCACGGAGCCCTTAGATGTTGTTGATAGAATGTTCTAATTTAGGTAATTCCTCTTAACTATCCCTGAGCCCTTTCCAAGAAGAAGCATCTTAAAACCATACGATATGGACCTTGACTCACAGAGGAAAATGAATTTTCAGGCACAGGACTTCATAGCAGCCCGAGTCCACAAGTGAATCATGAGTCTGGGGCGCACTCCTTGTCTCTGCAG
The DNA here is from genome assembly GCA_004026545.1 of Mormoops blainvillei. Taxonomy (NCBI): domain Eukaryota; kingdom Metazoa; phylum Chordata; class Mammalia; order Chiroptera; family Mormoopidae; genus Mormoops; species Mormoops blainvillei. The sequence goes on from PVJD01001039.1 coordinate 239,771, forward strand.
AGACTCTCTGACTACCCTGCCATCCTTTAGTCGGGGGATCCCTCGTGCACCTGCGCGCATGGCCGTGCGTCTGGTATGCAGCCCCCCAAGTGTGATAATGAGCAGGGCACTGAGGGAACAAAATGCTAACGGAAATGGAAAAAAAAAAAAAGAATCGATTAAATTCATTTTCTTTCTCAGAGGACTCCCTTTAAAAAGCATGCATGGTATAGTCCCATAACTCTCTACTTCCCATTCTCAACTTATGAATGCTATTCATTCAAGGCTGCAGGTGTTTGTTGACACGAGCATTTTTAATATTGTTATTACTGAACCTCATCGAATTCCCCAGGCTTTGTGTGAGTTATCATAGGGAATATTGTTCTACTTGCCTCTTCCATCATTTTACCTATTGTTTGATGGGGATTAGGAAAGGATAGAAGAAGGGCAGGGAACGAAATGGTATTTGCTGGTACTTTCTCTGGCTTTCGCCATGATTGCAAATGCTTGTCAACCATCCAGGATTTCCTGGGAGAGGAAAAAAGTAGACAGATGAATATGTGAGCTCTCATGGTGGGTGAAAGCCTGTGTCCCCATGAAATTCATACTTTATCTTGGAAGTACATCAGAGGCAAGCTCCGTCATCTCTGTAAACCTCAGGGCTGAGGACTTATTGAAAATGTATCTTTGTATTTTTTCTGGTTAATGACATATGTGACAGGCATGATAAAATAGTACATTTTTCTTATCATATAATCATTATCATGTAATTGCATATGTACTTGATTTGTTTACAAATTAATTCCCATCTCCCTGTACTCTCTGAGATCAAGAATCTTTTTAGTTTTATTGCTGTTATTTGCTGTTATATGTCTAACCTAAGACTACATAGCTTGTAAAAGCTTAAAATTTGTGTACTGAATTAATTAATAGATAAATAGTGGTAGCATTAGATTCTAATCTACGATATATCACTAGGATTAGGAAGTTACATAATTTTGAATGCCTTCCTTAAAGTCTCTTGCACTCACCTTTCTTCTTTGTAAACTATGAGTGGGCAGGGTAAGGGAGGCAACTAAATGACCTGTTAACATTCTGTGTGTTATTAGCAGGAAAGGATGCTGTTACTAATTAAGTTGTGCAAATCACACAGTTGAGGACCCTGTTATTATCTTATTCTATAGCTCCTTTAAGTATTTACCAAATATTTTCACAGATAATTTTTATTAAGGAATACCAACCATTGATGTACCAATGGGAGCAGCCAATTCCCCTTAAAGAAATAATGGCGAATATCTCTTAACTATCTGTAACATAAATGATTTAATGTAAAATTATACTCCAAGATAAGAAGACCACAAAGAAGTTGCTAAGACAGAAAGTTAAAGTTACTTGAATACTATATCATGCTGTCTCTATCTTCCCCCATCAAATTACAAAATTTTCAAACTGTCAAGCCTTTTACTTTTATCTGAGTGACAGGATATGCTTGAGTTTTCCACATTTCAAAATTTGTCTTCAAATGCATCTCCTCTATGCATGATGGGCACTAACACATTAATAAATATCCCTGCAACTTTCTTAGCATATCAAGATGAACTATGTTAATACTATCCTATTTAATGCCAATGGCATATCAAAAAAAAAAAAAATTCTTGGAAGGAAAGACTCTTTCTCGAAGTCAATTTAAAACTTTCTTATCCATTTTAAATATTTCATTGCATTAATTTTTCAAAGCGAGAAAACAAACATTCATCAAGTGAAACTAAGCATGACCCCTCTCAGATGGGTACATCTGTTGCTTTCCTGCTGTGTCCTTGAATAATTCATTTTAATACATTTAAACTATACACTTCATTAAAATGAGCTATACTCGTTTACATATAAAATTTACATTGATGGAGATAAACATAAAAGCTCTTAGAAAGCTGACCCTGGAATTTTGTTACTTTTTGTGATTGATAACTAGCTTGCCTCTGTCTGTTTGCCTCTACAAAGAATCCTGCGTAGAGGCATCCCCACAGCCATGGGCGTAGTGAGAGCTTTTGTTATATCAGCAAATATGTGGAAGACGTTAGAGGACTTTGATACCTTTTTCCCATGGCCTGTGTTCCTTGTGAACACCTTTAACAGATTTTGTAGTCACTGCTTGTCTTTTTTAGCTCCCTCTGCACATATCACATAATAGCTCTAGCAGATATTCTGAATGGTATCTAGGAATCAAAGCCAACTCAGAGAATACAAATTGGTTTTAACTTCTCGAAAATTAATCAATGTGAGTTCATCCCATGCAGTGCAAGGTAAAAAAAAATCTTCAGTTTTATTCGCTTCCTACCCTTTTGAACTCTGTTAACTGATGTGCTGAATGGTTTTGGAGGAAGGGATAATATTTCTCACCATTACAGTATTTTCTCCCTCCCCCATCCCAATGGTTATATCTTAAGCCTAGAAATGTGAAGAAAAGGACAGAAACAGTTCAGCAGGTAAAAACAGTGTTGACTCTTCCCTTTCACAGAACTTGCTTTTTATATTTTTTTATTAAAATAAAAATCTCTTTTCCTATAAATGTATCAGATAAAGTGCCAGTGACATAGAGTCCAAAGAATAAAGTAATTTACAAGATACTTTCTACCCAAACTTTATTGCAACATTTGGCAATCTTCCCTATTCCTATTTATTTGAAAAAAAGTCTCTGCATCATGAAATTACCTTGAAAAACATAAATGGAAATATCCTAGACCTTAAGCCCAATGTAGCCTGGGTTCCAATTCCACCTCTTCTCTTTACCAGCTTTATTACTTGGAAAATCAGGTCCTTCATATCTACACTGGTAGGATTGTTGTGAGTATAAGAATATATAGTTGCATTTAAAAAATGAGAGTTGCTTTGATCTTCATTGACTTAGAAAGTTAAACTTCTGAACCTTCTAGAGTCCCTTTTTCTGTCTCCAAAAATCACAAACTCTCATTTGATTTCAAACAAGGCAATGCATACTTGGAGGAATACAAAACACCATGTGCAAGTCAAGTGCTTAGCACTATGGATATTTAGACCCGAGGGATTTGATGGCCTTTTTCTGTGTTTTTTTATTTTTTCCATTGATCACACTCTTGCTCAAACTACTATAGCCTTAGAGGAAGCCTCGGCCTAAGCCCGGGGCCATAGAAATATCTAATTAGGCAGTAAGCACAAGATTCTACTTTGCAGGCTATTGTTCACTTATTCCTGTTTATCTACCTGATTGGGCAGTGGAAAAGTCTGTGTCACTAACCACAGATTTTCCTCAATGGATTCTTAGGAGGTTTTTGTTTGTGTGTTTGTTTCTACTATTTTCCTCATATTATACTATCACTGAAGCTATCCATTGGCCAAAGGATATTGGAGAAATACTCCGTTGTATACAGGTATTCCAGTTTCCATGGTAAGAAGAAATTATGTCAAATCCTTCTCTTATTTTGATGATGGAATTTCAAAAGTACTCGAATAGTACTATACTTACCTAAATAGAACCTATTGCCATTGTAACATGCATTGTCCAAAGATCATTGTCTGATGAATATCAATTCCCACATGTCAACAAAATGAAGCAATAATTAAATATTTGAACATGTATATCCCCAGCTTATTTGTTCATGCTCTATTTACAGCATGCTACTTATTTTACTTTTATACATTAATTTCTGAATTAGAAATATGCTATGGCTGTGGATTCAAAAGTAACAGAGAAGTGAGCAGTTGACCTGCAGCCTAGTAGAGTTAGGGCAGTTTGATGTCACCAAAAACGATAACTAGCATTCAGTGAGGTTTCATCATTTACAAAGTGAGGCTACGAATGTTAATATATTTTATTTTTATCATTAGGCACTTGTACATTTAAGACCCAGTACTGTCAATTGTAGGTACTTAAAACATAGACACTCAAGATTAAGGTAAGGGAGTTCAAACAAGGTAGACTTTCTGGAAATATGATCAAGGGTTTTATCTGAAAGCTCTAGTATTATAGCTCTATTGTGTGATCCCATTAGATCCTCACAACACCTTGAGGCAGAAAAGATCAATATTCCTGTTATACAGATGAAGAAAGCAAGGCTTATAGAAAGGAAGTGACATATGCAAGACACTACCGAATCTCTTTCATTTTTTCTAGTTGTGTAGAGTCAGAAAATCCAGGATCCAGTTTGACTGCTGTTTCCTGACTTCTGACTTAAGCAAACAGTATTTTCATCTGTATAATACATGACAATATCCCACTGCTATGCCTGTATTTCCTGAGTTTTTTGTTTGTTTGTTTGTTTTAGATTAAAATTAGATGATGTGAAGATGCTTCACAAAAGAACTCAAAAGTAGCCCCGGCTGGTGTGGCTGAGTGCCAGCCTGTGAACCAAAGGGTCGCCACTTTGATTCCCTGTCAGGGCACATGCCTGGGTTGTGGGCCAGGTCCCCAATAGGGCGCACGCGAGGGGCAACCACACACTGATATTTCTCTCCCTCTCTTTCTCCCTCCTTTCCCCTCTCTCTAAAAATAAAAGAAATAAAATCTTAAGAAAAAATCAGAAGTACTAAATGATATAATATATTACTTTGACAACATAAGAATCCTGCCCCCAATCATCTCTCACTATAGTGTTATATGAATGGCTTCTATTGACAGGAAGTTTGTGGCCAAAAGAATGTTGAAGATTAAAGTGACAATTGATAGGAACATGCATCACCTTAATGAAGTATTTACAGTCTGCAAACTGATCGGTTATGGTTTCTTAGATAGAGCCAGAAAATATATTTCATCAACATGTTGACACAGCTTCTTTTATATATATCTATATATCTATACCTATCTCTCTCTCTCTCTCTCTCTCTCTCTCTCTCTCTCTCTATATATATATATATATATATATATATATATCAAGCTACAGAAAAATTGCAAGAAGAAAGAACATATTTTTAAAACATTTGAAAATAAGTTGCTGACATTTCTTATAATAAGAAATGGTATTTATTATAATTATTATCAAATGAGTAATTATTATTAAGATTAAAATCACATTAACTTGGCAATACTTGTATACATAAAAAGTAGACAGTAAGTTATTTTATTCTTGTATGTGTATTTTTCCTTTAAACTATTTATGATTTTTAATTCCAGTGTATAAGAATCATTAGAGAACACCTAATTCAAAACTTTCATCACATATAAGGAGATTCTTGCCCAGTTAATTCATTTGCCTTGGACCATGAGGTTGTATGTAAATTACTTCGTTAGATTTTGAGTAAAATTGGTCTTTTTACTACTGCTCTAAAAGAAGCAGGCAAAAATCTTTGTATCCTTTCTATTTTAAAGAGGATTAGTTATATTCAGGTTTGTTGTAAAATTAATTGAGAAGAATGTTCTTACAGAAAAGATACAGACATACAGTGGCTTCAGCCTGGAAGCCATTGGTTCAGAATCTATTTTTGACTTGATTAGGAAAATTAACAGAGGAAAACAGGATCACAAAACAGGCCTGAATAATTTATAATTAGCTACACAATAAATAACCATATTCAATTCATGTTGATGCTTTTTGAATATATGCCAAGTAATTCAAAGGCAACCCAGAGCTTGGTAAATGGAAAGAGAGAAGCCTGAATGTGTTTTCAGATTGATCACAGAAACTCTACAAATTAGATAAATCATAAGCTAATAATTGAGATCCAACTGTATTTTATTACTCTTATAAAATGTTAAAACCTATAAACAAACTCTGTATTTCCAACACTCTGAGCTTTATGCGTTTATTTTTTAATGATTTTTTCCTTGCTGTTTATTTCTAGAAACTAGAGATAGCTTACTTCTTCATGGAAAGTCTCTATTTCTGATTTCTTTCCTATCAAAAACCTGTTCATTTTCAGAGTATGGAGTGAAACCTCAATTTGCATTATGCCTTGAAGAAATGACAAATGAATCTGTGATGTTTTTCTTCCAATATATAAATGAAGATGCCAGTTACTTTAATAATATACCTCACTACCGGATATCATGTTTTCTTGGGGAAAACCTACCTGTGTCTGTGTGTATGTGCTGTGTTTGTGGCAAAATGCTATCGAAATTTCTGGGGATACCCACTGAATCAGTTTAATTCTCTATTCTAAAACTACTGGTAGTGTTAAATCTTTTTTGTTTATTACCTGTTCTGTGATTGAATTGTTGGATTTTTAAGTATGTCAAAAATGAACAAATATAAAGAGATTATTGTTCCCTCATGTGTATTCAAAGTTGGCTGAAAATTCTCTTCCTCTAACTTTAACGGCCCTCTAAAATCTGTTTTCAGCATTAATTTGTCTTCAAAATATATAAGCAATAAGACTAACTTGGAGAAGTGGCCTGTTCTTTTTCATTGCAGAGTATAATAGATTTTTTAAAACCAAAGCTTTGATCCATGAGCCATATTTCTCTTCTCAGGCAGAGAATTGGCTACCTACAGACAGACTCAGAACTCCCCAGCCCCCAAGAAAAAGAACCAAGGGAAAGAAATATCACCATGTTTAACCAGAGCAGAGTTCATTTTTATAAGCCCTCCTTTATTTCCTGTCATTCTGATGACGCCTCGTCACTGTGCGAGCGTGTTAAGCCCCACCAATGACAGAATATTTCATCCATGTTTCCTCCTCCTGTTAATGTAAGTCAATGAAAAGAATATAGACATAGGAAGTCTTTTGTGACAGATAACACGAAAGTCGCATGCAAAAGTGTGTTTTCAAATGTTTGATACTGTGTAGGAAAGTTATCCCGCAAATTTAGAATTATTTTGTACTTCCTATTAATCACATTGGCTGGTGAAATTTTGAAGGAGGATGAAGGAAGCTGGCCCAGGTTTTAAACCTGCTTGGGCAATTTTCACACTCAAAGACTTAACACAGGGTTCACAAGTAAAGGTGAAATGCTGTGGAGCAACAAAGACTACAGAAATCATGACTGCTGTCGTTCCTTCACCATGTCTGTTGGTAGAAGCCAGCCTTACCATAGGTCCTTAATAATTATCATAAGACAACAGATTTTGGAATCATGGTGCATTCTCTCTTATTTTGTTCAGGTATAAAATGAATTCTATTTCTTTTAGCACTTTCTGATTATTCTACATTGAGTCTTAATATTGATCAAGAGCTATGCTTTCTAATCCCATTGCTTTTTGCAAATTAAGTATTTGCACATGCTTTTCCAAAAAGGATTTGGATTCTTATGCAAAGCAGTGGAAGTGGATTTGTTTTTCCAATTTTATAATTATCTGAGACCTGAACATCTGTATTCGCTTTCAAATGTCAAAATTCATCAGTTTTTACTATATGCATTATTAAGCTGTAAATTGGTGTCTGTGAAAATATATGCTTTAATTTGCAAATGGACAATTAAGCAGGAAAACCTTTTAGAAGCGACAAAGAAATGATGTCTTCCTTAAGAGGATGGTGCTAAAGAGTGTCCAAAGGGATGTGGAACTAAAAGCACCTGTAATAAAACAGTAAGAACATAAAACTGTCAGCATCAAGACTGTTTTTTTCATATAGCAACATGACAAAAATACCACGAAACACTTTCTTTTCCTACTCTGCGTAAATCTCACTTTTCAGCTTTCTCAAAACCCTTTCCAAATAAAGCAGGGATTCTAATATATTAATAAACAAAACAAAATAAAATATTTTATATAATCACTACCAGATACAAAATTTTACTGGACAGTGATTTTGCACAGTATATTAAATTTTAAAACATGCATAACCTATGAACCCTATAATGCTGTATGGAGGGCTCTGCCCCACAGAAGTTACAGCACCTATGCATACAGATATTTGTACAAAGATATTCATTGCCGCATTATTTGTAATATAGAAACTTCAGTGTCTCTCAATAAGAAAATTATTTTTTAAAGATTTCTTAAAACTTAAAATGTACAGTGGACTACTACGCAGACATTAAAAACAACAACAACAAAAGAATAAGATGGCAGTGTGACAGCTTGGAAAACACTCCATAGCATGCTGTTATGTGAAGCAAACATCTTGTAGCTTGCTAGAGGTAACTCAATGCTGCTGTAGAAATAAAATACTGTGGAAGATGTGCGTGTGTTATCTAAATATATTGGTCTTGGCAACGGGAAGCACCATATTTTCCCATTTTCAAATTCTAATCATTTTCTTTCTCTTCTCTGTACACTTAATTCCAAATTTCAATTCTGAATTATGCAAAATCAAATTCAGTTTTTCTAAACATTTTTGACCAAAATTTGTCAAAGCTGTCATAACCCACATTAATTTCATTTCTAAATATGGGGAGACCTGATATTTTAACACCAAGTTACCACTACAAGGTATAAGTAATCCTAGGTCACTGTCATTTTTCTTTAAACAAAATTAGCAGGTCACTGCTTGATTATCACTATGCTTCAAAATCTCACTTGTTGGGACTATTTTTGTTGTTCATTCTTTTTGTTAGCTTTGCCAGCAGATAATATTCATATTTTAATACCCCTGCAGCTAAGCATCAAAGCCCTATAACTTTGTCATTTTTTCTCCTTCCTCCTACTTGCTCACTGACCTTTTGCAAATTTAATTATTTATATCCAATTTGGCTTCTTCTCTTTTTCTTCTTGCCTGCTAATGTGTCAAATGTAGAATTGATATTGTCAACCATGCAATGGAATGTGCTCCAGGAAATCTCTGGCCTTCTGAAGCCAAGTGACAAATGAAAAGGAAAATGCCAAAGGATTTTGCAATTCGAAACACAGAGTGGTAAAATAAGAATGCGTTGCTGAACTTAGGGTGTCACGCATCCATTTTCCCCCCACAAGAAAGAATTCTACACCATACCAGGAGCAGATCTTCTGATGAGCTGTTCAATAAAGCACCCAAGCCTAATACCCATGCCCTAATTCAACATTATATTAGTATGCGTTAATAAGTTAACATCTGATTGACCCAGCTTCTTATAATAAGACCTCACAGTGTGGCTCAACCTGTTGCCTGTTTGACTATCCCTTACACTTGTTCTGTTGTTGGAGAAAAAAAATAAATTATGAAGGGAGAAAAGAATTAAAAAATCTTGAAAAATGGAAAGGATCAGTACATTGAATATATAACATTTGAAAAGCATTTGAATGCATTTTGAAAAGCATTATGTTAAGAATAGCAATTCTGCTGTTTAATGAAGTTAAAATTCTATTTTAAAAGGTATTTTAAGAATTTCTGCTAAATTCTGTTCAATTTGACATTAATCAAATGGTCAGCGAGGAAACATTGATCTCAGATATGATTTGTTAAAGGGATGGAAAAGAACCTCGGTGTGGATTCTCCATATTTGTTCTGAACTGTGAGATGATCCAAAGATCTAGTTAGCACTGATTTATTTTCATTTCCTAACAGTTCATAGAGAAGACAGAACAAAACTTAAAGACCAGAAAATAGAAATTTGTAACTATCTCAAACTTGAAAAGTTGAATAGAAAAAATTACAAGAAAGAGAGGAAGGAAGGAAGGGAGGGAGGGAGGGAGGGAAGGAGGAAGAAAGAAGACCAAAACTTTGTTGGCAAACCAATGAAATAAGTGAGACATTTACCTAAAAATGTTTTTTGGTTTTTTTTTTTGGGGGGGGGGGGTGGTGGTTAGAAATTCAGTTAATGTCCAGAAATTTATTAGCTTTATATTTTCATAATAATTTTGGGTCACAGGAGGTATAAGGCAAACTATCTTTTTTCACTTGGTATTTTTTACTGGTTGTCTCCACAAAAAATATGAATATGATAATGGCACTGACATATCAGAAGCATTTAAAATTTCATTTCTACACCCTGACTTTGAAAAGCTGCTCATTTCAGAGCTCACAGTTTTGATTTTCCCATATCGTGTCTATGTTCTCACACGTTTTTAGGAATTAGGAGAGAGTACTTATTTTCTAGACAGACCTCTTTAAGGTTTGATTACTGTGATGATTAATACAACGGACTGATGTTTCCTGTGAAGACAGCAATGGTAGGCCGAAATGCTTTCTGGTAAATGAGGAAAAGAACTTTCATCTCAGGAATTTTAGAGGGAGAAAGAGGTACATTAGCAACATCTGTTTAAAATAAAGATTCCATTACTGCTACCACTCCCATCTTGGTGCTTAAGACTTTTGTCTATTGATTAGACATTTTCAACTTTTGTTTTATTTTAATTTACTGTAGTATTAACATAGTGTACTGAGGAATTTGCTTATATTTTTATCCAGGAGACACCAGGTTTAATTTTTAAAAATCAGAGTTAAATGGGCCATTATGATTAGAGGGGTAAAAATAGCGTAATTCCTGGATTATAGCATATACTTAGTTAATCGAAGTAATTCTTTACATCTTGATAACGCCATGATTTGCTTGTTTGTTTGTTTGTTCGTTTTATAAAGACAGTATCTTGATTTGGGTGGGTAAGAACAAGAGATACAATGAGTTTTGTCTAATTAGAGATAGGTAATCTCTTTAGCTTTACCATTGTTTGTATCTCAAATTATAGTTCTTATTCCTCACTTAAAATTAAACTTATTCTGGGCTTCCTTTGTGTTGTCCAGGGAGCATTAGATATTTATATGTCCTAGCAGGTTATTTCTATTTAAGTGAATGGTGGAAATATATAAACTATCTTGAAGTTGTTTTGCATTTCACAAATATCCTTTTGTGATATTTCAAATATGCAACATGTCTATATATGAGTTTATAACATTCTCAGGTAAGACAATAGTAAGTATTAAAGTGAGCAAATTAGCATTTCTCTTACCATTCTGGAAAGCTTTTTTGCTCCCAGATAAGAGATTCATAATATACTGAGCCTTATGTAGGATAGATTGTTATAGTACCTGTTTTCCTGAAGTTAGTATATCACAAACTCCTTTACATGTAGTCTCTTAGTGGTTTCATTGGCCATAATATTTAACTAACCCCCTCTTACTGGATATGAACGGTGTTTCCAGTTTTCAATATTATAAACAATACTGTGATGAACACACTTGTGGCTCCACCTTTATATGGATCATCAGTTACTTGCTTAGGATAAATTTAGCAAAGTCATTCTTTGATTTTATGGGTTATCTTTTATGGGTAATCATAGATGACTAGTTCAAAATATGGTAAATATCTCACAAGCAACTTTGGAAAATGTTATTCATGTTATTAAAAATAATGTTTCTGTAACATTCTTTGCATAACAACCAAAAAAGAAAAAGGAATCATTTACGATGTCTTTCCAAAAAAGTATCAATCCCTCAGGAAGCCATGTTGTGCTATACAGAGATTCAAAATTGATGTCTATTTTTCTATTCTTTGCAGAGGAGTTTCTAGTGAACCATAATATCTGAGAAATAACTAATGTTAATTTAGGAAGACAGGCATGTAATGCAGAGCTGGGTGTTATGTGCTCCTTGTGGCGGAAGGTAAAGACTCCGAATGCGTGTCTCCTTAAAACATACGCACGGCTCTTTGGGAAGTGGGGCTGCCCGGTTGCTGGTTTAAAATGAAAACACGACGACCATAGGGCCTTGGACATAAGACCCTAACATTACAGTTTTAAGAATTTTTGACATTATAGTTTTTAAAATTCTCTTTCATTTACATAATTATCACTGTAAAAAATGAAAGCATTCTCAAGTATATGGAGAAAAATATGTGTATTCAAATATTTTTCTATGACAAATTAAGCACATATAGATCTGTATCATAAATGGAAACATGTTATATGTAAACAGTTTTGGCAACTTGACTTTTGATTGACAATATGTAATATGGATCCAACTCATTCTTTTAAATGGTTTCGTAGCATTCAATTGTATGGATATACTATTTTACTTGATCATCTATTGTTACTATAATGAAAAAAATCAAAATTCATATTTTAAAAACTTTCTTTTATTGACAGCTTAAGTTTTTAATATGTATGATCTGATATTACATATACTTCAAAGAACATCTTTATATACATGTGGGAAAAAGTAGGTTCAGTTATATGTGAAACAGAGTTTATTTATACATTATTATTTATTAGTTATTGTATCTTTGTCATATGAACAACTGTAACCCTCCTTCCCCCACCCTGTATATACAATGATATCTTTTTTCGATTTTGGTTACTAGGATTGCCAGGCTGTAGAGTAAGTGCATTTAACACATAGATAAATCCTGCCGATTTGTCCCTCCAAATTACAGAAAATCTAAAACTGGAATATATTAGTTATCAGAAAAGTTCATTATTTTACAGATAAACATATAGAGAAATCTTTTGGCTTTTTTCAGCATTGAAATTCCTCCCGAAAGAACACTTTAGCTTTGCTGCTTCCCAAATGAACAAAAATTAAATGGCTTCCTGGGGTTGGTTGCACTTCAGAGTTCTAGTCAGGTGTTATTCATAACCCTAAAAGCTCTTTATCTTTTATTTATTGCTCTTACAATTCTCATGCTCCCAGAGAATATATTTTTTTAATGATTTTTAAAGCACTGGTCAAATCTCTCTATGAGAACTGATGTTTGGTAAAAGACATTGTGAGCCGTAATGTAAAAACAACTCTTGTAATGGCATAAAAATTCATACCAGCACAATGGAATAAACATCCACCCCCATCCTCATTTCCCATCTTCTAGCACTCTTCCGGAGTCCTGGTGTCTCACCCCCAAGTACAGCACAAACTCAGAGCAGATCTAACTGTCCTATCACTTTATTTTAGAGGCAGGAACAAGCCTCAACCTGGTCATGTAAGTTAATTCCCAGGTTCTCAAGCCTCCCATCTGCCCTTGAATTCCCTGAGGTCACCCACTTCAACCACCCTGCAGTAACTATTATTTATAGTCATCTCTGTTTGTAACTTTCTACACTTAAACCGTAGTTGTATCCCCCTTTCTTCCACCTCGCCTCCACATTTCTCTTTAGGAAACAATACACAGTAATGTTTACGAATATGGGCTTTATAGGGCCATCTGGTTAGAAGTTGAAGGCAATTTATTTAATCCCTCTAAGCCTCGGTTTGTTCTTTGTTATAATAGGGTTAAAATTAAAAACAGGGTATTGTGAGGATTAAATTAGATAGTGTATTAACTGTTGCTGTAGCTGCCATTGGTCCCTTGCCATAATCAGGAAAAGTTAAATGTTAGTCGTCATAGTCCACGGCAGTCAGGGTGCAGGGCGTGTGGATTCTAAGCCATGCCCAGGCCTCTTCTGTCATGTGGCTTGATCATAACATTCAGAGCCTCTGAGTCCTCCACTGGATCTTCTTTCCAGTTAGCAGGCAAAGAAAGAGAGAAAGCATGAAACACTGCCTGAGTAGCACGCCCAAAGCCATGTATATCCCTGCCACGTTGGCCAGAACGCCATCATATGACGCAACCCCTAAATGTAGAAGAGCAGGGAAATGTAATCTGTATGCCCAGGAGAAAGAGAACACAGATGTTGGTGAACATTTCAGCAAACCTCTGCTGTGATTATCATTGGGATATAAAATCAACACATTTTTGTTAATTGGCACAACTTCTAAGCATTCCTGAGACAGTTATTTGCTTTGTTGAAATTTAGCACAGCCAAGCCCAGAAATCAAAGGTTTTTGCAGTGATTGGAAGTAATTTAATACAAAGATATTATTACAAATGCTCATAATTTACAGTTCTCTTTATTTTTTCCAAAAAATGAAATTTAAAAAAAAACAGCCATTTTCATACCCCCTAAAAACTTTTATGAGCTATAATAATTGGCACAAAGTATATGTCATGTTTGGTCCCAATTGATAACTAAATAGATACATTTAAAAACTAGGTTAAGTGGAAAATGAAACAAATATCAAATACTCCTTGTTAGTTATCTCTTTTATTACTCTTGACTTTTAAATTAAATGTGTTGCATTTCTAAATTTTTAAAAGGCACATTTTGAAAGACACTAATTGAATTTAATAATTGTGTGCTCTCTTAAATTTGCATTACTTCCGATTGAGTCTGAAAGTAGAAGTCAGCATGCATTTGGGAAAGAAAACACCAGGAACCAGAAATGCTTCTGGCCAGCATACTTAATATTAAAAAGTAGCCTTATTAATACAAATGTCATCTTCCATTTTGGAAGATGATATTCTTAGCGAGAGCTATATCAATGTGAGCTGATGGGGGAAAAAAATAAACTACTTGAAATAATTTTTGAAAGCAAATAGAATATTAAAAGAAATAGAGTCATTTTGGATTCAACAGTCTACTCCATAGTCAGTATATGCTGTTGAACCACACACAAAACCATCTAGCCATTCATTTATTCGTCCACATAGCAAAGGATTATTGCACCCCTGCTATATGTCATGCTCTGTGTTAAGTTAGGTCTTTTTACAGCAAGTTTTCCTTAACGCTAAGTTCAATGTTTCAGCAAACTTCTGATTGAGATTTACATATAGAAAGATATGTAAATAAATTTGAATATAAGGAGTGAGAAAGATGTATAATTAGTCAGTGATATATTAAACATTATGTGTCATAATATGAAAGCTCATGTAAGATCGAAGGTCTGTGTTTTTCATGGAAAGTAATAACTTCACTCAAAACACTAAATTACCCCCCAGAGAAGTTGTATCAGATCTTCTCTTCCACCACATCCAGTAGTATTTTTCTATTTTTTATTAAATTACCAGTTTAAAGTGTCTGCTTATGTAACAGCTAAAGTATAATCCTAATTTTAATTTTTCATAGCTGTAAGTTTGTATGTTTTTTCACATCCTTTGTCTGCATGTATTTTTTTTCCTGAGTTTTCTCTTTCTAATTCATTGATTTTTCTAGTTGACCTGTGATACAACTTAAATCCTGCTGATAGAATTTCTCAGTGATTTGGGCTTGTGTTTGATATCACTCATGTCCTTATAAAAGTTTTGCTGTTGATGATGATAATCTATAAACATAGGTGCTTTGAAAAGTGTGAATAATATTGTTTTATTATAATAAAATAATATTACTTGATATTCTTCACAGAGGTTAGATTATGATAAACAAAACACTATTTATTTTGCTTCAACCAATCAAAATACTATAAATATTGAGTAACTTCTTCAGCCATCCAAATCTGATTAGTAAAATATTCAGCATCCTTTTTTTTTTTGCATTCCCTGAAAAACATATTATATGTACACTTATTGGCCTCATGCTGAATAAGCTTAAATTGGTTACTTTTAATTTAGTAGTTCAAACAAAAGTGTTTTCTGCATAGTAGCTCCCTCTGCCTTTCTCAAAAGTGTGAGTGTTGCATTTCACTAACGAAAACCTACCTAACTGGATTGTAAAGTAGTGGATTTTAAATTAAAATTGCATTAAAATTTTCTGGAAACATTTTCTAAAAGCAGGTCACTTTAGTAAAAAAAAAAAAAAAATGCATTCTATTTTCACCCAACATAATAAAAAAGACATCAGGGATTGGTACTGTGTTCTTAGATTGATGGTGTGGAGTCAAACCTCAAGTGTTTTAGTCTCGTCTCCTTCTCTGGGGTCAACCACCCATACTCCTGCAGCGGTGTGTAATCCCACCCTCACAGGCCTAGGCCTCCTTGTTGTTTCAGCCTGTGTTTCTTGTTTGTTTCTATACCTAGAAATGATTTCCAAAGCCATTTACCATATCTCCATTGTTATGTACGGCAGGAGTCGGCATAATTTTAATTAAAGGGCCAGGTAGTAAATATTTTAGCTCTATGGGCCATAAATTCTCTGTCATAACTACTCAATTCTTTCCACAAACAAAATGTAAATGAATGGAGGCAGCTGTGTTCCAATAAAAATTTATTTATATAAACAGTGGCAGCCCAGATTTGGCCCATGGGCCATAGTTTCAACTCCTGATATGTAGCTTTAGCCAGTATATTTTTAAAGTTTTTGAAAAACATCAAAATATACATTTGGCAATTTTTATTTACATTGAACATTATCATTTTAAAATTTATATTTGTTGGTACATATGGATCTAGTTCATTTATTTAACGTGCTTTGTAAAATTGTTTCTCTAGTCTTTTAATGATGAGCATTCATCTTGTTTCCAGTTTTTCACTGTTGTCAGCAATGCTTCAGAGATCATCCTTCAGCTCCCCTCCTTGTGCATATGTGCAAATAATTCTCAGTGGTAAACTGCTTGACATTCAGAAGACTTATGAGACTCTGTGTGTCAAAGTTAGCAAGCAGCTCAAGAGACGTTCTAGTCGATAGAAATCATGGACAGCAGAGCTCGGTAAACGTTTCTTGTGAACCTGGACAGAATCAAAGGGTTGAAGCCATTCTCTTTATTTCTACCCCTTGTAGGTAAAGACAATGGTGAATTTCAGCCCTGTGGTTTATATAATCAATTGTCATGTTATCAAACACTAGGGTGTTACCTTTAAAGGTAGAAATTTGAATCCTTTCTGGTTGAAAAACTTTCTATTTTCAATTGTCTTAGAGTTTTGCACTTAACTCTTTTAATTCATGAACTCTGTTTTGCATAAGCTCCTGGGACCTCCTGGTTATTTTGTTCTGTATTTCAGATTTCTTTCTATACCTAGATACGGTCTATGAAGCTATTGGAGAGTGATAAGGGTTGTTCACATAACCCCAGCACATGACAGGATAACAGTTACTCAATGCCCAAATAGGCAAGGCTGTCAAGCATAGATTTTTAAAGAAGGTACATAAATTTAGGCACCATCTCTGCTTTCAGCCAGCTTATATTTTCACAAGCACATAATATGCAAACTACCTGTGAGAGACTACAACAGGTTTTATACTGTGGAACCAGGATATCAGGATAGCTACTTATAGAAGTATTCTCTGGAAAGTACAGCAGAACAATTTTAAGAAAAAGTCTAACGAAAAGAATATTTTACAATTTAGAGAAGCTGCAAAGTAGACTAGCAACTAAGGCTCATTCTGAGATTTTGCTGTAGGTATCATTAAGTTCTAATCTTATTTTTCTTTTTTGTTGCTTCTGTGCACATTACATTTTGGTATAAAGTGTATCCCTTTTTATTGTCATTAAATTATAAAAACCTGAAAACACACAGTCAGAAATAGACTATGTCTGGATGTTTTTCTCAAAACTCAACTGTTACTTGACTCAACATTGTCCCCGCATTACATATGATTGTCATTTTATAAATTACACAGAGTGATAAAGCTTAAGTCACTGGGTTTAAGGCTTTCTTGTGTGAGTTTTGTCAGGCCTGTAGGTACTCTTCCCTTTTTCACATTTGCTCAGACAAACCATTCATCAGGGCATTCTGTGGCATTTGTCACTTCCTAAGTCTGAATGTGTAACTGCAAGTATTTGAGAGTTTTATTCTTCCTTTCCTTCAGACTAGTGAATGCCTAATTTTAAATGGACTATTTCTGTCAGTTTCCCAGCTTAATCCCTGTTGCCATGATTAAGTAGCCCAAAACATTCTTCAATGACATCTAAGGCTTTGGAATTTAAAAGTAAATTGCTTCTGGGAAAAACAAATCAAACTTGCATTGCCGACCTACAGAAAGTGCATTAAAACATATTACACTGCACTTTCTTGGTGGAATAAATTGAGAGTCACAGTAATGATTCTTCTAGCTATGTCAGATTCTGAGACACTTCGATTAATTTTGGCTTTAGATTGAGTTTCTTTCCAACACTCCACTCTCTATTTGATGTGTCTACATTTTTCAATGTATCCAATGACAATTTATGCCATAAATTATTGGCTTTGGAGCCAAAAACTCAGAGTATAAAGGTAAAACAATATACTGGAAAGAGTGTATGAGGAAGATATGTATTCGATTTGATTTCCCATTACTGATTTACTACGTGACATTAGGCAAACTCTGCAACCTTAGTGGGCTTTTATTCATATCACATTCCCATCTACCTGTGTGATGGTGTCATGGCTGCCATATTACATTTGAGACATCTTCTCGTACAAGGCGGTGGGTTGATGGTAAGAAGCATTCTGACATCCTCCAGTGTCTCATGGGCACCTTGCATGCCTGTTAAACCTATAAATTAAAAGAGGAAAGCTTAGTAAAGTGTGGGGTGCCTGGAGGAATCCATTGTGTTGCCGTGATTAATTCAAAAAACAAAATACATCACTTTTTCTTAGCAATGAAGAGATAGTGACTATTTACATTTTCAGTTCACATTCAAAGCTTTATTGTAGCTTACCCTTTTAAAAATTATTTTTTAAAATATAACATATCTTTAGAAAAATGTACATATTTTAAATTGGTAGTCTGATAAATTTTCAAAAACTGAACACAGCCATTACAGCCAGAATCCACATCAAGAAACAAAATGTGACCAGTTCTTCAAATAACACTTCATGTTCTCTCTCAGTCACCACCCCTCCACTGTTACCACTGTCATAACTTTTAACACAATAAATGAGTTTTAGCCATTTTCAGAAAATATAGGTGGGATCTTATAGCCCATGCTCTTTTGTTTCTGACATTTAAATTAAAAATGTTTGTAAGATTTACCCATATAATTTCCTGTTGATGTAGATTATTCATTTTTATTTTTACATGGTGTCCTTTTGTGTGAATATGTCACAATTTATTTATTCATTCTAGTGTTGACAGACATTTAGGTAGTTTCCATCTTTTCCTCTTAACTAACAATACCGTTATGAACAGGCTAGGTTATAGGGCACAACAGAACTTACAATGATAGAAATGTTCCATATCTGCACTAACATGGCAGCCACTAGCCACATGTGGCTATCGAACTCTTCAAATGTGGCTAGTGTGACTGAGGAAACAAACTTTTCATTTAAGCTAATTTAATTAATTTTAATTTAAGTAGTCAATTTGTCTAGTGGCTACCATATCGGAAACCACTACCTTAGAACATGTCTTGATATGTACTCATTTCTATTAGGAATTAATTCTGTCATACCTAAGGTAGAATCACTTAGTCAAAGAGTATGCAAGTGTTCGACTTTAGTACATATTGCCAAGAAGTTTCCTACCAGTGTTCAGTTGAGCTTACTTACAATCCCAGCAATGTACAAGAGTTCCAGTTTCTTCACATCCTTGATGATATTTAGCTATTGACTTGACTTTGTAGGTGCCTCCATCACCTTCCCATGTCCATTCCTGGCTTCTTCTAATCTAGTCTTCACAAAAGAATCATATATTTTTAAAAATACAAATCAGATCATAATAACTTCTTGTTTTAAATCTGTTACCAGCTTCCCACTGTCTTCTCCATAAAAACCAGATTGTTATTAAAGTGATATGGCCCTGGTCACTTTTTCAAGATTATTATCTTCCATCCTCTGCAAACCCGTCTTTAGATTATAGCTCTGCAGACTCTCCATGGTTTATCAAACAAGCCAGCATCTCTTTCTGCTTTTTGAACTTTGAACTGTAGTACCTACTGCCTGGAAAGCCATTCTTCATTTCCCAGCCTTTCGTGGCTCTACCTTCTCTACAATTCACTTGACACCAATCTCCAGCCTCAAACCTCAGTTTCAATATCATCTCTTCAGTGATGTCTCCCTGATTATCATATTCTAATAGCTGGGTTTTTTTCTCAATCATTATCACTTCTTATAATCATTCACTTGGTTATTTATTTGCTTATCTTACCTGTATCTCCCTCTCACCGCACGAAACTATAATCTCTATGATGGTAAGGACATGCCTCTCTCATTTGTGACTGTGGCAAGAAGAATAACAATGTGAAGTACTTGTGAAGACGTTGTGTTGAGTGGCAAAGGGGCATTAAGGTTGCTAATCAGCTCATCTTTAATGGGGAAGTTGTTCTCGATTATCTGTATTGGCCCAATGTAATCCCAGGGCTTCTTAAAAGGGAAAAAAGAAGGCAAAGACAAGATCAGAGTGATATGTGCCCTTTAAAGGACCTGACCTGCTGTGGCTGGCTTTGAAAATGGAGGAATGGGGACACTTCGAGGAATGTGGGTAGCCTCTAGAAAGCAAAAATGTCAAAGAAATGGATCCTCTCCGAGAGCTTCTAGAAGGGAATGCAGCCCTTGTGGCACCCTGATTTTAGCTCAACGAGACCTGTGTCAGACTTCTAACCTACAGAACTTTAACACAATGAATTTGTGTTGTTCGAAGTCACCAAGTTTGTGGTAGTTTGTTATACCAATTAAAAAAAAAAACCAACACAGTATCTAAGTGAAACATATAAAATTAAAAGTGGAAAATAACGTGAGAGAGGTATTTGAAGTAAGGAAGAGTTCCCATGAGATGGGACGAGTAACGTATTGATCATGAAGAGTCACATTTAATGCAGTGCTGAGAAAGGAGCTGGATAACCCTGACTTGTGTGACTCGGAGGGCTGGGCATCAGCCCACAAACCAAAAGGTCACTCCTTTGATTCCTGGCGAGGACACACACTCGGGTTGCGGGCCAGGTCCCCAGTCAGTGTTTCTTTCCCACATCAGTGTTTCCCCCCATTTGTCCCTCAATTCTTCTCTCTCTAAAAATAAATAAATAAATAAAATATTTTTTAAAAATTAAAAAGGATCTGGATTTAGTCTTGGAGTGATACATAGCAGGAACCGTTCAAGCCAAAGATAGAGTGTGTGCAACGACTGGACAGGAGGACGCACAAGATGTTAAATAGCAGCTATAGGAGACTCATGGCTGGGCGGTTAAAGCTGCAACCAGAACTTTAATGTTATTATTGCAGGTTAAAATATCTGTAGTAATAACTAGAACTAAAACTCATCGTTATTGCCATTTAATCTTTGAGATTAACATCATCAATATGCAGCACTGACAAACTAGTGGGGGTCTTAATACACAAATAGACTGATACCAAAATGGAAGAAGAGCATTTATCTTTCAAAAATTTTCAAGAGCATTGTGATAACAGGTATGAGTACAAACATGCAGAACAAAATTTAAAGAAAACACTTGAGGTTTACCATGTGTAAGAGATAAATCACTTTCTAAGCATTGCGTTATTTAATCTTTGGAACTCTTTGAAATGGATACTATTCTTAATCCTATCTGCAAACTAACATTAATTCTTAATCTTAGAAAAGTAAAGTGAATGGCCTAAAGTCCTACAGATGGTAGGCGGCAGGGCTGGGATTTGAACTATGTGATGTCAAAGAGCAAGTTCTTAGGCAGTTAATATCTCTCATGTTTAACAGATTAAAAATGAATGATGATACGACTTATCTCAATTCCAAAAACTGTTTGAAGATGCTGGAGTAATGAAAAATGTCTTAGTTTACTATCTTCCAATTGACTGAAATTTAATAAAGTATGTTTAGTTCATATTTCTTTGGGTTGTATTATAAGAAAAGCTGGTAATATGAAGGGACAGCTCATTTCACTCAGAATAAAAGATAAAATAGAGAAAATGGATTGCGCTTCGAGTATTTTCACACCATCTTGCCAAAGGGGCCTTTCCCAGATCTGCTACTCACACTTTCAGATTTTATATTAGATCTAGGATCTTGTAAATTCATTTCATGTTGTCAAACTTGATCATAATTTTTATCCTCAGAGGCCAATTTAAGATCTCAGGGCAACTTGCTGTAATGGATAAATGAGAGAGAGCTTAGTAAGAATTTTACATTTTACAAATGAATAAACGGTTTTGAGAGGAGAGACATTATTTTCCAGGTTGCCCACTTACCATCACACTGTGCTAAATACTGGAGTTACCGGTGCACATTAGGCACAGGACTGTCCTCAAGATCCTTGCATGGCTCTTGATTCTGAGAAGTCACCCTTTTCAGAACAGGCTGGAAAATTTTAGCCTCAGATATTAATTGCAAAAAATGTTCCCCTATAAGATGTATTATCCCTGTAGTGGACTGTAAGAGGACTTAGTGACATCCTTAACAGAGCCTCTCGGTGCCCCTACCCAGGCCCCTGTGACTTGTTTGAAGCACTCCTCTGCCAGTCTCTGTGGGTTCTGGCAGGTAGCATTCATGCCTGTCTCCTAAAAATTACTTTTAGCAATAGGGAAATACCTAGCTGAGAAATTCCTTGGAAATTATTCCCTTATCCTAGAGGCAGTCAACAACCAGTGACTGACAGACATAAGGCCACAGCCCTCTTGCTACATGGAGGGATGACTTAACGGTGCCATTTGAGTTTTCTTGTTCTCCGTGGGATCAGGCTGAGACTAGACTCCAGCCTGAGATGACATCCTTGCTTAGCTTCTTCCCGTGCTCTATGCTACTTTCTTCATTTCCTTACTGGTTTCCCTGGAGAGCAGTCACTTGCTCTGGGTTTCTTAGGAAACCCACCTAAATCAATGTTAGACTTCTATAATCTTCTTTGTGTGACCTCCTGATAAAAATTTGAGAAGGACCTAGTTTCTTTTACTTGTTTTAGAGAAAGTATACTGCTACGTCTCTAAATATCATTCTTCTCTAGATGCAATATTTTCTAGTTCTTTAGACAGTTCTTTAAAGAAGATATCAAACTAAATGAGGTCTGCAGAAACCATGAGGAAAGCCACTTTGGCATCTAGATATCTGAATACTTTTGAGATTAAGGAAGAGAAACTAGATCAATGGTCTCCTGATTCCTGGCCCCACCGTTTTTCGTCAACTAACTTGCTGTCTCTCTGTCCATTGTTGTCAGGATTTAGGGTTTAGTGTGATTCTTTGCATGGCTCTGAGTAAAATTGTTTACGTGGAAAGATTATTGCTGAACTGTTTCCAAGCTTTTGGAACAAGGATACAGGAACAGGAAGGAAGGATGGATGGAAGGAAGGAAGGAAGGAAATAAGGAAGGAAGAAAATCTGCCATTAAGCACTAGCTCTAATCAGAGAGTGAAATTGTTCACAGTTGAAATTATGCTAGAGCAACATGACTTTTTTCTTCAAGGAGATGCATTAGCCAGAATAAAAATGAAAAGACACAGCCTCTTCTCACGAAGGAATGGATAAATGAGTGACTGAATAGCTGACTGGCTGGCTGAATGGAGGAATGAATAAATCAGTGGAAGAATGCATGATTGAATAGACTTGCTACAGTTTCTTTGAAGACTGATCCTTTGCTTTAGTTAGAAAAGGGTATTAGTAAAAATAACTAAAAACTACAAAGAAAAAGGTAAGCTAGTATTTTTTCTCTTTATCCTCTTTTTTCTTTCTCATAAACATGATTAAAACAGGATGTGCTAATTATTTGGGATATACATTAAGGAAAATATTATGCTGGACTCATTCTCTTTTCAAGATATCTAGTGATTTCTAATGTAATTCACATTACTTTCTTCAAAGGGAGTATTTCTACTCCTTAGAAGAATGATGTTTTGAAAATTTAACAATTTTGGGAAGGAAATCTTTCCAGCTTCCCAGAGCTATATTTGAGAGGTATATTTTATTTAAAAAGTGGTATGAATAAAATGTGCTTAGTTCTTTCTATGAATGCCGAAAGCCAGAACAGTGAAAAAATATAATAGTATCTGAAGTTTTAAAAAATATTTTCACAATAACTGATTAGCAGACCTAAGAAATCAGCAGTTAAACCATCTTCTTTACTTCTGGGTATTGAATATATTTCTGAAAAAACCCAAAATAATAATTCAAAAAAATATACACACACCTGTCTTCATTGCAGCATTATTTACAATAGCCAAGCTATGGAAGCAACCCAAGTGCCCATCAATAGATGAGCAGATAAAAAAAGCAGTGGTACATTTATACAATAGAATATTATTCAGCCATAAAAAATAATGAAATCTTACTATTGAAACAGCATGGATGGACCAAGAGGGTATTATACTAAGTGAAATAAGTCTGTCGGGGAAAGACAAATGTCATATAATTTCAGTTATCTGTGAAAAATAAAGAAGGATACGAATGAACAAAATAGAAAGAGACTGGCACAGAGAATAGACTCATAGTCATGAGAGGGGTTGGGGTCTGGGGGACTGGGTAAAAGAGTGAAAGGATTGAGAAGTACAGATTGGTAGTTACAAAATAGTCATGGGGATGTAAAATATAGCATAGGAAATACAGTCAATAATATTGTAATAACTTTGTATGGTATCAGTTGGGTACTGGGAGTATCAGGGGGGACACTTTGTAAAGTATATGATTGCCTAACCACTATGCTATATACCCTAAACTAATATAAAATAATATTAAATGTAAACTGTAGCTGCAAAAAAATTAAAATATGTATTAAAAAAAGAAGTAAGCAGTTAAAAAAACTTATTAGCTTGAATAAAATATTATAAAATGAATCAAAGATTAAACTAAGTAAAAGGATGTGGATAGAGGAAATTCATATTGAAGCCAGTATAGCCTTGCATTTTACATAATACTGAAAACCTTATTCTTTGTCTAACCCTTAATGAGGTGAAGGCTTGTGAAGATTGTCCTCTGAAAGCCTCAAGTGAAGGGAAATGTTAACCATAGACCTTTTTTTTTTTTTAACCCTCACAACTTGTCTTATCATTATACTTAGAAGACTGGGGGACTCTCCTGTTGTTTTATATTTTAAATGTCCTGGTGCCTTATCATGTTTCTTCTGGAATGCCACAGGCTTTTACCCTACAATTTTTAAATTGCTGCCTTCAAGAGCTAGAGGAATAAGTGTTAAGACCAACTGACTCTGAAATATCACCGAGATAAAAAAAAATAATAAAGTAATTGAAATATTTAGATAAAATTACAGAACATAAAAGAAAATGATTTCAATGAAAAGATACAGTGTATTATGGTACTTCTTTATAAACACATTTCCTTTAGTTACTTTTGGCAAGATAACTAAATATGATTGAAATGTACATATATACGTACATATTAAGCCCCTCAGTTTAAATTAACATAGAGTGTTTTACAAGAAAAAGATATATACATGGAATTATTTGGATGTGGTAATGACAGGATAAGTCAGAATAAAAATGACAAGGGTGAGTGTACAGCTTTGTCACACGCAATGGCATAACTTCTAAGAGCTTTAGAGGTACCAAGGTCTGAGGAGACACAGGCAGACCTTCTAATATGAGTCCTCATGTGGGTCCTCCCTTTATTTACGCTGTCATTTTGTTCCTTGTCATTGGAATGAAACACTCAGGTTTTAATGGCCTGCTTCCTTGGCAAATAATAATGTAAATAATGAAACTATCTCAATCTGACCTTTTGATTTATCTCTAATTTGAATCACTACTTTAGGATATTCTTGCAGTTATACCCCTGACAAACAATGAGAAATGATCAGAATAGATAGCCATTCAAAAAAAAATGTTTAAAGATAATGTACTGATACCTTATTCTCAGAATGTATATTATAAAAATATCAGGGGCTGTGGAACGTATTGGTACGAGAATGATGAACGGAGTAGGGAAATGGAAAGTACTGCAAGTGTGTTTGATGTACTACCATAATCGAATTTCAGAAAAGCCTAAGTGATAATAAAAAAATTTTGGTGTAAAATTAATCACACATTGTTTGATGTGAATTTTTAGTTTCTTGTTTCATCAGGAATCAGTAGATATAGCTATAAAACAAATATAACATCCTCTTCTATATACTAGGAAGTTTTCATCCCATTTGGTTTCTGAGCTAGATTTCTTTGGAACTTGATATATGTGGTTACATTTGCAAACTAATTTTCAAATTTGCCCACATATAGACTTCAGCATCAGTAGATGTATTAACTTCAACCAGGGATAGATTTTCTGGTGTGAAATTTTTTGTGAAGTTATTATAATAAAGAAAGGAAGGCATTGGCATATTTCTCCTTGGAATGTTTCCATGTTGCTCATTTGGGCAACTTACTTATTCTTACTTTAATGCTCATCTCAGTATGCAATTACTTCACATCTCTGAATTTTATTTTTCCCTACAGCGCAATAGAGACAGTCACAAGAATTAGAAGTTTGTGGAGGGTGGGAAAGTGGTAAGTGACAAGGTCTGATGGAACATGTTGTTCTTTTAGAGTACCAAGTTGGCTTACTCATCTTTATTATGTTGTTTGGTTGTGACAAAGCTTGAAAGAGAAGTTGGGGAGGAAGGGAGCGGTCTAAGAGTCACCAAGTTTGGAATTAGAATGGACCTCCAGTGTAGCTTTCTACATTCCAACAAGTAAAGAATTGTGTTTATTCATGACAGTTTAGTGCCTGACCTAAGAGGATACCTCTGTTATGTGGTTATGGGGTCTAGAACCTATTCCTTTCTTGATTGCTAGGGAAACTTCCATGAAGTTACAGGTCTGAGCAATCTCCTATACTCCTCCTTGAAGATTCTCATAGATACGCTTTTGTTTGAACTGCTATCAGTCAAGTTCAATTTGTAGTGAAAATAAAGTTAGAGCTAATGGAACTTGTGGATTCAGTGGTCCTTTCAAGGCCATAGGACTTTCAGGATGGTGCTCACATTGTCTATGGCCTGTGGCTTTCTTGTGGTAATTTCAGTCATGCTTTTTCTTTCAATTACTTTGCTTTGAATAAATATTATGGAATCATTGAAGTTTTGAATTTGTAGTATTCTTATGTTTTGTCTCAACTTTCCCTTTCATTTACAAATGTGCACTTATACCCAAGAGGGTAAAGGTTTCTCAAGATCACATGGATTCTTTGTGACCGAGTCAGGGCTGAAACTCTCAATTCTCACTTACATTCTGAAGCAGGCTTTCTCTCAATGCCATACTGTATTGCCTCTATTAGAGTTACCAGGGTAAGTTTCTTAGAACCAGAACCATAGGTGATACATTATATAAATAGCTTACTACATCTTGTACAAGTTGGAAGAAAAGTACCTACCTGAGAAAAATAATGAATGAAATCTAGCTCAGCTTCTTCACTAGGTAACCTATAAGTTAGCAAGATGGCAGGCTGAAAGAAACAGACCAAAAAGATGATGGGGAAAGACCCATGGAAAAAAAATAATCAGATCATGTCTTTCTTAAGTTTTTTGGATCACAGTAAATGCTTTGTCTGATGGTAACCTCACAGCATCCAGAAAACATGAGTCATTTTTCCCCTTTCCCCTTGATTTTACCCTCGACTTTTCAGAAGTAGCTCAGTTCTGAACAGTTCTGAATAGAGCTGTTGATCTGCCAACCTAAATCCGTTAGCCATACTCTTGTAGAAATCACTTTCCAGCCACATGAAATTTCCCTGTCTGCATTCTCCAGAAAACCTTGATTTACTGCTACCCTGTAGACCCTTCTCTCCCTCTTGAGGCTCTTGCCCTGTCCCTGTCCAGCTGTATGCCTTTAACTCAAGCTGCTTATTGTTGTTGTTGTCGGTTGTTGTTTGTATGTTTTAATGTAAATAGACTATTCAACATTATCGAGGAGACCTCAGATACGCTGCTAGGTCGATATGTACACTTCGTCTTCAGAAAGGTGTTTAGCACTAAGTAACTCAGAACACAGGAAATAATGCATGAAGCACATTGTCTTCTATTATTTTTCCCCCCAAACTGTAAGTGATAGGAGAGGACAGGACATACATCTTTCCTTCAAGTAGATTACCAACATTGTCCCCAACATGACCTAGTGCCTTAAATAAATATGGAACATTCAAAGAGTTAAAGTTATGAATGTCACATTTATTTAGACAGGACTTAAAAGAACAATCTCTGGCAGATCAGACTCACAAAGATAACAGATGTTGGACTGGAAACCACACAGTCTAGAGGACGAAAATTAATTTGTGAAAAGTAGCTTTTCTCCCCCGCCCTGAGAGTGTTTTTAATGGTCTTAGCAAAGCAGAGTGGAAATATTTGCATTCTCTGCAATCAATTTACATGTTGAAGCATTTGTTTTTCTTCCTATCCTAAATATAATTGTCTATTCAGTAATAACCCTCATAGGGGGAAGAAGGGTCAAGAGATACTGTGTGTCTTTGACATCAGCCGACAGTTAGAAAGCAAGCTACTTAGAGTACAATGCTCAGTTACAGTGTCTTTTCTGATTTTTGTATGCACAACGTGCTGAACATCCTGCTAAGAGAAAATAGATATTTTCCCCAACTCTCTGGTGGAAGTTTTTCTCCCTCTGCCTTCTGACTCAAATCTGCTGTCTCATTTCTCCAGAGCTGCCAAACACAACAG
The DNA here is from genome assembly GCA_004026545.1 of Mormoops blainvillei. Lineage (NCBI taxonomy): Eukaryota > Metazoa > Chordata > Mammalia > Chiroptera > Mormoopidae > Mormoops > Mormoops blainvillei. Next base: position 267,743 of record PVJD01001039.1, read on the forward strand.
TCTTCTTTTTATCTTCAGTATATTTTGGAGTCTTGTGAAGATAAGCCAAAGCAGAGGGATATGGAGATAGCAGGGAATAAACAGAAACGGTCTTAAGCATGCATTGAGCATGTTTTTTTAAAAAATTATTATTTATTATCTGCTGATACTGATGAAATCTTGTAGTTTAGCAAGACAGTTGTGTTTGAAGCCATTTACAACAGATTTCGTAAAAATGCCCATTGAATTCTCTATTTTGATATCAGTCATTAAGATGGAATGTGATATGAAAATGGTTTCTGAACGACTGATAGCAGAGGACAAACTGGGAAGGAGCATCACGAGGGGATGGCCTCTGCTAAGGGGGAGTTTCTACTTAGACTGCACTTTAGCCCCGTTTCTTGAGCTCAGATCTCCCATGTGTCTGGTTAGAATGTGCAGATTTATTTATTTTTAAAAAGATTTTATCTATTTATTTTTTAGAGAGAAAGAGGAAGGGAGGGAGAAAGATGAGGAGAGAAAAACATCAATGTGCGGGAGAAACATTGATTGGTTGCCTCTGGCACACTCCCAGTAGGGGACCTGGCCTGCAACCTAGGAATGTGTCCTGACCGGGAATCAAACTGGTGACCTTTCATTTTGCAGAATGATGCCCTGCCCACTGAGCCACACTAGTCAGGGCAGAACTTGCAGATTTAGTGTGGATCTTCCTGTCCCTTTGATCATCTTTGCTGCTTTAATCAAGGAAATTGATTTTTAAAATTGCTTCATTTTTGAGCTATTTGTGAAAGTATCCCTATTTCACTTAAACAGAAGCCGATTTTCTTAGCAAGACATGCTATTTCTTGGGGCTACATATATATGTGTGTAACAACTAATTATATAGTGCAGATATTTTTAGTATGTGACAATCTTTTTTCTCCACTTGTTTTCTCCTGAGCATTTTTCTTTTTCTTTTTAAAAAGATTTTATTTATTTATTTTTCTTAAAGAGAGGGGTAGGAGGGGAAAAAGAAGAGGGAGAGAAATATTGATGTGAGAGGGAAGCATCAGTCGGGTGCCCCTGGAACACACCCCCACTGGGGAACCACCGAACCCACTGAACCCATAACACAGGCATGTGCCCTGACCAGGAATTGAACTGGAGACCTTTTGCTCTACGGGACAATGCCTGACCAGCTGAGCCTCGCAGGTCAGGGTGCTTTGAACATTTTTCAAAAAATTTTTGCGGGGGGCAACTTAAAAATGTTTTCTATCTTAAAAATTGCAAACAATTTGATTAAATGTAGCAGGGCTTATGAAATTACAGTTAAAGTTTTAATTTAAGAATGTAGCATTTCAGTTTCTGCATAGGAAAATTTCGTTACGCTACAAATATGAAGCAGAAAACCCGCATAACACTGTCTTCTTCTCTTTGGTCACATGCTCTGCTTTTAACATTTATCTGACAAATAAACTCAGTAGAGCGCAAGTGATGGTAGTTACGATGCAGGGCAGGCTGTTAACTAGCACCGGAAAACAAAGGAAAGACAGTTCAAAACACAGCTCTGATTGTGGTCAATAGACCACTCTGTTCATAAAACTTTGACAAAATATAATACATAGAGTGCTTACAGATGTAATATACACACAGGTCCCAAAAGCCCCCTGGAGAATTTTCCTTGATGAGAATATTAGTACTTAACTGAAAATTGTGGCCTTTGGACTCTTTCATTTTTATTCCTGGGAACACATTAAATACAAAAGCAACTTGTTTAGCTAACATTTCAGTTCAGACTCTTTGCCACTTGTGTATTCATTTCCAGCAGTTTGCAATACCAACTGATCTTAACCACTCAACAGAAAATAGAGGCACAGGGAGCTAAATATTACCTCAATAAGTGTAGACAAGCAAGAATTAAATTGACCTTCAACTTCAGATTTCTCTGTCCTTCCTTAAAGTAGGGATATTTAGAGGTGCTAAGCTGATTTATGTTAACCTAAAGCCATTTCAGGAAAGCAATGACCTTGTCCCAATAAATGTTTAAATATCTAGTTCTTCAGGGATCAGTGAAAAAAAGTTCCATTTTAAAATAACACTTTCTGTGAAAGCTTTAGACTGTCAGAGAATTTACTCAAAGTGCATTTACTTTTTAAAAGATTTTATTTATTTATTTTTAGAGAAGGGGAAGGGAGGGAGAAAAGAGGGAGAGAAACATCAATGTATTGGTTGCCTTCCGAACACGCCCCGACTGGGGACGGAACCCACAACCTAGGCATGGTCCCTGACTGGGAATCAAACGAGTGACCTTTTGCTTTGTGGTATGCATGCATTTAAACAACCTCTCAATAGGTACAAATTAAAACATGGCTACTACATGGGTTTTATTTTAACTTTTATTTACATGTTGACAAGTGCAAAAAATGAATGAAAAAAGAAAATATTAGCTAGCTCATTATGTACTGATGAAATTCTCATTGTGAGGACTAAGTAGAAGTTGTGGGCATGGGTTCCAATCTCACTTCTCCTCTTAAATTACCTTGCACAGCACCCCTCATAGTGGAACTGCTTGGCCACATAACAAAAGTAGAGGGAAAAAAGCCCAAGACCTTCTCAAGCTTTGGATATTCTGGATTTATAGCTCCAACAAATTTTAAAATGATCCATAATTCAAGATACACATACAATTGGATATTTATTACAGGCAATTTAAAACCATAGAAAAGGAATATAAATTAAATCATATGCGTAATCTTTGGTTCATATAGTTAATGTAATTAATTATTAGAATTTACTCAAAACTCGCTGACATAGAAACTAAAATAAATATTTCAAAATCCCTTAAATACTTTTACTAAAAAAGAGCAGAAATGTTTAATAAATCTGTCAGAGGAGTTATTTCCTTTTAAAATTCTATGTAAGATCCTGATTTACCAAAGGCTGTTGAATTGATTTTTTTTTTCGCCTTTTGTTTTTGTAGGGTATAAATTGGTACAGTTTTTAAAGAGCATTAACACTTTTTTTTTCATTTACCCAGAGAGCAAACATTCACCTTAATTAACAAGGTGAGAAAATTGGTACAGAAACAGGTAGTGTTTTCTGTATGATAAAGGTTATCCCGAATCAGCTCCGGTGGGAATAGCGAACCACTAGTTCAATAGTAAAAACTCTATTGTTCCAGAATGCTGAGACTGAACTTCCTGGTGCCATTTAAATCCAAGGAGATCAGAAATTTCATATTTTAGTCCAAGTGCTACCTTTTTCCTAGAAAATTTCCTTGAGACCTCATTCTTGAAGTGGTCAATATACAAAATACAACATTTATTTCCCATCCCCCTCCCCATGTTGTCTACCCCTCATTACCTGTCATTTCATAGGATTGTGTTCTTCCTTTTAGATCTATTCCTGGATTCACTGCTTCACAATCACCAAAGATTTTATGTCTTCAGCCTTCACTCAGAGAGTTTCTGCTAACACCCTGCCAGTATTAAATTCAGGCTCTCCTCCAAAGATTCTACTCCATGGCCAACCTTGCTGAGCTCTGTTTATTCCCACTGAGGTAGTGGCTTTCATGATCATTTGTGCCTTCTGGATTGTTGCTTTTTTTTTTTATAAACACTGCTTTTTTTTGAAGCTCACACAAGCTGTCAAGATCACCCTCTCTACCCTTCATCTACTGATCTCTAATAATTTGCTCTCACTAAAGATTTTTGTCATCTGGATTAAGTTTTCAGGTCTAACCCAGTCTCTGCCATCACCTTCAGTGTTTTCAACAACCAGCTATTACACTCAACTATTTTGTCTCGCGTTGATGTGTTGACTGCCCCTTAGCATAACCTCTTAATTTATCTCATTATCTGCAATAGCTTCCTCTTCAGCTTCTCTTAACCATTCACTCTCACAGTCAAATTCAAGACCATACAACCTCATGACGCTGCTCTTTTTCCAAAATCATGAAACCAACTTCCTAGTCTCACCCCCAAACCTTCTACCTTCCAGTTGGTCATTCTCCAGCCTCCTGGGAATGTCCATTTCATCGTACCCTCTTTCTTCACTTGCCATCCTTTGTGCCCCATATCTGATCAAATCCCAACCTTGGATGTGCTCAGCTTTCTTTGTGCCTTCGTGTCATAAACTATAGGCAAAGAAAATCAAAAGAGAAAAAGAGATTGCTATGCTATGCCCACCAACATCAACTGCATCTCTGGAATCCCTCTAAAATTCTACTCCTTTTCCTGGTTACCTCATTCTTGGACTCTCAATGGCTATCGCAAGCCACCTTCACCTTTTTGAAATTGCTGCCTCCCTACCTGTCCACGGCAAATGACATCTGTTTTCACTTAATTTTGAAGATGGCAGTCATGAGATAGGAACTCTCTCTACCTGCTGCCATTAAACTTAATCTGTCATCAGAACACAGCTTGTCTCCTTCTCCCCTGTTACAATAAAGCAGAGTAAAAGTGATGACATGGAAGGTATGTCTTTTTACCAAGGAATATTTACCAAGAAAGATAGGTTTGCACCTTTCCATCTTATGGAAAGTACCATGTTAAATGCTTAAAATGGAAATGTTTTTTTCCTCATAGACTCGGAGATGCACTACCTAATTTGGGTTTTATGGAGTAGAGCAAATACTACTAAATTTGAAATAAGTTTAGAATTCTGATTTCTGTGTTTACCGATAACTTTAGGCATATTACTTAATCCCTTCTATCCTCAGGTTTCCCATTTGTAAATTAAGAAGAATATAGTTAGCATAATTAAGTGATTATTCATGTCTTCTACCCGTACCACTCATCTACTACATTATTTTCCTTTATTAATATTAATACTAATAATTTCATGAAACCTCACATTAAAATAAGACATGAAATATATTTCTTCAAAATGATGAAGCAAGGACAAGTTAAAAATAGAGGAATATAATGAAAAATATTTGTCTTTATCTTAAAATAACATTAAAACTGAAACTTACAACTACAATCTAAATAATATTTGTTCAGCTTAGATGTGAAATTTATTGCTATACTTCACTGCAAAGAAATCTAGCAGATTGATGAAAAGATAATGCTCTGGAAAGAGATTATTATAATGACACTGCTCTTAGTAGCCACAAGACCTTCTATAAATAACCTCAATCTCTAAAAGTCTCAGTCTCCTCAGCTGCACAATGGAGACTAAAATATTCCTCATAAGGTGTTGGTAAAGATTAAATCAGATAAAGCACATAATGCATTTAACACTATGCTTGGCACATAGAAGTGCACAATAAATGCTTTTAGTTAATTGAAAGAGAGAGAGAAATAGGACTTGTGATATATTCTTATCTGTTCCTAGTTCTTTCTTTTACACCAGTCTCATGGCCAGGCAGTAAGTCTATCAAATGCTAATTGATTGACTCATTTAAGATAAAGAACTAGCTTATGCTTTTGGACCTGAACAAGCTGCCCAGTCTTTGTCCTCTCACCACCTCCAGATGGTGGTGATCTTGCCATCGAGTGGGTGCAGAAGCAAGACAAAGGACATTTCAAGTCTAGTCTTTGACTTAATGCCCAATCCTTGAATAGTCCTGTCCTCAAATGATGGTTTTCATTCATCGGAAGATTGGGTCAATGGTCATTAATGCAAAAAGCTTTAGGAAATTGTTTGTGTCCACATTATAATGATAGTTTGAACACAGGTGGTTCTCCCCTAAACTCATAGTGATTTTGAGTATGTTGAAGTTCATGGAGTAATAGTTTTGTTAACTTTTTTCCTACATTGCCATCAATATTTCTTAAACCCTGTAGTTACTGTGGTTATATTGTGGATTTTTATGCATTATATCTTGGGTGTTCAGGTTTAATTTCCTTGTTTTTCTTCTTCATACTTTAATTATAATTGGTATATATTTGTAACATTAAACTCTGATTGCGGTTGTACTCAATAAAGCTTGTCAAACTTCCCAAGCTTTTTAGCCCTGGGTCCTTCTTGCATGTAAATATGAATCACTATCTAAATCAAAACTGGATGAAAAGCTGTATTCCCTCCCCTGACCTGGTATGAGTTGCTCATGCATTTAATTAATGCCACTAATAAATGGCATCTTTGTTCCAAGTAACAAAATAAAATCACCGTAATGGAGATTTCTGCTTCTATATTTTATGAGGTCAAGATAGAACGTTATTTAATGTCTTCAATATCAGAATTGTCCTTGTAACTTTTGTCAACAAAGCAATGCACATTTAGTTTCAAGGAAATGTGAAATGTGAAATCTAAAGCCATAATGATAGTGACTTTTGACACCAAGACCAAATTAGCATTTTTGTGAACCCTATTTAGAAATGTTGGTTTTGTGTCTCATTGGTCATATGTGCCTGCTGGCTATATCTGGTGAGTCATTTTCCTTTAAATAAAATCCTCCCGCATTCCTTCATATTGCCAGAGGTCATTCAAGTTATAAACACAGGAAAAGGCCATAGAGCTCTGGCGAAGGCTGTGCTTCCCACAGGCTTCCCTGTGGTGTGTGAGAGGTGCCAAATTATCATTTTCTAAGCTTATGTCACAGAGTTGGCTTTTTTCAGCCCTCAGTCTAATCCTTCCTTCTGAATACTTGCATATAGAAACAGGTCACTTTGTAAAAATAGAACTAATACTTTCTACTACAAATCTATCCATTATTCATTAATAAAACTTTGATCTATGGTGAGACCTGACTCAAGTATTAATATGTTCTTCATTGTTTTATTGATTTCAGCCCCATCTGAATAGGATATCTCAAATATAAGTATTAAATTGAAAAACTATAAAAGGAGTAAGAAACATATTACATTGTGAATTTCCCTTTTTTTCAAAGCATGTTTTGATTTATTTTCTTCTATAAACCCATATTTTTTTCTACCTAAGCCATTTTGCCATACCTCAACATTGGATGGTTTTAAGTTCTAGCTATTTGCTGAATTTGGAATAGTCAATTATTTTTTAGTTCAGTTCACAATTTATTAATCTTGGTTTTATGCAGTAATTTTAAATCAATTAAGCAGAAGTGAATAAAAATATAGCTATACATTAGTATCAAGTTTATACTTCTTTTTTTGTTAAACAACATTTTAAAATGTATAAATACAGTTATCAATTTAGCACAGGGAACTTTTAAATTAAAATATGAACTATTTAACATACAATAATACATCATCAAATTCAGATATTTTGCCACCTTATTCTGTTCTTATATGAAATATTTTGGATTATATGGCACTTTGTTTTTCCAGTTCTATTGAGCTATAATCAACATACATCTCTGTATAAGTTTATGGTCCACACCATAATGGTTTGACTTACATATATATTGTGAAGTGATTACCACAATAAGTTTAGCTAGCATCCATTATCTCCTACAGATACAACAAAAAGAGAGAGCTAAAAAAGAAGAGAATATGTCTTCCCTTGTGATGAAAACTCTTAAGATTTACTCAAGTTTACATTTTTATTGTTAACTAGATTGTTTTTGTTTGGTCCAACAGTCTAAAAAATAGGTCCATAAATTTTGTGAGATTGGGTTCACATTAGGTAGCTCTCAGAATATAGGAATAATTAAAGACGATAAAAGTATTTAAAATTCACTAATTTATGTCCATGCACATTCTTATAATGGCTGCCAGGGGAACAACTTTTACTGGAATTATCTTTTGTGAGTTCTCCTCATTAAAGGGTGAGCTCTTTCTAAAGTGACTGATTACCTTTCTTTCCAGAACTACAATGTCAACTGTAAAGGAGAAGATTTGTTAATACCTCCTTCTAGGTATCCCAAGTCCTTCATCTGTAGACTTTGATTCAGTGACAGTCAATAATTATTTTAACTGGCCTCCGACACTATAATGCAAAGATGACTTTCTTCCTGTGTGGCGCACGGACCATTTCTAAATTTCTGAGAGGCTTCTGTTACGCCCCAAAGAATTTCCTAACAGCAATGACACTTGGCCTGATCATTTACTCTCCGTTACAAGGTTTCTCTGCAATGGTTCTCATAGTCAGAAAAACTTCTGTTGTCTTAGATCCACAGCTACCTACATCTGTTGCCAATAATTTGCTTGAAGTTTTCTGACTTCTTTTTAAAAAAATAAGACCTCTTCATTTTATGCTTTTAGGGTATTTTCCTGGAAATAATGTCAAACTCTTATGAGGTTTCATAGTGTTACACTTTTCAAAATTATTAACGAAGAAACACTTTAAAGATTTAATTGAAATAGCACTGAAAATGTTTACAAAGCGTTACCTTAAATTCAATAAAGATAAACTCAAAGTTTATTTATTTCATGAATAATTCAATTGTTATAGAAAACTACTCTGAAGAAATACACCAAAATAATAACAATTATTGCAGGCAAAAGGGGGAGAGGAGGAGATTACAGGTTTTTACTTTGTATATGCTCTTTTGCAAATATTATAAAAAGTTATTAATTGGAAAAAATTTTAGTTGTTATATAGACAATAAACATAAATAAAAATATTATAAAAATAATATTTTTAAGATTTTTACCATATAATATTACTGTAATAATTTTGTCTGTGATATTTATACCTGCCATTGTATCATATACTTCGAAAATTATGATGATTAGGCATTTCTCAAATTTTATAGACAATGTCCCTCCCCATGGTTTTTAATATTTTGGAGCTTCTAGTAATAATGTTAATTTAATACTCCTTTTGTCAACCTCAATTTACTGGAAACACTCAATATAATGAAGTTAGATATAGAAAATTTTTTTTAAGATTGAAGATGGTGTTAATCACTTTTTCTTTATTTATTAAACTATAGTTAGCATACAATATTATATGGGTTTCAAGTAGATTTGGAAATACTTTAAGACTAATCTGTAGTTTTGAAAAGTTCATCAGGAAATGATGGTTTCTATAATTGGAGTAATATGTCAAAATAGATGAATACCAAAATTATAATAATTACTGAAATTGCCTTGAGACAAAATTTATTCTATTTTCATAAATGTTTCCATTTTATTGTTAGGAGGAAATACAATTTGAAATCCAACTCTAATTTTCCCATAGACATAAAATAGAAGACCTTAGTAATTACTTGTCTTTTTCATCCAACCACTTAGTGTCTTTATTTTCTTATGTTTGCCAAGAAATGCAAATAATGAAGATCCCCATAAGGAGAAAATGCCCTTTTAGAATGGCTGTTCTTAGGTCTTCAGTTGTACTTAAACCTTTGACTCATTCTTTGCAATAATTCACATCTTTCCACCATAAAAGAATGTTCCTTTTTTGGACATATTATTTTGAATTAGCCTTTTTTTCTTCACACTGTCCATGTTATGTGATTATTAAATGCATCCTGGGACCAAATCTAATCTTAAAAGGCTTTTCTAGCATTTTGAATGAATTGAATTAGCAAGACACTTCTTAAGACTTTTCATTAATGCTTTGTTCCGAATAAGACTTGGTTCTCAACATTAACCCTGGGTATCAAGATATAAGCAGACCAGAAGCATCTGAATACATGACCAATGTAGCTAATCTAGGCTCACTATTTTAAAGGGTATCTACTATGTACCAGATATCATTTGATGTGATTTAATGGCTCCAATATATAGTATTTACTGGATTAATGAATAATAATTGTGATTATTATTACAATTATTTTCATTAGACCAATACATGAAGGTCCTCCTTTTTTTTTTTTTTTTTTTTTTGCCTTTTCTCTCATTTCTTTCCCTTTGTGGTAACCTGAGTAATAGCACTCAGAGATATCCATGTCCCAATCCCCGGAACCTATAAATATGTTACCCTTCATGGTAAAAGGGATTTTGCAGGCGTGACTAAGTAAAATATCTTGCAATGGGGAGATTATCCTGGATTATTATGGAAGAACCCTCATAAGAGGGAGGCAGGAGGGTCAAAGTTAGTATTAGCAAACGTGACACCAGAAGCAAGATATTGGAGTAACGTGAGGGAGGGGTCAAAGGCTAAGTAATGTGGACAGCTTCTAGAAGTTGAAATTGCAAGGAAACAGAGGCTCTCCTGAAACCTCCAAAAAGGACCCAGCCCTGTTAATGCCTTGATTTTAGAGTTCTAGCCTTCAGAAATGTGAGAGAATAAATTTGTATTGTTTTAAGCCAGCGAGTTTGTGGAAATTTGTTTAAGCTGCAATTAGAATCTAATTACTTCCATTTCTTTCTTTTAGTTCATACCGTTAAATGTTACCTCTAGAACTAAGCGTCTATGGTAGTGTTTAACACTTAGACTGGATGATATGTAGAATTCACATTTAAGTTCAACCCAGACTTCTACAGTGTGCCCAGTGAGTGCACTGTGACTTCTCTCTGCTCAAAGGCCTTTCCTGTCATTGTCACATGAAGGTAAATACATTCAAATGAAACTATGCTATCTTTCTTCAGAAGAACAAGTTATCCTTGAACTTTTTACTTACAGAACTTAACTCCATGTTTTTACTGGAAGGCAATATTAAATATAGTTTAAAATTTAAAGATACAGGGTCATGTAGGTAAGTAATGCAGCCTCCCAGTGATTTTTATGTTATCAGTAAAGGTGTTATCTTAAAATATGGAAATTTTGAAATGATGATCATGGGTATATATTTAACTTATAGTTACTTATTTCAAAAGCCACTGAGGTGTATTTCATTGATCAAATCTATAACCAAAATATTTTTGCTATAACATATAAATAATTCATCAAATCCATAAACATTAACCAGGGTTTTGTTTAGTTCCATCATTAATGGAAAAGGAATCCCACTTGCTATTGTTTGTCTTGTGCATCTGGAATATAAAGAACCAAATGTTAAAGATTAGTATCAGTTATGCTGTTCACAGAAGGTACAAATTATACTTCTGAGGTATGGGACAAACAATGGATTATAGCGCTTTGCTGCATTCTTCCTTTCGTTCATATTAAAAATATGTAGTTTTACATTTTCTGCTCTTGGTAGTAATTCTTTCTATATCAGAAAGTATGCAAATAGATGTGGTACAGATTCCATGGTTATATAAATATTGTTTTAACTGTAAAATGACTGGTCACTTTTACTGAGATGGGCTGAGAAGGCTCTTTGCATTGCTTTGCCTATAATTGGTTCCCATGGGACCTGCACAATCCACGATTTCTGATAAAATGGACAGCAATGGGGAAATTACAAATTATAAAGCAATTATGACTGGGCTAGTCAATAAAATTTCACAATCGTTTATTAGTGTTGTGTTTGAGGTTTGTTAGGAAACACAGGATACAAAAAATGTTGCCATGAACTAATAATGTAATTTAGTCACATTTCTTGGTAAGACAAACTATTAGTTGTCCTTTCATTTAGACTTTCTCTTGGAGGTTATGCAACATTAGACAATATGATTAATATCATTACTGAATAATTTAAAATTATTTCCTGTGAAGGAATGAATCCCACTAATGGGACTGAATTTAGACTTCAACGAAAGGCTCAGGCTTTGGATTCAGATAGGCTGGTGTTTCCAACCACTTACTTATTATGTGATTTTTGAGTGATCTATTTGTCACTAAGATTTATTTGTATACTTCATAAAATGGAGATAATAATGTACCCAGGAAAAAGTGAAAGATGCAAGAGGCCATATTCTATGACCCAGGATAATAAGTAGCAAGGAGTAAATGCGAGTGGGGGACCCCCAAAAATGGAATTATCTTCCGGAGAGCAGGCCTCTTGTAGTACAGGCTTGCCCCACTAGCTGAGTGTTCTAGAAACCCATGTGTATCAGTGCACCAGCTGGCGTTGTTATGAGAGGCTGTGTCCGGCTTCAGTGAGTATTTTTGGAAGACTCTTTCAATGCTTTTGCCTGTTTTATGATGGGTGAATTACGAGCACGTCTGCCCACGCCATGCTGAGTGTTGAACAGTTTTTGACTAAAATATGGCATGACCCCCATGCCTCACCCTCCCTATTCACCCAGTCACACCCTGAGCATCTTTTTGTGTTTCCCTGGATGAAAAAGTCCTCACAGGGAAATGTTTTGCCAATGTGGAAGAGGTGAAACAAGACATGGTAGAAGCACTAAAAGGCATCAGAATGAATGAGTTCAAAAGCTGTTTTGAGCAGTGGAAAAAAAATCTCAATAGGCATTGCATTAAATGCATCAAATGACTGAAGTGTAAACATGTAAAAATACATGTACCATTTTTTAATAAATAAATTCTGTGGGGTTTTTGTTTCTTCCCCCTTATACATTTGTCATTTCAGGGATGTTCCTACCTGACACAATCTTGGGGAAGCTTGTTTTGGAGAGCTAAATGGATGAAGCCATTTAGAATTATGACCTACACATGCTTTTTAAAACCTTTTCAGTCATGTCCAATTAAATAGTTTACATTAAACAGGAGTTCCTGCCTCCCCTGATCTAAGATACACTGTCGTACAAGATGCACATTGTGTGGATAAAGATTCTGACCCATGTTTATTTATTTGTAACTCCTGAAAGTTCTGGAATTTTTCTTTGCGCATACTAGTTATGAGTTTGTGTCACAGGGTCAGAGTTCCAATTTCAGCACACAAGACTCTTGCCTTTGGCAACTGAAGGCCTGTTATTATGGGCAGAGATTAAAATTACCCTAGGCTAAGATCTATAATTTTCTATATTAAGTCTTGGACCAGTGCCATAATGCTCATAAAGTGAGATATCAGTGCAGTGACTCATTTAAATGTCTTTTTCTCATGAAACAATCAGACTAGTGATTTTAAATCCAGTAAAGGGGGTAAATCTGAACCACTCTAGCTTTGCGTTTTAAATGAAACACTACGACTCTCCATAGTGGGATGTGGCTTTTTCCAGGGTATTCTTTGTAGAGTCGGGACACCTGTTCTCAGTACAGAACAGAGATGACTCCTCGTTCACCTTTTTTTTTTTGATGTTTCCCTACATACGTGATAATGAGGGACCTAAATGTGTGGTTTCTCAGTTGCTGATGGCCAGTAAAGGAGGCAGAGAACAGTTCAGAGAGCTCCTTCCTTCCAAAGGGAGCTGTGAGGGCTTACACCCTAGAAAACCAGAGCACATGGACGGACTGCCAGGAATGCATTCACAGGATCTTTCTCCAATAGGCCATTATCGCTTTTCTTCATATACCTGAATTTTATGAACTATGCCATTATTCTCACAAAGTCCTATTCTGTTATAAACCGTATTTAATAGCAGCCCAGAGGTTTCTATTTTGTCTTTTCTTCGACTTTGAGCTAATGCATGCGTAGTAGTTATAATATGCTTTAGATTTTGTTCAGGGAGAACTGTAGGTTCTGAAAGAACTGTTGAACTTGGAAAGTTCAATAAGAAAGTCCAATGTAAAAACATTTGTATATTCTGTGAATTGCCTAAAAATCCTTCCGCCCAAAAAGGGACAGGAAGGTTAGGTAAAACTGGATCAGGATATGATGAGTAATTGTTGAAACAGGGCGAAAAGCCTGGAGATTCATTGTCCTATCCTCTTTACTTCTGTATCTGTTTGAAAATTTCCTAAAAGAAAAGTTTTGTGGGTTGTTTTTTTTAAGACTAATTAAAGCAGGCATACAGGGATGAAAGGACAGTTTGGGGTTTGTTGATTTTAACAAATATTTGAGAGGTCAAAAATGTGTGAGGACAATCTAAAAAACTGATTGGAGATTAAAAGAAAATAATGTTGCAACTCTTGGGACATTGTTTAATTGCACATTGTGAGTAATAAGATTTACTCCTCGGAGTGTAATTAAAATCATTTTTATTTGATCAGAAAATCACAAAAGATACTTTTGCATTTGTTAGTATATGTACAGCCTCATAGAAACCATTTAATATTCTTTTCTCTAATAATGCAGATCTAAAATATACTCCAAACTGCTCCTTATTGGATACTCTCTTACATACAGACATGCATGCAGACACACACACACACACACGCACGCACGCACGCACGCACGCACAATACCTAGAATATCTTCCACCTTTTTTATGAAAGGAGTGTGTGTGTGTGTATTTCACATAAAAGTAGGCCAAATAAAGCATTGTTCTATCACAGCATTTGGGTTAATTAGGTAATGCTGCAAATTATCTTTCAAATTCAGATGTTTATATACATTTGCTCTACTGTCAAAATGTTGGGAAAGTCCAATAATTTTAAGAGAACAAAAACCAAAAGAATCTGTATTTGTATTTTTAAAAAATTTAAAGCAGTAAGCAATGTATAATTCATTTCCATTTTGATGACCATTGTGATAACATTACTGGGTTAGAGTGAATACCACCTATTTAACAAAAAAAGTCCTGACTCCATTAGAAGGAAACCAGTTAACAGATCAATTCTGCTAGGAAAAAAAATATGAATATCCGAGTATTCGTAGCCTTTATTCCTCCTCTGCTTCCCCTCAAAATATTATATATATATGTGTGTTTCTTTTTTTCCTGATAAAGATAATGGGTGGAAAGAACTGCAAATTTGGGAGGAGCTGGGCCAGACTGGCAACATTCTCTTTCAGCCCAAGGTAGGATTAGATCCTAGATAATAAGGGGAGGAGGAGCAAAGACTAAGGAAGCCCCGGGGCAGATGGGATACTCGGAAACAATGGAAAGAAAGGAAGAGGGATACTTATTATTGGGATCTTCTTGATATATATATATTTTAAAGATTGTAGGGTCAATTTGAATTGCTGTTTAATGTTTCTTATTATTTTTCCTTGCACTTGATTCCATGCAGAGGCTGGACCAAGATGCAGACCATCATTATCAGAGTGACAGTCATTTACTAAATGTTTGATTTACTTTTTTGGCTCATAATTACTGAAAGTACAGGAATAAGTGCCCTCAAAGGATGGTGTCTTCTTATTTGTTCACTTCCCATCTCTCTTCCACTGAAACTCTGGTTCCTCTGAGATTATATTACCACTACTTCCCTCGACTCCTTTTAGCCTAACTGAAGGAAATTTCTATCCTGCTACCCTTTGTAACTAGAGAATCAGAAGTCAAATGGACTAAGGATGAGGGACCTTAGATGGACTGTCCTCCAACTTGCTTATTTTAATATGAAAACATTTTTTCCACAGTGAGGTTTGCTATCTTTACAAAGAAATAAAACCCAAATCTTTAGGTTTGGCAATGGAAGTATCTCCACAGAAAGAAGGACAGCTATCCCTTGAAACTTGGTTCTCATTTCATAAGATGGATCTTCCTCCTTTACTATCGCCCTGCTATCCTCTGGCCATACCAAATCCCCTTTTACTCTGGCACAAAAGGGGGTCAAGGTCAGAATCCTACTGCCTTTCTGATTTCCCCCTCCATCACCTTCCTTCTTCCTCAGCTCAGGCCCCACACATCATTGCCTTTCTTCCAAAGAGCCAAGCATACACTTACCTCTGGACATTTATTTTCCTTTCCCTTCTTCTGGAATGGTTTTCTTCCACTTTCCTTCATTTCCTTCAAAGGAGCTTTCTCCTTTCCTTCATTTAGGTCTTCGTCTAGATCTTTTCAGATTGCTGTATCTAAAACTTCACTTCTTCCCGGTCACCCTCCGCCCCTTACTTTGCCTTGGCTATTTTTCCTCAGCACTTGTCAAAAAGGAAGTATTATTTGTGTATTTCCTTATTTATTGTCTGTGTTTCTTTACTACAATATAAAGTCTGTGACAGCAGGCTCTTGGTTTTTTTTAACTAGTTTAGTTCTTGCAGGATCTAGATTTATGCCTGGCAGATAGTCAGTGGTCAATAAATAATTTTTGAATAAATAAATATCCTTAGTGTTCTCCTATTGTTGAGGAAAGGCTATAATTACTAAAGATAGTGATGACTGTGATAAGAAGTAAGAAGGAGGGGACAATATGTACAGGAAGATATATGGAATAAATTTAGAATATCAAAGACCTGAGATTAATTCCCGGTTTTGACATTTATTATCTGTGTATACTTGCCCAATTCACCTAACTCTCTGATCTATGATTTTCTACCTCAAAATGGATTTTTAACTTAAAAACAGGTTCTTTGAAAAGTAAATGTGATAATGTTCTAAAAAGCATCTAGCATAATGTCAGTCACATAAGAGGTTTATTTCAAAATTAGTAACTAAATAATTCACCTTAGAAAACACTCATTTATTTTTTAGAACTTACAATTTATATCCAATCTTAAATTGAAATTTACTCTCTTTCCATTTTTATATTACCAACCAGGAGAATATTCTGATATATTTGTTCTCATTATTTTCTATAAAAAGGCAGGGGGTTCTTCCTCCTGACTAGCTAAAACCAGTCTTCTCAGAACCAACTCCCCATATGAGAAACCAGTGATTGATTTTAGATGTGGATATTCTGCTTAGAACCAGCTTCCCACATGCACAACCACATGATTGATTCTAGATACAATCTCCCTTCAGAAGGTGTCCTCTCTGCTCCTCTGAAGGCCTCAGATTTAGCCAAAGGATACAATGTGATACATATGCTCACTACCAAGACAGGAGTTCACCAAAGCTAGATAAAAGGATTGTTTTGTTTCATTTTCAGAGAGAGAGGAAGGCAAACGTTGGTTTGAGGTTAGCTAACTTTCTTTGAGAGCCTTCAAAATGGAAAAAGTAGAGAATGATAGTACTTGGTCCTTTCTATTATTGAGCAACTTTGACGGGGCCTCTCTTAGGTTGTGTTTAGGAGAGTGAAACAAAGCAGAGTGTTTTAGAATGAGGCAGCATATTTCTGTCTTTTTCCAAAGTCAACCTCGTCAAACAGATCATAGTCAATGTACAAAGGGCACTCTCTCCTTAGCACTTTAAGTTTTACAGTTTAAAATAGAACCTTTGAGCTCTCTTCACTTCTGAGATCCGTCACTGTGGTGACTGCTGAGTGGTCCGTCGGTTTTCAATGGACCGTCCAATTCCTGTGGTGAGAGTAGAAGCAAGATCCTGCTCCAAGACTGCTTCAAAAATACTGCTTTTTATGTGCCCCAACAATATTAATAGCTAAAATTTCTGTTGTGTGTTTCTTGCTTTGTAAAAGCTATTCTCTGGCCTACAGTACACAATGGTCATATAATTTATTCCCAATCATTTATTCAACATTTACTATGTTACTATATACCAGATTTGGAGTTACTGCTGAATGGAAAGTCACATGATCCTGTGAGTTAGGAGGCAGCCAGAGTTTACAAATAAGTTACAGATATTTTAATTGATTGGTCCAACATTTTACGATGCATAAATAATAAAATTGAGATATGACAATTAAATTCATTCTTAATAAAAGGATCCTACAAATCATTCCCTTTCCATCCTCAGTTTGTGTGAGCTGTGTCAAATATGACTTACTCCTTTCAGGAAAACTTTTATAAATTCCCGGTTGGTGACTGCTTCTGCATGTTTTACATCTAATCACCATGCCCGGCAAATGCATGCTGTATTTAATACAAAATACTTATTTCTTTGATTATATTTATTTTTAAATTAAAAAAAAAATGAGCAGGTGGCCAAACTGCCATTACTTAGACTATGTCCAAGACGTGACCAGCAAAATTTGAGATTTTTAGGAGATAGAGAAAAAGTTCTCAGTGCCTACTTTAAGCAAGAGAGTCTCCTTTATAAGTTCATTAAAGATTCAATGAGTTCTTAAGTAATTTAGAGACTGTCTTTATGCAGAAATATTTTAAAACTCAACAGATATGTGCACTATGGTCAGTGCACTTGCTCCACTGTCTTCAAGCCACAGGACAGTTGTCAGAGTGTCATCCGCCCTGAAAATTTAAGAGAGTTTGCTCAAATTGTGCGTGTGTGTGAGTGTGTGTAAACTGTTAGGCTCCAGGAACAACATGACGCTTTGGGAATACAAAGATGAGTAATGCAGAGACCCTACCCTCAAGAGGCTTCTGAGTTAATAGAGCAATAAACATGCATGAGCTGAGGTGTTTTAAACATACCAAGTTATATGTCTCTATAGTGGATGCACACAAACAGAGATTGGAATTGGCTTGTGATTTTTTACTTGTTTAATCTCTGCTTTGCTATCAGAAAGAAAATTCTTTAAGGGCTAAGACTGTATCCATTTTAATTCAGTGCTTGAAGCTTTCATGGACAGCACGATACTTGATATACAGCACCATGGTTCAAATTAATTTTGAATGAATTTTAGGCAAGGATGAATAAATAAATTAAATGAATGTATTAAAAATTAATTAATGGAAGTTCACTCTTTGAGAATTTGGGTAGGGTGGGGACAGTGGCTGGAAAAAGAAACAGGAGAGAGTCTATGAAAGTGAATAACTGGGAAAAGAGGGAAGCCAGCCCCGACAGACAGAGCAGTATAAGCAAATCAGATGTGTGTGAAAGGTCTCTACCCATTTTGAGTAATCCTGTAAGTGGAAGTGTGTATTTAGGTTGAAGTTGGATGGTGTTTTGTGCTAAGGAGCTTGGATTTTCTCCTGCAGGTGAATATATGGGGGATTAACATGATAAAGTTTGCATTTTAGGAAGATCTATAGGCAATTGGAATCCATACAGCAGACCTTTAACGTTCAGTCCCAATGGAACAGTTGGTACCTATGTAAGAAAAATGGGTTTAGGATAGTTATTCAAACCTTCCCCTGAGGTAGTATAGCCCTAAGTTCTTTTATCCTGTGTTTCTATAACAACAACAAATGGATATTTTATTTGAGATCCATTTGTAGCCATTGTTTTTATAGTAAACTCCTCCATAGATGGGGGTTGCCAAGCTATTTTGTTTTATTTTTCTATGACTCAGATTAATTTATTCATAGATGTTGCAGCACATATGGTCTGTAACATCTTTTTGAAAAACTCAGTTTTTACTATCTGAGTGAAATGTATTTAGTATTGATGAGTAAGTGATTTAGGCTACATGAAGCAGTCCTCAAACTGTCACAATATCAGCGCTTTGGCTCTTGAATTAGAGAAAGATCAGCCCCATGCCACTGCCCGGTAAATCCTTCACCCACTAAAGGGGAGGTTTTCATCCCCATGGAAACCTCTAGCCTTGTTAACTGATACCTACAGTGTAATATATGTCTTTACTTTGAAACCGGAATTATATTTATTTCTACTAACTCAGTTCACTGCATTTTGGGAATCCTTTCAGCCTCTAGCACATGAAATATATGCTTAGGAACAGCATGTGGGAAATTGAGATATGTTTTCATGACCTGAGTTGAGTTCAGTTTGGGGTGCATATCTGTTTTCTGCATTGGTGGTGGTCTCTAAGTAGATACTGGGATGATTCCTGATATTTTTCATTAAAAGATTCATCCTTACCTTTCCCTCACCATTTGTTTTTACCTAAGGTAGTTAATGTGAGTCCCACATGAAATTAGAGTTACACCTATGATAAGACTTGGAATTCTTTTTTTTTGTTGTTTTCTTATTTCTTTTTCAAGTACACTGGCCAGTTATGTTTAAATACAGAAATTATGGGTCTCTATGCTCTCTTAAAAGAAGAAATGGTTGTGCCCTCGCTCTTCAATCCTTTAAAATTTAATTAATGTAATGAATCTTAAGAAGTTTTTTGTCTATCTGCCTGAATTTATTTAGTAATTTGATCAACAGATAATGAAATGTGCGTTAACCCTGAGCCACTCTGCCAGGCCACTGGGGCAGATGCTAGGCAAAGGTGAAGCTCCTGGCTTCCCTCAAATCAAATTCTCATAATTGTGGAGAGGAACATGGAAATGCGTTATGGAAATTTAATAAGATTTAGCTGGTTCCCTACCAATGGACATTTACAAATAATGGTGTGTGATAATTATGCTATAATACTGAGCAACATTTCAAAAGGGTGATATGTGGTAATATAGAAAATTTATCGAAAAGAATTAATGTAAACAAAGAACAAAACCCATCTATGAAGCAACAGTGCCCCGTTTGGAATTAATAAAAAAAAAATAGAGAACTAGACAGATAGATTAGTAGATATATATTTATGCATTTTTCTGGAAGAAATGATATGAAAAGGGAGGAGGGGAGTTGAGAAGAAGTCTTACACTTTTTAATTTTAATCTTTATATAGTTTGAATTTGCTAACTTTATACATGTTCTATTTATTTAATTGTTTATTTATTTATTTATTTTAATATCAAAGGAGTATCTGCACCCTAGGGCTATAGCTGTATTTTTTTCTTCTTTGCACTTCTTTCTAGTAAAACGTGTCGTGTTATACAAAGTATGTAACAATCTAGAAACATTACATCCAGTATGCAAAAAAAAAAGTATACTTTGTCAGAAGTATATACAGTGCTGAAATACAGAGGACAGAGGAGTGAGGCAAGACCAGGCAATGGTCCATCTTGGTCAATAAGATTCTTTAATTTTTTAAAGACTATCTTAGGAACCTTTTTCTTGATGTTTTGCCTTTCAACCATACAAGGCTCCCCAATTTGTAGTTGGGTATGTAAGTCAGTCAGTTATAAGTCAGTTGATGCTTCTTGAAATTGCTGGTAATTTTCACTTTCTTGGTGTCAAAACATGTCTTCATTAAGCACAGATAATGTTTTGGTCATGCTCCCCACGAAAGGAACAGAATTTAACCTTCAACACATCCTTTGTAGCCCATATATTTGAAATGTTAATGTAATTCTCCTGATTCGCTTGGTTTTTCTTTAAAAATAATTGTTTCATAAGTGAAAAGAATTACCAGAGAATTGTTGACAAATTAAAAAAATAATGATGTTTTAATACTTAGAGAGGTGAGTTTCAAGTAATGTAATTACCTCAATAATGTGATTTATCAAAAACTGGTTTTCTCTGTCATGTGTCTAGGAAGACAGATGTTCTCTGCCTTTATTATCACTGCAGGGCCTTTTCCTGTTCTGTAAGGCTGCTTCCCAAAAACAGAGGATTATATCTGAAACTAAATAAAAGCATCAATCCATTACTGAGGGGTAAAATTGGGAATGCACATGCAAATTACATTTTCTTTGAAGTATGTTAACGTTTTATTTATTTCCACTTTTTGCGTTTGTGTTGTGCTTGTTTTGGCCTAAATGATAGGGGTAAACATGTGTCTGATACTTGCAAATACCACCCATGTAATTTGTCTATTCTGTTAAGCTATTATGAGAGTGGCAGTGGAAATCATGTTAGGGGATCACGTCGGCTGTTTAGTTTTAATTCTAATTCTAACCTGTGGGCAGAGAGCCACTGTAATCATGTCTTAATGAATATTAAATCTTTTCCTTCCATCCCAAAGTTATGAAGTCAACCACAAGAGCTGCTTAAAAGTTATTTCCTTTTACCTCTGATGGTAAGGAAGGTAAAAAGTAGTAAGTAGTTGGAGGGAGAAAACTAGAGAATGCAGTTATGGTTGTGTGTTTGCCAGCAACTACCACAATATAGCTGGGAACTCACTTAACTTTTATTTTCCTTATTGATAAAATGAAGGGTTTGAATTAAATAAATTTTAGGATCATATGAGAGATCTTCCAGGCTGGAAATTAATTATAACTCAGAACTACACAAATAACTACACCTTGCTTATTACAGTATATAAGACATAATTAAATGGTAAAGTGGGTGCTGGAAGTTGAAAGGAAATATAGCCAAATAGGTCACTTTACCAAAATATAATAAACTTCACATAGTGTTTCCCATGTAAATTTTGACTTAAATTAGGAACTTGCTAGCTATACATCTAGAAAAATATATAAGATAGATGATAGAAATCACATGCACATACATATGTGCATAAGAAGTCTATCACGCATAGAATGTATGTAGAAAAGAATGTAACAAACCATTTGCAGACAAATCAGGGACTTTACAAAACTGGATGTCAAAGAAAAAAGTATTTTGGAATAAGTCTGACAAAATAAGGACGTGGTTCAAACACAGAATTAGCAAGATATACACTTGTATCTATCATTTTTACTCCAGGTCAATGCAGGCTACTTCTACCTGCATATAGAAGGAAGTTGAGTGTATATGACAGCAGAAATCTTAAGAACTGTGGAGAGTTATAGTAAGACATGAAAGGAGGTCAAATTTATTGTTGTAAGGCCGGCAGTTTACAACTTCAAGCCTAGATGGTCCAGGTGTTCTAAAAGTATTTCAACTAAATTCTATTGTTGTGTCCATGTTATTCATTCACATTTTCATTTAGCCAACATGTGATGAAAGCCTGTCTTTCAGCCAGACTAAGTAATACCTGCTATCGGTCCTTCATGTGCTCTGTGGGGACCTGGTGGCTGGCGCAGGGGGAACCATGCACGTAAACTGTGATGTTTCAAAACTCTGTGTGGTCCAGACGTGATTTGTAACTAGAGGATACTGTATGACTACAGTACCAGAAGTGGACATCCATTCTGTGCTTCCAAATACCTTCTTATATCTCTGTGACAGCGTCCATTGCCATCTGTTAGAGTGCCTTTTATTTGTCTTTCTCCCCCTTGAGACAGAGACGGTTGGCCAGGTGCAAAGCCCAAGGTGGTACAGCACGTATCATAGACAGAAGAGATTTGAGTGTTTTTCGTTGTTGTTCGATTGTTTGTTTGTTTGTTTTAGTGAATGAGTGTGTTAAAATAGTTCTAAGTTTGTTTAACATTCTTCAATCTGTGTTATTTTAATCATTCATCTAAACAGCTTTTTAATGTGCAAGTCACCCTGAGTAGCATAGAAGTAATTGGGGGGAGTTAAACTTGTTTTATATTTTTGCTTGAAAAATGATTCACATGCACATAAAAGGCAGTCTGTAGATAGAAATATTATTGCATTTTAAATTACAATTCTTAAAATTCTTTTTTAAAAATTTTTTTATCTCATCCCTCTATTTTCACTCAGAGATTTATAATTAGTTATGTAGCTCCTCCCACTCTATCTTTATTCTTTTTTTTTCTGAAACAACATTTTAAATCTGAGGTGACAAATTTTTAAATTTAATATTTAAACCTCTACGCCTGTAAGTTATGCTAATAAAGAGATATATTTTTAAACCGTCATCACAGTCGACTATAAATAATAGAAGAATATTTAAAAATTGAATGATAAAATTTAAAAATATTCAACTTCTCTAAAGGACAGTGGAAATTCTGCTATTGCTATATATTAGTTAAAAATCTATGTCAATATCTACTTGTAGAATATGGTGTTAGAGAATATTCTTAGTGATTTATAAGACAGAAGATGTGTTAAGTTTTCATAGAAAATCAAAATGAAAGATTTTACATTAATTTTGCTGAGCAAAATATTTGCCGTTGTTTTGTTTGTTTATTTGCTTAAAACAGCAAGTCCTGTAAATCTTTGGACTATCTTATCAGTTTATACATTGGATGTTTCACATTTAATACAAAGTTTGGAAGAGTTGAAATACTCCACTAAGCAAGCAAACAGTAATTACTCCTTCATAATTACCACACAACTTTATTGCTTTGCATTGTTATAATTATATTTTAAATACTCCCCATTTACATGATAGACCATAATGTCTTCTAGCACATTACAATCTGTGGCTTTTAACTGCATCTCACTTCCACAAAAGCATTTTTTCCATTCAGTCTCTATTTTAACTACTGTTAAAAGACTTCACAAAATTAATTGGCACCATAATTCTGCAATAAGGAAATTGTGGACAACATGATATTTCTGTGCTACTGAAATCATCTCATTACTCAGAGGAGTCATGTTTGATATCTAAGAAGTATTCCTTCTTCGGTTAGGGAGTCAGTCATGATCAAATCCATGTTTCTCCACTTCAGTGTGCACGCTAACCACCTCGGGGCCTGGTTCAAATGCGGATTTTGATTCAGTAGATCTGGAGGAGGGCCCAAGATTCTGCCTTCCTAACAGGCGCCCAGGTGAGGATACCTGTGCTGCTGGTCCTTGGACCCTGCTTCAAGTAGCATCACTTTAAAGTATTAGGTGTATCTATGCGTAACCTGCTATTAACAATACACACCTACACCTGCATATGTAAACTTTGCCTCAATCTCAACTGTAATCACTTTTCACCCTCAAACCTAGAAATTAATTGCTGTCAGAGCACTTACAAACAAAAACAGCATTTAACCTATGAAAGTCTGCCAAGTAAGCACTAGGCAATTACACTCTGAAATAAAGTCAAAGAAGGCTTCCCAAAGTACATGACATTTGAGCTACATGGTGTGTGTGTGTGTGTGTGTGTGTGTGTGTGTGTGTGTGTGTGTGTGTGTGTGTGTTGGGACAGGGAGCAGGGAAAGCTGGGAAAGAAAATTCCAGGTGGGAGAAAGGCATTAGAGGTGAAGCACTGTAAACGCCACTCAGGAGTGGGGGGAGAATGATGAAAGTTAAGATTAAAGGACAAAGTCTTCTAATCAAGGAGATTGAATTTTATCTTGCAGTATTTAGAAATCACCTAATCACTAGAAAATTAAATACATTTTAATCCACCTAATTTACTAATGTTATCTTTTACTATCATGAAATATACCTCCCCCTGAAGAAATTAAAAATCAAAATGACATTCCTGAAATTCAAAGATAATATTATGAATAGGTCCATCTTTTTTGAGTGAAATACTTGGGTTTTTCTTTTTTATTCATTTAGTGATACCTTGCAGTCCTATATTTTCCCCATTGTAAGTATCTTCACGTTAGTGAAGTAACAGCAGTTGTTTGAATTTAGCAACATCGGTAAACATAACAAAGGTATTATCAACATCTATAGCTTATTGAAGATTCTCATATATCAGGGTGACTAAGGTTTGTGTTTTCTAAGACACGGTAAAACACAGTCCACAAAGACATTTCAATTGGAAGTAAAGAAAGTGTCATCCTATGACTTTTTAAATTTCTCCTAGGGTAAAAATAATTTTTTGGAAAGGGAATTGGGAGATGGGTGAAAGGGGTGAAGGGATTAAGAAGAAAAAATCGTAGTTAAAATAGTCACAGGGATATAAAGTACAGCATAGGGAATATAGTCAGTAATATTGTAACAAATGTGTATGCTGTCAGGTGGGTACTAGACTTACAGAGGGTTCGTTTTGTAAATTATATAAATATCTAATCACTGTGCTGAAACTAATATAATATTGAGTGTTAACTGTAATTAGAAAGAATTTTGTTTTTGAAAAAAATAATAGAAAATTTCAAGGTAGGTTTGAAATCCAGAATCTCATAGTTTATCTATACTTGATCGTTAGCAAACTAGAATATTATTATTTGGTAATTTCATTGCAAGGATACCTCTGTAAACTTTTTGATGCCAGTGTGTAGAAGAAATCCTAAGGTTAACAATTTGTTCAGTGCCTCCTGTTCTGCTGCCAATGCTGCCCCTCAAATTATATAGCTTCCAAGGTTGCACAAAAAAGCCTTTAAAATATATATGTATACATCTGTGTACATGTGTGTACACATATACATATATGTGCATGTATATACATATATTAATTCTCTCTATATAAATATAAACTATATATTTATTACATAATTAATAATATACTTAATACATATATTTAACTATATTTTTGGAAAATCCTGCCTTTTTCGATATGTAATTACAGGTATAGAATTGTTTTATGGAGAACAAACTAAAAGTAGAGATTGTCTCTTTCAACAAAGAAAAATTTCCTAGAACTTGGTTCTAGAACAGTTATTATCAGATAATTTAATATGGGATTTGGGGAAAAGAACACTTAATAAAATCTATTGCTGTGTGGAGAGCACAATACTTTTTCTAGTAAGTGAAATGCAGCTTTCAAGGATTTAAACTGCCAATAGATCTTTTGCAATTGAATCACACACACAAAAAATAACAGCAACAATAATTTTTAAAAAACAGAAGAGGGACATTAATTGTGGGCGATTGCATTTCAACACACATAAGAGTAACGTGACCTGCGTCATACACAGTGGACAATGGAAGCCCAACTTTGGTGATGATTCA
Organism: Mormoops blainvillei; assembly: GCA_004026545.1. Classification (NCBI taxonomy): domain Eukaryota; kingdom Metazoa; phylum Chordata; class Mammalia; order Chiroptera; family Mormoopidae; genus Mormoops; species Mormoops blainvillei. The sequence goes on from PVJD01001039.1 coordinate 293,548, forward strand.
GGAGGAGGACCTGGGCTGCAGTGACCAGATGGTCCAATGACAAGCTGTAGTCAGCAAGAACCTTTTTGGAAACACAGATCCTCTCCATGAGCAAATCTTTTTGCCATTCTTGGAGAACAGTCCTATGTTCTGTGGCCAAACCTCTATGGAGTGAAAATGGAAGAGAAATGATGAAACACTAAGCCCAGTTGATTAAACACTCTGAACTCTGACTCTGACAAGTGATCAGGCTTCCCAGCTGATAACTGGCAGTGTAGCTAGAAGAGATGCTAAGACATGATGGTAGTTATAGCTAACATGGATTTAGTATTTCTTTATGTACCATATACTGTTTTAAGCCCTTTCCATGCATTAATTCATTTAATTCTCACAACAGCTCTTGGAGGTAGGTAACATTATTATCCCTCCTGTTTTCCTCCTGTTTCCTCCTGTTGTATGAAACAGGAGGAAAATGAGCCACTCAAATGTATTTTAAGAAAGTGTTTATTTTCTTATAACTAGTAGGTCAGGAAACCAGACCTCAAACCCAGGAAGCAGACTGCTACCCCTAATAATTGACTGCACCCAAAGAATGTATTAAAACTTCCAGAAATATGAACGACCTGAAGAGAAGCCATTGTGATTGTCTCTGCTCTACTATGTACTCTAAAAGAATCTGTTTAGGAGACAAAAATTATAATGAGTCTTGCTTCAGGCAGTAGCAAGTATAACTCATAGAAGTCATTATCCAAAGAAGAATATAAGGTAGAATCTACAATTCTTTACAGCAGGAGATTTAAGGTGTTTCCAGATTCACTTGTCTTGGTGAGAAATTTGTGGTACTGCCAGTGATAAAATCACATGTTAGCATGACCATACCATTTGAATGGATGGATGTACCCCAAATGTTTATAATGTCAAGAGAGAAAATATCCCATCGTGAGGAATTATATATATACTTTTAAAAGCTTGCAGGAAATTTTCTTGTGCACAGAGTTTTGAGGTCCAGTGATTACATTTACCCTTTTTGTGTTCATCTGAAGAAATAATTTAGACTACTTCTAATGTGAAGAATTCCATAATAATTTTTTGCTTCAGCCAGATTAGTAAGTGCGAGCAACCTAGCTGGGAGTGGAAATGGGGAGGAATGGGTTTGGGGATTGTCTATTAAGATGATAATGCTACATATCAATTACTAAGTCTTAGTGGCATGAAACAATAAAGATTAGTAAAGATTTGTGGGATGGTCTCACTGTCTCACCTGGGTTTACACGTTTGTCTGTGGTGAACTGCACATTTTCTGTGTATCCCTGCTGATCTTAGATGAGTTCACTCAAATGTCTAGGTGGGGGATGGCCATTCAATCATCTAGTTTGACCTTGGCTGGAATGGTAGAGATGACTCACCTACATTTGTATTTCATATTTCAGCAGGCCAGGCTGGGCGTATTCACGTAGCCATGCAGAGAAGCAAAAGAAGCAATCCCCAATGCTTGAAAATATTTCAATCTTCTGCTTGTGTCTCATTTGCTAATATCTTATTGGCCAAAGCAATTTACATGGGGTCAGACCAAGAGTCAGACTGAGAGGACTCAGCAATGCTACATGGCAAAAGAAAAGCATACAGGGATGGGTCAAGAATTAGGGCCATTAATACAATTAATTTTTAGCAAAACACACTTTTTTCCACCAGGGTATGTGGGGTAGGGGAGGAAAGGGTTTGTTTTGTTTTCTGGCTGTAAACTTCCAAATTAATATTTGGTCTGTTCATGCAAATACACTAAACAACAACAACAACAACAAAAAAATCCCTCCGAGCCACGCTAGTGTATTGATCAAGTTTATTAGGCCAATATGGCTTTTTCCCCCTACTAACTCATTTTTAAATACTTTGTAGTAATGGCAAGCAGCAGTTTTTTGCAGTCGAGTAGAAATGTGTAGGTGGCATCCATTCTCAAAAAATAATTTTTGTCCTGTTATGTTTTTAAAAGCTTATCATTTTGCAATGTCATTGTTGGAGGAGGAGTTCTGTCGTACTTTAGTTTGGGTCAATTTTTCTGAGGAATTACACCTACATTAAGACACTGAGGACCATGTTTTCCCCCATCCATAATTCATTTGTTCGTGCCATATCCTTTGGCTATGTTTTATTATGTGGATTCCCTTAATATTCAAATAATTAGTCTCCCTGGGATTCTGACTAGATTTTACTGGGAAATTGGAGTGAAAGGGTTTGGGTGAACAATTTCTAGGCTTTCTGAAATTGTAGAGAATAATGAGAAAAAATAGCTAATTTGCTTGCAGTTGCAAAATAGCCCCCTTTGTAGAAAGAAGCTCCTAAGTAGTTCTTTCAAAGATAGAATTCAATGATGTCTACAGCAAAAACATAATTGATTTGAGGGAGAAATGTTTATCCAAACACAAATACTGGTTATGAATATGTTTCTAACATAACTGGAAGGGGTCGACACTTGCCTCTTTACTTCTAAGGCAAGTTCACATTTTGCTTCAGCTGATTATTTTTTCAACAGTATTTGTTATATTCTTTTATGATCTGCCAGTACTTTTTTGAAGCCCAGTTAGAACAGAGGCCAACAGAGTTGAGACTAAAAAAGGGCCAAATATCTCTCCAGAAGCAAGACTACTTCAAAAGCTATGCATTACAAAGCCCTACTGTGACTCAAATAATCACTTATTTTTAAGGGGGATTTGCTAATGGAGGACTGGTTTCTTATCTTCCCAGCCCCTAGTGAGCCTTTACTGTGCAAATTCGCTGATGGAGGACAAAAGAAGAGACAGAATCAAAGCAAATACACCCAGAATGGAAGGCCGTGGCCCAGGGAAGGAGAGGTGAGTCCTGACTGGCTTGTGCTCAGAAACTCAGCAGCAGACATCCCTCAGAGGGGGAGCAAGACAGCCATGTGGGGCCATGAAGAAATCAGGTCCCCTGGAAAGCCAAATGGCTTCACAGGGGGCAAAGGAGCAGGCCTATATTAATGTACTCAGGATAAAATTACTTGGGAAAGAGTATAGGACTTCAAAATTGACCTCAGTTCTGCACTACAGTAAATCTTCTGTCATTACCCCAACTCGAACCCTAGAGGCACTCACAGAAAGACTTATTCACAAAGAATTGATCTGTGATTGCATGGTATACAATGAGACATGTTTGAGGGTATGATTACTTAAACTATTTTCAGTGAAATCAACAGTGAGAGTTGAATGTTTGTGTTTTGAAAAAAGGAAACAAAAAATTAAAGTCTATTTCATTCTACCATTAGGGTGTTCTACTTGCACTGGTATGTGTATTGATGGTATGCCCATATGTCCATAGATACGTCGATAGTTGTTATATATGTGTGCATATCAATATAAAATATGAATTGTTCTATTGGTCAAAGAGAAAGAAAAGTTAATACACACAAGATTTTGTTTTTCACATTAAGGAGACAAGCAGGTACCACCCATTAATTATCCATTTTCCCTCCTAACACAAAAATGGTAGAAAAGCAAGCTTATGGATCCAATTCCACTTGGAATGATTTTTGGTTATTTTTTATTGTAAGAAGACAAAGAAAAGGTGTCTGGGCTTCTAAGAGGTCTTTTTATTCTTCGTGAAATGGAATGAAGTTGTTTGAATGACTTGAATAAATGCCATTTTGTACCAAGGCCATAATTTCAACAGAAGAGCTTTATTTAGCATTTCTATTCAAAGCACCTACTTCATCCATTTATCATTTAAGAAGCATCCTATTTGATGCAGCATTTCACACTCAGCACAGAGAGGAGGAGAGTTGTAAGGAAAGAAAGGGGGTGGCATGCAATTTTTCTCAGCAAATCCCTAAGCCATTTCTCAGTTTCTAAGACTGTCATCTGTTTTGAGTATTTCCGTGCAGGTCTCTAACCCACCTTAAAGAGCGTAGTTATGTTCAAGTATTGTATAATCTATAACTCATTACTTTACAACATGAAAAAGAGAATCACCACAGAATGCCTAAAGCTAATTTGAAAAAGGCAAGAGTTTCAATATTCTCGATTTTAGCAAGGCAGAACAACCCAGTTGTTTTTAGTGTACAGTGTAGTGGTCAGTGGGGCAGCTGATTTCTGAAAGCACTCATTATCACATTGGTCTCATAACATCCATATCTAGAAACTCATTCCATCTTTTGAACTTTGGTTGGGGCAAATGCCCGCTGATTAGAAAGATTTCTGGATCACAAACCATAACCCAAAAGCCTCAAGACTGAGTTAGGTAGCTTAGCACTAATGACTGCAATAGTATAGTTCTAGTCTTCTCAAGAACCTATAATATTACATTTTCAGTGCAGTATTACAATGCCAATTGCAGTAATGCACCTCACCTGAGTCTATATTTCATAGAAACCAATCCAATAGACATAAAAGAAATGCAGAGTCAGAGCTACCACCTGGTACTGTGTACAGAATCTGGGGCTTCTGGTTTAGAACATGATATGAAAAAGTGTGTGTGGTCTGGAAACATTGCGGTGTCAAGTTTAGGCCCCAGAGCACCTTAGGGTTTAAACGTAGACTTTAAAAGTATATTCTTAATCTTTGGTTTCCAAAGTTCTTCTTTAAGGGCTATAAATTTTTCTGTTGAACTATGAAAATCAAAGGACCCTAATGAATTTATCGGTGACCAATACAAATATATTCCAAGTGTGTAGACACATTCAGAGGAAAGAAATCAGAAAAAGAAATGACATGCACTAAAGATATGCTTATCAAAAATCTTGTTTTTGAGATGAGCATGTTAATTCTTACAATTTTATTATGACCTTAGAAATTGACACACCAAGAATGTTGGATAACTTTGTGTGTCCATCATTATATGTTTTTTGTGTCTATTTCCCTTTGCATTTTGCTAGCTAGAGTAAATTAAAGTATATTAGTATGGATGATAAAGTATGACAATATACATTAATCATATGTAAGCAATATTTAATTAATCTTATATACAGCAAATCCTAATTATTATATTTCATTTTTTCTAAGACATACATTTTTTGTTATTGCTTTTTCCACATTTTAAAACTTTCAAAATGGGTTTTCCTCATATAATCAATATTATCATTACAAGATAATTTGTCTTTGCCCCTGTTAGTCACCTGGGATGGTACCTACAGTCTCTGCTAAAGGTCTATGACCACACTGATTGCATGAATTGAAAGTTTGATCAAAGTAAGAATGGCGGGTCAGATTCTTAGTGGAGATGATTTTTTGCCCCTTCTTGCATCCGGTGTTAAGACTGGGACACACAACTTCCCTTAAAGTTTGTTTCTAATGGGTGGTTTCTAATTGTTTTCCAGTGACCTTGTCACCCTTTGACACCCTTTGTCACCCTTTGAATATAAGGAGATCATTTTGTGTGTTGGGTTTTGCTCATTTGCTGTGTAATACAGCTGACTTTGAACAATGCAGGTTTGAACTGTGCAAGCCCACTTACGTGTGCTTTTTTCAATCAATGTACAGTTGGCCTTTTGTACCCATTGGTCTCCCATCGCAGTATTAACCAACCACAGATGGAAAACAGTATTAGCAACCTGCAGCTGGGAGTCCGCAGTTGCCAAGGGCCAGCTGTACGTGTTGCTCTATGCCTTGAGCATCTGTAGATTTTGATGTGGGTGCGGCGTCCCTGGAACTGATCCCCCTTAGATACTTGGTTAACTTTGAGGAAGTCAAAAGTTATCTGTGAATTTTCAACTGCAAGGGGCTTGGCATTCAATTACGATGTTTTTCAATATGGTAAGCCTTCCAATCACCATCATCTTAGTTAAAGTGAAGGATAGTTTCGATTCTGCTGATTCAGAATTTGAGGTAATAGTACAACTGAGGCTATTTACTTTCCCATTTTTGAAAATCAGGTGAAAATGACAGTGTGAAAAGTATCCCTGATGAAATGCTTAAAATACAGAACCAGTGGTTTACAAGCATCTTAGAAGTACCTTAAACATGACAATTGATAGACTAATTAAAATTTTAATTATGTAAAAGCTGTTTTCTTCTGGGTGGTATTTTGATAACAGTTCTTTTAGCATAGTTTGGAAAAATTCATTTTTTTTAACAAGTAAATCTAATACTGTAAACTTTATACACATAAATTAGTGAGGTTTCGAAATATAAAAGTATGCTGGTACATATGTTTTTGCCTAAGAGAAAAACAAAGAAATATTTTAAAGTTATTAACTAAGCTCTCAAATGACAACCGAAACTCTGAGCAGAATAATTAGGGCTGGGGCTATTAGGCCTTTTTTTCCCTGGTGCTCTACAGTTCTTATTGTTTTATTTCTTAATGCAACAGCTCTCAAACTCTTTAGCTTCCTTATGCCTTTACACTCTTGCAATTATTATTACTTAATTAAAAAGAAATAATAAACCATCACATATTACCAATGATAATGCTGAAAGTACTATATTTTTCAAAGCAAAGACAACTATTTTTGAGAAGAATGACAGTGTGTTACATTTCTGCACATCATTTCATGTATGGCTTAGTAAAAGAGGAACAGATTTGTATATCTGCTTCCACATTCAACTGCTTGCAATGTGGTATTTGGTTTAAGCATATACAGAAAGCCCAGCTTACCATAGATATGTCATTGAAAAAGGCAGAAACTATGGATCTCCCAAAAGGATCTCAGGAACACTTACGTGTCTTTAGACCACATTTTGAGAACCACTGTCCTAGAGTAGCTTGAGCCAAGGACAGGGCTACTATTTAACTTCATATGCCAGAAAAGCCATGCAGCTTGTTAAAATATTAAAATATGCCTGTAGCACTGGTGCATAGCTGCTGGCACTGGTCCATAGTTCAGCTCCATTGCCCCTTCCACTCTGGGGCGTCCCTCAAGATCTCTCATGATCCTGCAAAAATGGGGTGCTGGCTGGCAAAGCAGGAGTTCCCCAGATCCTACTTCAGCACTTAGATTCTGACTGACCAGTGTGTGTGTCGTACTAATAGTAAAATGTTTGAAGCTTACCCCTAACTTACAGATGGTCTCACTTTACCATATCTATGACTCTTAAAATATTACATGGGCCATGGATTTGATTTAATCTAATGCCATATTCCAGTTCTTACTTCAGACAACATGTAGCCCAGATTGATCTTCTTAGCATTCTGTCAAATGACTGGTCTGGAATCAGGAATGCATAAAATTAGTTCAAAAACATACCAGAACATGAAGAGGAACTCCTACTGCTTCTTCCTATATTTCCCAAGAATACATTTTCAATGTCTACCAAAAAAACCACCAAATTTGTTTGGATTCTTTGCCCCGCATAATAACAGCTGACCAAAAGAACATTCAACTCTATTGTAAAAATGATTGGACCAAATCAAAAGATGGATGTTTCTACTATGATAAAGAAAGTCACTTAAATTTTGAAGTCATTTTATATTGAATTTTGTTTTAAATAGTCTTTGGGTCTCTTAAAATTTTGAAATATCAGTAAATGCTAAAGTTCCCAATCATGGAAAATGATGCCATTTCTCCAAATTTTCATACTGGGATATTATCTATACCTAGTGCAAATATTATAAACAAAATATCTTTCACTGGCTTTAAAAGCTAATCTAAACTTTTATAAAATTGTCCCAAGCCCTATACTGATTGAGTCATTGAGTGTCATTGATAACGATTGCTTTGGGGATTGTACTTCAAAGAAATAATATTTTGAATACAAACATGCGACAATTGAACAATAAGAAACCCAACCAAGTACTCATATGTTTAGTGGCGAAAATGCCAGACCTTTATTAGAAAAACTAAAATCAATGAAATGACACTTATTGCCTTTATCTTATTTATAATTCTCTGCTACAGACAAATTAAAAACAATGAATAATAAACATTTTCTATTTGATGCTCTGAAGATATTTTTTCTTACTATGGGAACATTTAATGAGATTATCTTCAGAGTCTAGATATTCAAATGAACGAAAAGAACTAACAACCAATGCTCATGTTCCCAGGAATAGTTTTTGGCTTATGTTGAAGAGAAAAAGAAGTTTTTCTTTTGTGTTTGTTTTGTTTTGCTTGATGCATTCTAGAAATACTATGGTTTGGAATTTCTCACCTATTCCCAATTAAAGAGCAAGTTTTAGATGAGACATGATGATATATTATTCCTTGAAGACATTTTATTGAAGTGCCCTTGTAGTTGCCCAAGAGATGGGAGTACAGTAGGCACTGCATAATACCAGGGGGTGCCATTCACACAAACCAGAAATAGAAATACCAATTCTTAGCATAGTAAAATGCTATGACTTTGCCTGGGTACGCTAGTTTAAAAACCTTTAAGGGATGGAATAAACTGGCATAGTGTTCTTTAATTTCCTTAAATTAATAGAGTCCATTAGTAAACTCACAAAATCCACTATTAGTGAGCTAAAAGCTAAGGTTATTAGTTTTATTGCAGCCAACTAAAGCTAAGGGATCTGTTATAACCTATAACCTAGATAATAGTTATCTATTGTCAGACCTGAAATCAACTGTTTTCAGTGATGGGTGAAAACCTCTCCTGTGCTGTAAAGTTTTATAACTTTTGTTCATTTAGAGCAACTATTAATAAAAAATCTCTTCAGTATCAGTAAGTGAATGAAGACCTGCAAAATTCATATGGAAAAATGAGATTTCTCATACTATTATGACATCCATAGCCAAGTGCAGGCAAAGTTGATAAACCTGATTTCAAACACACAACCCCCTCCCTGTTGTTCTCAGGGCATTAGGAATAATCATTCATTCTGACTGCAACCCCTCATGATAAAGACAAAGATGTCTTTTTAGATTTCTGTGTTGGCACATAGGCATACCCAACACAATAGTTACATGTTATGTTTCAATTCTAGAGTAGTAAACATTTTCTTTGAGGGATACGATGTAATTTGTGTTTGTTTTTATTTTTTTATTTCTTTGAAAAAAGGTGGATATCCATAAATTTGGCATTATAATTATAAATTTTAACTGTGTCTTCATCACCATTTTCATTGGTACCCTTGTTAATCAAAAAACATTTATTCCTTCCATGACTAATACTTTATGCTGTGTCCTGAAGACACAATGAGGCATAATCCTGCCCTGAACCCCTCTTACCTCCCTGTGTTTCTAATCTGCTTTCTTACTTTCTATGGAAGTGTTCTTTTTGAGACAACAATCATGTTTGGAAGAGATTTTTTAACAGGCAACATTGAAGAAGAAGCAGCTTGAGCACAAAACATTCATTCTGTCCATAAGCCCTTGCTGAGTGTCCACTGTGTGGGAGACATGAGATCACATGCTATGGACATGATGTCAACATAGATGGATTCCCTACATCCTTAGAGCCTAAAATGCCAAAAACCTTCTCTATCTGTAAAGTGGGAGATTAAAAGTGGAATAGGATAATGTTCAGTATTGTAGAAACAAAACCAATGACTGTAACTGGCTGCACACCTGTATAAGACTGAAAGAAAACCAAACCAAAATAATAATAAAAATAACAATAACAACAACGAAAAAGCAGCCCCAAGAACAACAGTTCACATTAGTTTTGTTGCTAAGCATTGATTGTTCATTTGTGTGTTTGTTTTTCAGGGTAGGTAACTGAGAAATTGATTTATACGCATTTACAAGCCAGAAATTCTCCCCAGAGTTGGAAAGCTTCCCCTTGTCTTTGGCTGATGGAGGCCTCTGTGCCCTGGGGTGCTGGCTGAGTGGCACAGAGAGAATAACACAGAGAGAAGCAACTTGAGCTTTGGGGTGTCATTTAATAAATCTTGATTCCTTCTCTAATACACCCATTGAGAATAATAATTCTTTCTGAATTTTAAGGAATTGTGTATGTCAATATTTATTTGCTTTTCCACATAATTTATAAGGCTCTTTACTTCCATGGTTAAGGGGGAAAACTCTACAATTTAAATTACAAATGCACAGCTTCCATGCTGAGTGGCAACGCTGGCACATTTTTCAGTCTTTAAGGTTCCTTTTCCTCATCAGCAGAATGCGAATGGTCAAAAGCATGTGTTTTGTCACTGGAGGGATTAAGTGAGGAGGTGAAGGTAAGGCACTAAGCACTATACCGCCTGGCAAACTGTAATTGCTCATGCGTCAGCTGTTACCATAACTGTCATAATGTTGTCAACACAACTCAGGGCTTTTTCATACAACCTGACAACCAACTTTGCTGTGTGTTCCTTATAACTTCAATGGTTAATTTCTTGTTTTCCAATTGTATGACATGTCTACTTATTTTTCTAACAGGAATTAGTTTTAATGATTTCTTTAAAAGAAAATTTACTGTCACTATATTTTTCCAGCTGAATTTTTTACTTATTTTTGTAAAACATCTCACAAAACAAGTAGACATGATGAACATTGGCATGTGTTTCATTAATCTTTTCATGAGATCACATCCCAAATCATAAAGCATTATTTAGCACTGAAACATTAGGTGCTTTTCAAGTTCCTAGCCAATTTTCCCTTGAAGGTCATATAATCATAAATGCAAAGAGCTTGGGTGGAGAAGATGAAAGAAAAAAAAGAAAATATAAACTATTGCTAGATATCATGGAAAAAAAAGAAAATATAAACTATTGCTAGATATCATGAAAGAAAAAAAAGAAAATATAAACTATTGCTAGATATCATGAGCCAGTACTGAGAACTGATTAATTATATGATTGGTGTTTTTAAAGGGAAAGAAGATGTATTATTAACCAACCTATTCTGGCTAATAATAGAAATTAATTTTGGATACCAAATGTTCTTATGCAACCTTGTGGCTATGAAAAGGACTCCCCATACTCAAGTACTTCCCAGTATCCTTTAAAGCAAATGCCTGTGACTACGGAACCATTCTATTGGTGACTTATTAGATATAACAAAAAATTTGGGAAACAAGAATTTTCTTCCATGTACTAAGGCTCCACAGTGCTGAATGTAAATAATCTTCAAACATCCCCATTCTAATCTATTTCAAGGATGATGTTACCAAATAATATGTAAGGAAATTTTAGAATTCTTACAAAAAGAATATTAATGTCATTTATAAAATTTACTTTGGTTTGTGAAAAGACTTAGACTCATGGAATTATCATCTTGGGAAAAGACAGAGTTGATCCTCGTTATTTGTTTACTACATATTTGAAAATGTACCTACTGGCTAAAATTTATTCATAACTCCAGAATCAATACTCATAGTGTCTTCATGATCACTCAGAGATGTGCAGAGCACTGAGAAATTTGAGTCGTCCAATGAGCACACTTCCAGCTGAGGTTGAAATACCTTCCTTCTGTTTCAGCTATCATATGTAAATAGTATCCTTTATTTGGTTTATCTAGGGCCACATTTTTCCAATTTTTTTCCCTTTATGTTCATGAATTCACCATTTAAAATGCCCCCCAGCCCTGGCTGGTGTGGCTCAGTGGACTGAGTGCAGGCCTGCGAACCAAAGAGTCATCGGTTCGGTTCCCCAGTCAGGGGACGTGCCTGGGTTTCAGGCGAGGTCCTCAGTGGCGGATGCTAAAGAGGCAACCACACATTGATGTTTCTTTCCCTCTCTTCCTCCCTCCCTTCACCTCTCTCTAAAACTAACTAACTAAATAAATGAAATCTTAAAAAAAAAAACAGCCCCCAAATATATTGTTGAAGTGGTATCTGAGGTTCCTACGTGCAAGAAATCTATGATGTGCCTTATGGAGAAAATATGGGGGTAAAAGTGGAGATAAGTTTTGTTCAGGCATGACTTGTAGTGGCTATGAGTTTACTGTTAATGAATCAATATTACAGTCATCCTTCTATATCCAAAGAAGATTGATTCTAGGAACCTCTGTGGAACCAATACTCATAGGTGCCCAAGTTCCTTATATAAAAGTATCATATTTGCATATAAACTACACTTACATATAGGCTACAGTAGGCTATAGCTACATATAACTTCATTTGCATGGATTCCCCTTAGTGCTTGGAGTGTGGCAAATTCAAATTTTGCTTTTTGGAACTTTGTGGGATTTTTTTTGGGGGGGTCATATTTTTCACGCATGGTTGGTTGAATCTATGGCTGTGAAACCCACAAATACAAAGGATTGACTGTATATTTAAAAAGGTGTCTTTAGATATAAACATACTAAAACAAGTTTATGTATTGATCAGTTGGTCCAAGAGTAACCAGAGGCTGATAGGAACCTAACCTCGTATTTCCTCTAGGAACAATGAGTCAGTATTCACTAATCCAGCTTTTGTGGGTACTTTACAGAATATAATTACTATAAATAACAAGGATCAATTGTATCTTGTTTTATGATTATTGTTACCAAATGCAACCCAGTCTGTTGGTTAAGTTTATGCCCCTCCCCTTGATGTTAAAAAAAGGCACTTTGTAGGGGTATCAAAAGTAACTTTACCAATGCATGAGCCAATTGTCCTTTTTAGGAGTTGTGTCACAGCCAATTATTAATTGCTGTGGATTTAAATCCAACAATAGTTCTTAATCTACACAACCAACAAGTATAAACCTGTCTAAGGAATTTGGGAAAAGCCCTGATCCTATTTTTATTAATTTAATGTACCTATGAGTGAACGGTTAGCTTGTAATCATTTCATAAAGATCATGAAATATTTGACTCAATGTAAAGATTCACATACCTTCCTTAGCAAGAAAAAGTTCTTCATCTAACACAATGAATCATTTCTACAATCATTTATAACATTCTTATTTATATACCTATCTCCATAAAAGAAGAAGGCTCTTGGCCTTTTATTAACCAAAATTGGTGACATTGATATGGAAAATATTGATGTTAAAGGACATACAGTTAGCTGTGAAAATATTGGCAAACATGCTACATAAAATCTGGAGAGAAAGAGTCTATCTCTCTCTATGGTCACCATTCATAGGAAAGCCCCTCAACAGAAAATTTTGTTGTGTTTCTTGAAAGCATTTGGCTATCACTAACTGTGACCAGTGCTGCTATAAATAAGGCACATTCTCTGAGACATCCTTAGCAGTGAGGAAACAAGTTGCAACTCAGTCAAATGGCCCCCTTACCTTCAGTCGGATCTCCTCTGAATAGCAGTATCTCTTTCACAAACTATTTGAACAGTCACTGGTCAACATCCTTCTTATTAAGTATTAAGTATTAGGAACAACCTGACAATAAGGCTCAGAAATACATCATTTCTATTAACCTTGAAGCCATGCTAGCTGCAATTTAATTTTATAATACTGAACATTAAAAATTTTATGTCTCTTAGATATGGAATTTAAATACTGCCCCAATGAGTCAGTAGAAATAAAAATACTTTGAGGAAAAACTATTATATCTAAAGAATCAGGATATCTAAAGAATCAGTATATCTAAAGAATTATTTTAAAAACTTAGTAATATTCAGGATATCATTTTTGTTGAATTTATTGGAGTGATACTGGTTAATGAAACCATACAGGTTTCAAGTGTACGGTTCAATAAAACATCATCTACACACTGCATTGTGTGCTCACCCAAAGTCAAGCCTCTTTTCGTCCTCATTTATCCCCCTTTGCCTACTTCCGCCTCCGCACCCCTCTTTCCCTCTGGCTATTACCATACTGTTGTCTGTGTCTATGTGTCATTCATATGACACATATATATTTGCTTAATCCACTCATCATTTTTTACACAGCCCCCCAACCCTCTTCCCCTCAGATAGCTGCTCTATGTATCTATGTTTCTGTTCCTATTTTGTTTGCTAAATTATTTTGTTGATTAGATTCCACATATGTATGAGATCTTATGGTATTTGTCTTTCTCTGGCTGGCTTATTTTACTTAGCTTAGTAATAACATGTAGATTTAAGATATTTGACCAAGTCCCAAGAAGGTAGAAACATCATCTATATAATTCACTACCATTTTCTTTGTGAATATCACAGTGCTTGATAATTAGTTGTCTAATTCTTTTCTTTAATAAGACCTTGAGGGAAAATATTAAGACATATCTCTTAACACTGCCAGGTTTTACAAATAGTCTTTTCAACCTTAACCTGAAAAAGAGTCTTTACATATGTGATCTTGAAAAGAGCAATTGGCTGTTACGGGGAATGCGAGTACTTGCAAGCTGGGTTTGTCAGCCAGCTCACCTGATATATTTTTTATTTATTTCATGTGCTTTACCTGTAATTTAGAGAGTAGGCTCAAAGGGAATGACCCTTTTAATCTCAAAAGAAATTTTCCCACTGGCACAGGAACTAGAATTCTCGGTAATTCAGCAGGAAAACTTTCTAACTCAGTTAAGTCTTCTTATTTTAAAACTACTGGGTCCAATATTTACTAACCTATAATCACTAAAGATAAAAATTAAATCTTGTACATTCCTGTAAGAGTGTAATTTTGCATATAAGGTAATTAATTATGAGCTCCAGTCCTCGGCCTCATCTCCATTCTTAAGGAAAAGGATGGCGTAATGTACTTACTTTCTTGGAGCAGAGGTAGGAGTGGGGGTTTTAGGAGGGGCATACATGCATAAAGGTGATAACAAACAATTATGAGGAAAAAGGCTGATGGTGGATTTCCATGTCCCCTGTATTCCCTTGACCCAGTGTCCGGGGATCAAGACAGCTAAATGGGGCATCAACCAACTGGGAGATTTCTGGAGTTGTTGGCAGTGTCAGGCAGTCCCATCCTACCACAAGACTCAGCATTGTCCCCATTAATATCTATACCATAGCGTACAACTTCCAGGAAACATCAGATTTGGCTGGAACCTGGATAAATATGGATCAATTACCCAGATACCTGGGACTTTCATCTATCTAGATGCACAGGCTTACCCTGGTAGCAATGTTAGCATTTTATATTTTTCACCCTATGTACATATGCCACATTGTTGGTTCTAAGATGCCATCAATTAAAGATGAAATGTTATTTTAAATATCACGAAAAAAAGAGGAGACACTTGCCAAAGTATCAAATGCCATCAATTATGTGAGTCCCAATTTTACAGGTGTTAAAATATGACAGAAATCTGTGTCTTGGAATCTTTGAGTTCCAGTCATTTAGATTGAGATAAAAACAGAAGTACATACATAAAATGTGGTAATATTCTCTTACTTCTTTTATGGTTATCAATCAAAGCTTAATTTAACTTCAGTTTTAATGACAAACTAGAACTTTTTTTCCCCTGAAGACTTTGAAAACCTTAGCCAGCTACCTCATACAATACTGTTACACTTTTTCTTCTGCTTCCTTTTTAACGATGCTTTTTTACTGCAGCCATAGGCTTTCTCAGCTTTCCAGTCTTCACTCTGTCCACATATTTCTGTCTCATTTTTGTCTATTGCTATATACAAGAGAAATTCTCCGTCTGGCAAGAATGCTTTAGTAAAAGCCAGAAAGGAGAAATGCCATGATGACATAGCGTATAAACACCAGCAAGACTCCCCTTGACGTTCTTCTCCCAGACATAAAGTGGTGACATTTTCTGTTTACTGTCTACTTTTTTCCTATTTTTTAAGTGATAAATCCCTTGCATCTTATTTGCTTGACAAACTGCTGAAGATGTCAAGATGACTTTTACTGAACAGCCATCTTCTCTCCACTCTTGGTCAGTAACTTGGAGAAGAGGGACCTCCACATTTTTCAGCTGCATTTAATTCCTCGTAGGCTCTCGCTCATGCTTTGTCTCAGGTACACTGACTTCCCAGCTGCACAGGAGAGGTCTCTGGACAATGCCAATGATCATCTTGCTTCCCTGTCTTTCTACTGACCAATCCAGTCCTCAAACATTTCCTTTTTAGAAGTTCAATTGAGTTCAACAGTTTATGAGAGACAATTTTACTAATAAGCAACAATTAAAAACACTCAGATTCCATGTTCAAATACACATTTAACTGAAGTCCAAATTCAAAGCTGTCTTTAAGTCAATTATTTTTTTCTTAACTCATTTAACAAACGGTTACTGAGTCCCTGTTGTGTTCCAAACACTGGGCTAGGAACAGGAGATGACAAGATGGACACAGCCAAGAATCTTGTTGAGAGGAACACATGTCAAAATATGGTCACAGTAGTTGTCATCTTGTGTCACGAGGACAGAACAAAGGCAGAAGTTAATGCTACAAGGAGAGAGAGATGGCTTTAAGAGGCTGTGATGTCTGCTTTAAGTCTGGAAGACTAGAATTTTCCATTTTCTCACAGACAGTGATGCATAGATTCCAGCCCAAAACTACAGCAGCAAAGACCCAGAAACCCAGGGCAGGGTGAGTGTGTGCCTGAGTTTAGTGATGGACGGGGTTTAAAATTGCACAGGAAGGTTGTGGATGTCAGTAGATGCATAGGGACTTGATCATGAAGGGCTGTGTGACTTCATCCGTGTTTTATTTCAAAGGTAAACAGGATGTCACTTAAAAGAAAGGATTGCGATGTGGTCAGATTTGCCTCTTGCAAGAGCAGTCCTCACAGTGCTAGGGTGTGGCTGATGGATTAGAAAGATATTGCAAACAAAGATAGGAGGAGATATTATAACCAAAGGATATTCGTAAACAACCAAACAAAAAATGATAGCTTCACAGGAGACACTGATGATACATTGAACTTACCAGTCTAACTTGACATAAATGTCTAGCATTGAGACTTTAGACCAAGATTCAAGAATCATCAAGACATAAATAATAGCTGTGATTGAGAAGTGAATGTCATCACTATACAGAAGGAAAGAGAAGAGTAAATCCTGGCTCTGGGTGCTGATTCCTCAAAGGTGGATGGAGCCTGTAACGCCAAAGCAGACATTACCCTCTGAGTGGTCAGAAGGAAACTAGAGGAGAGGCTCACGGGTGCAAAGGAAAGGAGTTTTGAAAGAAGGAAACAATCACCCATTAAATAATGCAAATTAATCAAGTATAGTTTGGAATAAAAGTATTCTCTGGTTTGAGGAATTTTCAAAATTAGGGAGAGTAGTGCAAGCCACTTCACAGGCTGGTGGGCACCCTTTATAGGACAATTAGCTAGGATGTTCCTGTCTTATCTCAGGACCACACAGTGTAGTCTTTCTTTTGTAGACTTTGGCCATTTCTCTGTCTACTGTCTTATTTGTCCCTCGTCTTGTCTCAGAGAGGGACTGGCTATACATAGCCCAGGGAGTGTTCCTTCAGCAGCTAAGAGCAGACATCTGCCTTATATAGCTGGCTGACCCTGCCTGAGAAACCAAGCATTCAACAGTCAACTAATCATACCAGAGCCATTCGCAGACAAAGCCCTACCGTTTGCCTCTTATGAAGGCCGGGAAACCATTCCCTCACATCTCCTTTCAGGAAGCGCTTCGATAGCATGTCCTCACTTTTGCCCTGAGCGTATTGTTTCCTAGAATAGATCCCTTAAGAGGAAGTAGGTTCAAAGCCTTTTTCCTTTGGCCAAAAGGTTGACTAGGTATCAATCACCTTGGTATCAATTTTTATTAGTTACTTTGACTATCTTGGATATCTACACTGCTGGAATCCCATAGGAGACCCACAATTTCTCAGCCAGCATAGCTATTTGGATTTATGAAATCTTTCCAGCTTCTGCTACTAGGAACGCTGTGCCATGAACCCTGATGTTTCAGTCTTTCTTCTTGACCTGCCTATTCTTACCTTGGTCTTTCTGGACGTAGTAATCTCTTCCCCGTTACTCCATCCCAGCTCCTCTGTATTTCATTGACCCAGGAAAGCTTAATGTCTCCTGACATTGCCAAGCATATTTCTGAATCAGGCCTCTGATCAATACTACTTTTACAAATTGCAAGCATTTTTTCCCTTTCCTGAATTTAAAAATTTAAATAAGTCATAAAGTATAAAATGTGCTTTAACTTAAAGGGAAAGGGTTTTCCCCCATTATAAAAGTAATTCTCATTATAGACAACTTAAAGGAGTCAGAAAATATATATGTGAAAAGTAAAACTGTCATTTGTAGTTATATGCCCCAACATTTTGACATATAACACTGCTGAAATTTATTTTTTGTTTTATTTCTAGTCAGAGATATAAAATTTTTAAAACTTTACTTGTTGAATCAGGTACACATAATTTTGAATCATGATTTCTTTACTAAAGGACATGTTTTCTAAAAAGAAATACCGGTAAATA
The DNA here is from genome assembly GCA_004026545.1 of Mormoops blainvillei. Taxonomy (NCBI): domain Eukaryota; kingdom Metazoa; phylum Chordata; class Mammalia; order Chiroptera; family Mormoopidae; genus Mormoops; species Mormoops blainvillei. The sequence goes on from PVJD01001039.1 coordinate 311,622, forward strand.
AAATATAAACAAAGTTAAGTGAGATTTTGCTTTAATAGCAGTACCTAAACACATAGAACACATTTTTCAAGACCCTTTCACAGGCATCGTCTTTTAAATCATCTTATTTTATTTACTGATTTAACCATCACCACCTAACAGTTGTAAATATTGTTAAACTGGTTGCCTGAAATAAACCCCTTAAAGATGATATCAAGAACACTGTGTTATCCTTTTCTTCTTTGCCTTCCTGAACCGCTCTTGTGCTAATTCAGTAGTGCACCATATTTACTAAAATATACAATATTTATGACATATTTACTAAAGTGTTGCTTTAAAGCCGATCATAGAAGATGGGAAGTCCTTGTGATTATTCATTTGTAACTCATCCAGTTATGACAGCTCATGTCAGGGAAGAATTTAGAAAAAGGAGAAATGTTGACTTAAAACATTGATGTTTCCATTTTCCAGGAATTTCAGTGCATATTTATCTGTACGAAGTTTACTACCTCAAGCTATTTGATCCGCATTCACATTACAGAGTAAAAGTAGTTTGACAGGTGATCAAAGCAGCTCTGTCAGCCTACCTTTCTGCTGGTTTTGTTATAACCAATGATCCTCTGCTCCTCGGATAAGACCAAGATTACTGGCCAGAAGATCTTTCTGAGGTGGTAATGCCCACTCCCTTTTATGGACATTTAAGCAGTATTTCCATAATTATTACGTCTTCATGTAACCTGTTAATCATTTAAGTTATGACTATCAAATATTTAGCTCCAAAGTCAAGCCGATGTGTCTCAATGAATCTTCTATAATATTGAAAACATTTATGATGTCCTAATTGCCCCAATTAACCATATTTTAAATTTTCTTCTAAAATGTTTATCTCTTACAGTGTAGACTCTGTCTGGAAGGACTAGGCATATTCTATGATGGCTGAAATACTAAGCCAAAATTCAGCTGCTTCTGGAAAATGACAAAAATGCCCCTTTTTGTTTTAAACGAATTATAATTGCCTCCAGCACACAAAGAATGTGAACCTGAGAAATGGAAAATATTTGCGAATAATCTAAAAGCCCTTTTTGAAAGAGTGACAGGATTAAACATCACTTTTCTGCATATGTGGTGTGACATTTTCATTTCGTTCCAAGTTATTTTACTTTTTGTGTGACTCTGGAGTTTATAAACATGCCACAAAATTTG